>OZ022498.1:9124842-9344013 GCA_963989385.1 Ctena decussata
TTTGACAGCCCGCGGGAACATAAATTGCCGCTTCCATCAAGCACAAAATACGTAATCTCTCGCTCATTTCCGTCAGATTTTCCGTATGACTCCGTATAATTTTCCGAAGACGCCACCTTAGTTAAGGTGATGTTTAAGGTGTTGTACAGACGCACTCTTAAAGACACTCCTTAGTAAAGGTGTGACTTGGACTTTAAATAGTCAAAGTTTACCTTAATTTAAGGAATGATTGTGAACCTGGGCCCAGGTAACAGCTTTTAAACAACTGGCATATAGAGTTGGAACAGCTTTGTTTAGAACTGGAATTCTTTTTGCAAGAAGTTCAGTGTGAGAGTGACAGAAATATTGATGCTCAAAACAGCTTCATATCCTTGCAGTTTGATCGGAATAGTTACTGATCTATTTCTCTCTTAATACTCTCATTCGATCATATCTGATCATTACCTGTGGTAGACGTTCTCAGCTGAATTGTTCCGGGAAATACTCTGTGAACCACCGCAACCCTTTAAAAGATCGTTTACACTAAGAAGGGGGATTATCACTCTGAGCTGGGATTGATCAATTCCCGTAGGGCTACACAAATGAGCAGTGCAGACCATGATAAAGTCCAGTGCTGCACATATGAAGGGGTAATTTGTTCATATTTCTCCACAACAACACATGATGTGACCCTTCATTGGAATCGTCTCGTCGTGACGGTTCTAATTAGGGGTCACAACATACGAATTATCCTCAAAACCCAATCTTATATGGAGCTCTGCAGTCCCGATAACCGGCAAATAAACAATAATCTCCAATCAATCAATATATTTTGAACAGCCAAGGTGATACATGTATTAGAAATCCTGTTCGGAAATATTTCACTAAATTTCAGTCGTATATTATAAATTGAAATAAATTCCCTTGCACCACAAAATGTTGTTTTGCATTGTTTAGAGAATTAACATGTACAAGATCGATAAAATTGATAGGTTAGATTTTATCAAAAATAAGAGGGTAATATTTTCCGAAATGTATTTGAACAGTACTCTGTTTTTATTTGTTTTTATTTGAAATGGTAATCTCCGTCGCAAAACAAATGAAATACAATATTAACCACTCAACGCTTGTCAATAAGAAAGGCTATTAAACGGCATTCGCCAGCATTGATAATCCGATGCGACCGTCACACTGACAAACAGATCAAGATCAGTATAATGATTTGCTAGATTTGCTTGTCACATTGCGGCATGTACGCAGTGATCTTGTGTGCGTCAGTGTTCGCGCGTATTTTTCATACAGTATTCTCATGTATATCAACAATAAACATTTCAATGGGAAAAGTTATTATGTAAAGAAAGAAGAGCCCAATTATTATCACTTCTGTCATCAAACTAACTAGCTTATTTGATTTCCTATTTTTTCCAATCCGTACCGATGGCTTTCTATTTGTTGTTCTCCATTCTGTGTGTGTGTGTGTGTGTGTGTGTGTGTGTTTAGTTTACTCCTTGAAAAAAACTTAGCCAAGTCAAAGAGGGACTGGATACTTAATTCGGTATTTCCTGAATCTAACACCGCATACTGATGCAGTGTTGTACGTCAGTCTTTAAAACCGTATCCAATCGAAAGGTCAATGGGCGGGCCAGACAGACTGTCAAGCTACTGTAAGGTGGTGCGATGTAATAATAACTGTTAGAAGGTGATCGCTTTGATGCTATTTTTGACCGCCGGTGTCTTTGTGTCTCGATCGAGCTGTCATTTTCTGGAAGGCATAACGGTCTCAAAATGTGTTCGGCTCATGTCAGTATGTGATGATTGAACAATCGAATAAAGGAAATTGCTGTTTGCGTGGTAGTAAGCTATCACCATGCGGATAGCAAAGACTCTGATCAGACTGGGCAGATGCCCAGGCTGATCTGAGTCTGCGCTGGGCGCACAACCACATTGTTGGTTTTGTCGTGTCGTGGCTCATATGATTTGTGTGACATGAAAATGTATTTAAAACAAGACTCAAATTAGCCTGTATTTTTTACATAAATCCAGGCAAATCTAAACCATGCTGATGTAAGTGTTTATTGTATGCACATGAATTATATCCTTTTTCAAAATTTATTAATGTTTCCTGCATTATACCTGGTAGTTCAGATATTGTTTTTGAGTAGTATGTAACAAAAATCTCATTGCTAGTCAGAAGTTCTGAATTACTGTATAAATAACCATTTCATAAGTCATTCAACACTTCCATAAATTAGAGGAATGTCTAAGCTATGAACATTATTAATGAATTGCCTATTCATATCTGTTTTTGCTTCATTTCTTCTTGATTTATGCATAGAGCCTTCTTATCTACTGGAGAACACAAATCCACAAAATACTTGTTTTTCAACAGGTCTGTATTTAAAATGTTTTTCAAATCCTGCTTCTTCACTTTTCTTGAGACACCCTAATTTCTATTCATACTGTGTTTATTGGGTTATATTAAGATGCTAATTTTTCCCTTCTGAAACAGATCTTAAATCTAGATTTTTAAGAAAAACCAATCTCACAGAGCCACATCATGTGATTTTCAACAATGTGGCATTGGTGACAAGGAAAAGCTCTGATCAGACTGCACATATCAGAAAATGCCACATTGTTGGGCCAGAGCTCCAGATAAGAAGGGGTAACAGGGATAATTTAGGGATAATTTTCCTTAGTTTTCCATTAAAACATACATTGTGACCCCTCATTAGAACCGTCTCGCCGAGACGGTTCTAATGAGGGGTCACTATGTATGTTTTCGCTCAGAAATAAAAAAAATTATCTCTGAATTATCCCTGTTACCCCTTCTTATCTGGAGCTCTGGAACTTGGGTGTCACATGATGTGGCTCAATAATAAGGGGAGAGAACTATTGACTACATCAAGAGCTTATCATACTATTATGTGATGTGCTACTTGCTACATGTGCAACAGAACCATACCTTCATTTATTTGCACCCTTCAAGAATAGCCTATCCACATCAAAAAGGTGTTTTCTTGGCAATGCAATATAGATATATCATTTGAAATTAACCTTATTACAAATGGGAACATTAAGGTGTAAGTACTGGGCATGGGCTCTCCTCTATGTTTTTTCTGTCATGTTTACAAAGGGCAACAATTTTCTGACTTCCTTTTTGCTTCCTGAACCACAAGCCCTTCCACAATTGGGTCTACATGGCAGTTTCGCTTCCCCTGAAAGTGTGCCTATTCACATAAAATTAGACTCAAATCACTCTGTGCATCAGAGCTGTAGATAAGAGGAATTATTTGGTGATAATTAGGGATAATTTTCCTTAATTCTGCTTAAAAACATATGTTGTGACCGCTCATCTGAACCGTCTCGATGAGACAGTTCAGATGAGGGGTCACAACATATGGTTTCCATTAGAAATAGAGAAAATTATCCTTAATTATCATCAAATACTCCCTCTTATCTAGAGCTCTGGTGCGTTCATTGTCTGACTTAAGAGTCTCGCTTGTTGTTATACATTCTTCAGGGTCTCAATTTAGTTTGTTGACAACAACATGAAAATTTCTGATTAGACTCCAAGGGAGCAGTCCAACTCGAGCCTTCACTTTAAGTAAGTTAAAAAGCACTTTTTCTCTTACAATCATCAGCATACTGGCACTTTAATTTTGTTCAATTTCTCGTCTTTAGGATTATATCCCATGTTTTTCCGCAACAGAAACATATGAATATCCTTGAACGTTGGTCTTTCACTTTCAGAGCGATTCCAGCACTCAATTATCATGTCAAAAACTTCCTTTGGACAAATCACAGGTTGAGATAAAATGATATGTTTGTTATCGTTTCTATAGTAATGACCAGCATTCTCTATCACTTGGTCATCACTTAAACTACTATATGGCATTTCACGTGCAAAAGTCAGGATTTCCCACAGGGTAACACCAAATGACCAGACATCACTCTTTGTGGAAAATTTACCCTGCAACAGATAAAAAAGAAACAAAATGTTATCTAAGACTTACTAATTTTGATTCACATAAAGAACATTTAATTTGGTAATTGGTGACAGAAAGGAATCTATTTTCAAAGGGCTCAACAAATGCTTCAATGATGTTGCATGCCAAGTAAACAAAACAAGAGGGCCATGGTGGCCCTGAATCGCTCACCTGAGCATTAATCAGTTCACTGGCTCTGGTGAAGATTTATAAGAGTTTTTACCATACATGGGAATGGCGGCCACCTTGGTCATGTGACCAAGATCATTTGAAGAACTTTCAATCCTTTGACCCATGTGCAGGCTCCATATGAAATTTGATCTGCCCAGTGGTTTCAGAGATGTTTGAAAATGTTTATGGATGGATGAAAGAGGCAGCTAACACCAATACTGTAAGGCTCAGGTGAGCGGAAAATGGCAGAGTCGCTTCTCCGAAAAGTTCCCGTTCATGTTGAGTTCCTTTGATGGATTTGAACTAGACTTAACTAGGCAAACACAGATGATAGAATGGTAGCATCATTATCTCACTGTGGTGAAACTAATGTATTCCAAGGAGTTTGTGGCTGGCATCATTGCAATGTTAGTTCTGATTCTTGCAACATAACTTAATTTAGATTTGACCTAGTGACCTAGCTTTTGACCCGACATGAACCAGATTCAAACCGGATATTGTAAGAATAAACATTCTGACAAAGTTTCATTGAGATTGGATCAAAACTGTGCCCTCTGGAGCGTATACAAGGTCGTTCTTATATTTGACCTAGTGACCTAGTTTTTGATCCGACACAAACCAGTTTCAAACTTTACCTAGATTTCATAAAGGTAAACATTCTGACAGAGTTTCATGAAGATTGGATCAAAACTGTGCCCTCTAGGGTGTACACAAAGTTTTTCTTAGATTTGACCTAGTGACCTAGTTTCTGATCTGACGTGACTCAGTTTCATGAGGGGCATATATATATATGGACAATAAACATTTTGACATAGTTTCATGAAGATTGGATCAAAACTATTCCTTCTAGTGCGTACACGAGGTTTTTCTAAGATTTGACCTAGTGACCTAGTTTTTGACCTGACATGACCTAATTTCAAACTCGGCCTAAAGTTTATGGAGATAAACATTCTGACAAAGTTTCATAAAGATTGGATCAAAACTGTGTCCTCTAGAGCGTACACATGGTTTTTCTATGATTTGACCAACAGACCTAGTTTTTGACCCTACATGACCCAGTTTCAAATTTGTCCTTCATATTATGAGGATAAACATTCTGATACAGTTTCATGAACTTTGGATCAAAACTGTGCCTTCTAGAGCGTACAAAAGGTTTTTCTAAGATTTGACCTAGTGACCTAGTTTTTGACCCGACATGACCCAATTTCGAACTTGGCCTAGAGTTTATGGAGATAAATATTCTGACAATGTTTTATAAAGATTGGATCAAAACTGTGTCCTCTAGAGCTTACATAATTACATAATGTTTTTCTATGATTTGACCTAGTGACCTAGTTTTTGACCCAACATGACCCAGTTTCATACTATCTCCTAGATATTATAAAGATAAACATTCTGACAAAGTTTCATGAACTTTGGATGAAAACTGTGCCTTCTAGGGTGTACACAAGGTTTTTCTAAGATTTGACCTAGTGACCTAGTTTTTGACCCAACATTACCCAGTTTCAAACTTGGCCTAGAGTTTATGGAGATATATATTCTGACAACGTTTCATATAGATTGGATCAAAACTGTGTCCTCTAGAGCGTACACAAGGTTTTTCTATGATTTGACCTAGTGACCTAGTTTTTGACCCGAAGTGACCCAGTTTCGAACTTGTCCTAGATATTATGAGGATAAACATTCTGACTAAGTTTCATGAACTTTGGATAAAAACTGTGCCTTCTAGAGCGTACACAAGGTTTTTCTAAGATTTGACCTAGTGACCTAGTTTTTGACCCAACGTGACCCAGTTTCAAACTTGTCCTAGATATTATAAAGATAAACATTCTGACAAAGTTTCATGAACTTTGAATGAAAACTGTGCCTTCTAGAGTGTACACAAGGTTTTTCTAAGATTTGACCTAGTGACCTAGTTTTTGACCCGACATGACCCAGTTTTGAACTTGGCCTAGATTTTATGACGTCCGTCCGGACGTACGACGGACATCAGGGTATCCCAAAAGCTCACCCTGAGCACTTCGTGCTCAGGCGAGCTAAAAACTAGAATTAGGACAGTGGTATATTTGGACAGTGATATATCTGGACAGTGGTATATTTGGACTGGTATATATCTGGGCAGAGGTATATCTACTCTAGACAGTGGTATGTTTGGACAGCTCTGGACAGTGGTATATTTGGACAGTGGTAAATCTGGACAGTGGGGTATATCTGGACAAAGGTATCTTTAGATAGTGGTATAATATAGACAGTGATATATCTGTACAGTGGTATATTTGGACAGTGGTATATCTGAACAGTGGTATACATGGACTGGTATATCAGGACAGTGGTTTATTTGAAAAGTGATATATCTGGACAGTGGTATATATTGATAATGCTGTATTTGGACAGTGGTATATCTGGACAGTGGTGTATTTAGACAGTGGTATATTTGGACAGTGGTATATCCGGACAGTGGTGTATCTGGACTGGCATATCTGGTCAGTAGTATATTTGGAATAATTAGACAGTGGTATATTTGGACAGTGGTATTTGGACAGTGGTATCACAATTCAAGTAGCAAGTTTAGAGGGATGGATAACTATGCCTACCAAGTCTCAAATCTGCGGTTTTATACAGCAACAGTTTATGAAGAATTCTTTATTATAAGAATCTAGCTTCTTGACATTATCATGTGACAAAGCAGTTTGTAAACGAGACTCATTGTTTCAGTCACAGACTACATGGCAAATCAGTTAAGCTTTCTACAAGCTAGAAAGAAAGGGTGGGACAGGCAAGATTAAGACAAGGAATCTATGCAGTGAAAATAAGCACAAAAAACACAAAGTTGAATTTGCAAACAGCATAGATCCAGATCAGGTGGCTCCTAATGAACAACCTCATCTTGATCTACGCTGTTTGCCCTTTAGTCTCTGAATTCTCAATATGATATAGCTTGAATGAAACATTTTTAACTCATAGACAAATTTTGTCATCTGCTGTTTTGGTGCTCTATGGGCTAGATGTTACCTTTGTATAGACAAGAAATATGGATTACATTTCACAGATTTTTGCATTTTCAATGAAAATGTCTAACAAATACTGTACACTTCGTCTACCAAACAGAAACTGTATACTCAGTCTAACAAATACTGTACATATAGTCTCATAAATACTGTACACTTAGTCTAACAAATACTGTACCCTTAGTCTAACAAATACTGTACACTAAGTCTAACAAACAATTACTGTACACTACGTCTAACACATACTGTGCACTCAGACTAATAAATACTGTACACCTAGTCAAACAAACAAATACTGAACCCTTAGTCTAATAACAAATACTGTACTCTTGGTCTTACAAACAAATGCAAGTACTCTGCAGTCATTCTTATAAGTACTGTACACTTAGTCTTACAAATACTGTACACTTAGTCTAACAAATTCTGTACCATTTGTCAAACAAATACTGTATATTTAGTCTAATAAATAACTGTACACTTACCAGTAAAATGGACTCCCAAGCCATCCATCTAATAGGCAGCACAGCCTGACCCTCCACTCTATAATAATCACTACAGTAGAGACTGCGACTCATACCAAAGTCGGATATTTTAATAGTAAAGTTTGTTCCTACTAGACAGTTTCTAGTGGCTAAGTCACGATGCACCATATTGAGAGATTCGAGGTATTTCATGCCAGATGATATCTGTGAGGCCATGTATAACAGGGCACCATAACTGAAAAGAAGACAATAAAGTGTAATGTAACATAACCCAATTTTATTTTCCTACAACATGTTTTCTCTCAGATGGGCCTTAATCATAGAATATTCTAACACTCTGATAACTTACCTGGTTTACATTATAATTTTACTGTAAAGTCACCAAACTAAGGCTGACAAAACTGAAGTATGGTAAATGGAGTTTACTACAAGACAACTTTTTTTTGATACTATTAAAAGTTATAAGTTTTACCATCATAGTACCTACATTAGTAAGGCTGGCAAATTAAGCCATTTAACATTAGACAAATCAGTATCGTAACAAAATAATATAGAACTCGTCTTCAGATCCAAAAATCTATATTCTCTGCATTTTTTTTTGTTAGCTTTTTTTTTTGTTTTGATAAAATATCTCGTCTCAAAAAAAAAAATTGTCCAAGTCCTTTTGGATATTAGATGGTGGAAGAGTAACTGTTAGTCTCTATATTGACATAGATTACAATTATACATAATGCCCATATGAATTGTGATCAGTATAATGACTTGTGTGTTGATGAATCAGAACAAACTGTTTTTTCAGGTGCAAACTGAGTGGACACTGATAAGACTGCTCATTAGGACCAGTCTGATCCGTGTCTACACTGTTTGCAAATTTTCTATACTTACCTTAAAACATTAGCCCCAGCCACCTGTGCTGAAGGTGTTTCTAAGACATGGTCTAGTAAAAACTGGTTAAGGTCCCCATACTTCATATATTCAACTATCATACAAAATGGTTCCTCTCTTGTACAAACTCCCAGCACTCTGACAATGTTGGGATCTTTCAACTGAGACATAATTTTGATCTCCTTCATGAAATCTTTCCTGAAAATATATTAGTAATTTAAATGAAATTCAGATGCAATTATATACCTACTCATTTAATTCTTTAAGCACCAAAAAGCAGACGACAAAAATTTACGTCTGCAAAAATAAAAAAAAGCCTTGTCAAAGACATTTCATATTGAGAATTCAAAGACCAGAGGGCAAACAGTGTAGATCTAGATGAGCTGGCTCAGTAGGAGCCGCCTCATCTGCTCTTTGCCTCATCAGGATCTACACGTTTTGCAAATTATGCTATTTTCGTCACTGGTGCTTAAAGTGTTAAGTTGATAAAACAGAGCCTTATACAATCATCGAGAACACCAATAACAGTTCAGCAATATTATGCTACAGAATTTTAGAAACTATATATTTAAGTCAGAAAAGTAAAACTTCAAAAATTATCAAACAGGTCAGTGGCTATATTACTGTATGTATTAGCATTTTGTTAATTTACTATAATAAATCCTACAGAAGCTGCCTTTCAGCATGAATTTAAGCTCTCTGAAAAATATTTTCATGCACTTTCTAGAGCTAAACCCAGACCCAGCAGAACCTTAGTTCCATTGATATGTTTTACTGAATCTTTAATTAAAATTTTTGCTTCTTCCAGAGATGAAGCTTTTAAGACACATTTGGCTGTTAATTTTAATGTATTACAAAGTTCCATCAAAAGGTCTGCTGAGGTGATTCTAATACAATGCCATAAATTTTAAGGAGAATCCTGTATACTCCTTCATCACATGGCATCTGAGAGTGTAATGATGTCATGCATTAAAAACGATAATCAAGTTGTGGATTAAATATGCAAATTACATCTTAACGTTATGCCAGGGGTTTTATTAACCATAAGTCCGTTTGTCCTGGACCAGTGATTTTTGGGCATGACCAGTTTATGTCTTTGGTAGCTGGTCCTGCAGACCAACTGATTTTGAAAATAAATGAAAACACATGATAACAAAGAATAGCCAAAACATCAGAAGGACAACTTAAATTGTGGATAAGTTGGTCCAGTCATTCAGTCCTTAGCAAAACCCCTGTTATGCATTGAAGTCCATAAAACGTGTTTTCTAATAGCAATATTGTGATATCTTAGTGCAACATTTACTAATAAAAAGCAATTTCAGTGTCACATGATAAACAGAATCTTGTATTCCTGCTCCTGTCTTATTGAATTTATTAAACTAGCTGGGGAAAACCCATAAGATGTGAGGCTATGCCGAGCATCTTATGGGTTTCCCCAACTAGTTTAATAAATTCAATAATACAGGAGCACTCATGTAACATCCTCTCTTTCGTTTGTTGCTTACTTCGCTCTGTCATCAGCAAGTAAACTTAATATTTTGACAGCAACCAGGAGAGGTCTTGATATAGTTCTGTTTATGAAATATTCATCGTCCACAAATCTTCCCATGTCTGTAGCCTCACACAAGTGGACCTCTCCAAACTGCCCTTCTCCAAGGATTTCAACAAATCGTAGATTTTCTCTTGGAAACTCGTTGACAGACATGTCAAGACTCAATAACAGTTCAGCGTTAGGAACTGAGTAAATACTGTTACCGCTAACACCCTAGAGAGAATAAAGGAAAGCAAAGTTGAGTACAAATATATGACTTCAAAGCCATTTAAGGCAAATTGTTACACCTGGATAAATTTGCTCCCAAGAGAGCAAACTCTTTTCTTTGAAAATTAAAATTTATCTCTATATAGCAGGGATGCAAACTTGAAAATTGCAAGTTACAGCCCCTGCAAGCATATCCATTCATTTTAAACTGCATGGGACAAGTATTTGGATAAAGCTGTTTGTTACTGTCAATTTTAAGCCTGTCCTTCAATCAAATTCCGGAAAATGAGCCCAAAATTTATCCCTTTGACGACCCATCTGAATGGAAATACTACACCCCCCCCCCCCACACACACACACACAACACATATATACCCACTAACTCCATCCTCTAGAAACATTTTATCCCAGAAGTTAGCAGACTGCCAGGCACAATCTTATAGCCATGATTTAGTCGGTAAGGCACAAGGATAATTTCTTTTCTTGTATGGCCCAAATCCCACAAAATGCACTTAATACTCCAACACACAGAAACAATTATGCAATTTAATGCCAACAAACACCCTTCAGCTCTAAACATTTAAACAAATAAATGTACTAATAAATTCAGACTTCTGCATCTCAGCAAATATTAAGGTCTCATATTTTGCATAAAATTTGCATCAATTTTGCATAAGAAGAATAGGCTATGCAGCCTTGACATAATATTTGTCAAAATTTGCATCTATTTAAGCAAATTTTATGCAACTTTAATCGTAATTGGACATGCAAATACATACTTAAGATTTTTTTGTTTCCATTGAAATCTTTTACAAAATGCTTCATGCTGAAGGAATTTTATCACAACTTTACACTTAGAGCACCAAATATGAAAATAGTTGAATTTGCAAACAGTGTAGATCCAGATGAGATGACTCATACTGTGTCACTTGTCTTTAAATTCCCAATATGATACAGCTAGGTTGGAACATGTTTTGAAATTTTGCAGACATAAACTTTGTTGTCTGCTTTTAAATGGTACTCTCAGAGGTTTAAAGGTGATTTTGATGAAAACCACTCTAGGAACAATTTCAACCCAAAATCTTGGTTAATCTAAAGGTCAGGAACTGTGTCATTATCTACAGTCTGTCTGTCTGTCTGTTCATTAGTGTGTATAAGTAAAATGCATCTTATCTGTAAGCAATACCTGTAAACTTGGAATGTTGAGAACTTGTGTTTGTATAAGATCTGAGGCAGCATAGAGGGCATCATATCTATTTGGTGGTTTATCAAGGTTGTTTGTCTGTCCATTTGATAATGTTACTCTCAGAGCAGATTTGGTCACATCTGGTACAGCATAATCATCTGGAAAAAAAGCAGAAAAAAATGTGATAAAGCTGCAAAATATCCACTATTCATTAATACTAGCTACTGTTTCCCAAATATATTTGGACAAAATTCCTGTATAATGGACATCCACTTTGGTCAAATTTATTTATCTTACTATGAATATGTATCAGAACTAATGCAATTAAACACTGCAGATCTACTCAGACTGCTCTGAGGATTGATTCTAAACTGATTTTAGACATTTCCTTGAGGACATTTAAAAACAATGGTACTTTTACCATTAGTAAATGCAAGACTAGACAATCCAATAAGAAGGTTATCTCTGAATGCATTTTTAAAGTTCCTCATGATGGACTAATTAGCTAATAAAATGCTGTACTTATTAAATCTGTAGGAAAAAGACTATATAAAGCAACATACTATTTTTTCAGCAGGAACTTTATTTTTATTGAACACTTCACATAATAAGATGAATATCTAATTCATGGCCAAGGAAATCTGTGAACAGTTCATGCAGAGTGACCGATAATTTTACAGGCCAACAAAGTGAACAGATGCAAACAAAACTCAGTTAGAATATCAAAACAATACATCTGACATGCACATTTCATATTAAAGGTTTGTTTTCAAATTGGGTGTACTCTGATCAGACCACATGGATGTGCAGGCTGACTGAGTTTTCCCTTTTGCACATGCGGCATTGGTCTTTTCTCACAGCACAAATTTTGGAATATCAGAAAAGTGACTATTGTAAGGAGGTTATTGTGCTGACAGGTGAATTGTTCATGGAAGGTCCAGTGAAGTATATAACAAGAGAAGACAAGGTAACAGGCATGCTACTGGGGCAATTCCTCCATGCAACAACTATGATTGCTGGAATACCTGTCCATGGAGCATCATAATTATTAGCAAGATTGACACTTGCTCTGTTCACTATAACTGAGCTCCTGACAGGGGCTTCTACATATCTCCCATTGTTGTTTTTCAAATCTACAAGTATAACAGGTTCTGGGTTTAAAAAGCTGGAAAATGGATCATGCACTTTATTGTCATTTTTTAACTCAAGGTGCAACTGACAGTAGGCTATGCTTGTTGAATGAAATTAGTTGGAGTAATGTCAGGCAACACTTTCAGTTTAATTTTTTTGCATTGTGAGGTTTATCATTTTCATCCCCAAAAGCTAATAATTTTGGATTTTATTAGTAGTGGGCAGCTGGAATGACAATAGCAAAACAGTGGGGTGAGGGGATTCAACAGCTCAGATTTTATACGTTAACTTATCTGCTTATGTTGTAAATAAATCTTATTAAAGGTTCCTACCAAGCAATTTATCACATACCAGTAAAATACACAAATTCTACCAGTATTCTGCAAATATTGTTTGCTCCTCTCTTGCCTACATAAGCCAATAATTGACTCGTGGATAAGTAAGCGATTTAAATGTAGTAAACAGAAAAACTCTAATCTCATTCTAACGTCGAAAACTTAGAGATTCGAGATACATTGGCTCTGCTTGGTCCCAGGCTATTGTTTGTACCCTATGCATCTGAACGTAAACAGGTCAACACTGTTTGCCATTCTCTTTCCAGGTCAGCCTTTTAAATGCTGCTCCAATACCAGTTCAAACTTCTGTGAGGAGCAGATCTGTTTACTTAAGGAATGAATTTCATTTGGTGTTTATCAAAGTATAAACTACATTGGGTTGTGTGCAAAGTAAGTGAACCCCGAAGGGGTTCATGTTGCGACCCAATGTAGTTTATACTTCGATAAACACCAGAAAAATTAAGTTCGTTGCTTACATTTACATTCTTTTCTACCTATTACTTGACCACAAATTCGCGTTACGGCTACAGTTAAAGCAGAAAAACATTTTTACGCAGTTTTTCTACTATCAGTGGAACAGCGTGAACGACATAACGTCGTCTACATCCAATCTGATTGGAGAGAACCATAGCTTATTTTGACTTCACTTAACCTCATAAACGGATGTAGTTATTAAAGTATAAACTACATTGCATTCTAATGGTTTACCATATAGGGCTTTTCAAGAAATGCACTGAGCATGTAAATATATTTGTATGTGTGTAGGGTAGTTTGTGTCACATCTTACAGCTCCACAAGAAACTCACCATGAGAACAGTCTCTATCAGAGTCTACATCATCCACTGCTACTCCATTATACAAATGTCCATTCAAAATCTTCCCATTTGAAGAACTCCGCATACTCAGTGTTGTATGGTTGTCAGAGATGGAAGTTTTGAGATTATTTCTCTTGTCCCTGTTCTTCTTCCTCTTATGTCGGTAGATAACAAAGATCACAACAGCAATAAGGATCGTGAGAAGTGCAGCAAGGGAGCCGATTATTACTCCAATCATGTCAATTTTGCATGGCCTTTCATTGGGCTCTTCTGATGGTATGTTGTTCAAGTTGTCTGCTGAAATAAGAATCAAATTGTTTTTTCTCTTAACTCTTTAAGCACCAAAAAGAAGACGACAAAATTTACGTCTGCAAAAATTAAAAAAAATGTCTTGGACTGTCTTGTCCAAGACATTACATATTGAAAATTCAAAGACTAGAAGGCAAACAGTGTAGATCTAGATTTGGCCCGCAGGTTATAAAACACATGCTCGGAAGCAGCCAATCAGTGTGCTTTATTTTGAGTTTGAGAATGTACTCAGGTTTTATAACCTCTGTGCCAGGATCAGAATCTACACTGTTTGCAAATTCTGCTGTTTTGTAACTGGCACTTAAAAAGGTTAATGTTGTCATAACTTAACCAAGTCAGGCCCATACGCAGAGGGGGTGCCAAGAATGCCAAAACACCTCCCTAATTTGGCAAATTATTTAAAAATCATGCAGTTTTCTGCTAGAAACTAAGTTTACATCCCTAAACTTGGCTTCATCTGGATTTTCTTAACTTTCACATCCATCTTTGAAACTTGCTGAAATTTGCCTATCTTTTTACTTTCCCTTTTGAAAAGTAGGGCTATGGGCCTGCTATTACATGTACTTTCTATCACCATAAATTTGAACATACTGATCTGGGTCTACACTAATGTCTTGTTGCTCAGACACTATTCTAAAACATTTACATTCATTAGGTAAACATCATGCACACAAATAGTGTTGTTGTTTTTTTCTTCTTTTCCTTTGAGTGTTATTTACTTTCTCTAACATTTGCAACTTTGCACAATTTCATTTTGAACATTTTAACCTTCTGTCTGGCTGGTACATGTGTGGTAGCATGCCCCATGCCTGAAAATGTTCATGTTGTAGATTGCCCTTATCCTGACCACAGTCAACACAACTTTGTTGTGTACAAGCCTTAGAGATTGAATAAAAAATTCTTATGCTATTAAAGTATGCACATGCAGAACACTATCTTCAAAAACTTGTCAGATTTAGGCAATGATAAAATTGCAAGATGGAAATCAAGCAATGATAACAGTCATAAAATGTATTATAAGCTCACCATCCAAAACTTTAGGTTCCTGTTCTTTGTTAGTATCAAACTCATGTATAAAGTTTCTATGTATCTGATCACGTCCCCCAGGAGGTTTACCAGTGGCTAGCGGGGATTCTTCACTGTAATTCCCTGTGGCAGGCTCTAAAAACAAAGTAAGAGCTAAATTATTAAAAGAGTTGAGATAGGTATGTGCAGCTCAAATATGCCTGCACAACAAAGCAATATGAGGCGGGACATGACAAAACCAACAAAGTGGCATGTGTGCCACTCAAAGACTCAGATCTTTGCATCCACCCAGTCTGATCAGAGTCTTTGCTATGCATGTAAAGGTGTGACTTAGGATCTAAGCTAGCTCCATGGGGACAGTGAAGACTGAACAGACTGGGCAGATGCCCAGGCTGTTCTGAGTCTTCCCTGGGCACAAATGCCACTTTGTTGGTTTTGTCGTGCTGCTTATATGTAGGTTTGATTGTACAGCAATCTGGTTTCTGTGTCTAAAAACAACTTTTCAAAATATGTTTTCTCTCTCTAGAATTTTCTTTTACACACACACAGTCTTTCATATTTCATCTTATTTAGCAATTTTGCATAAATTTTGCTCTTGGTTAATCAAAGGGGAGGTTATCCACATCATATATGGACCACTGGTAATTATCAAAGCCATCATAACATATTAAAGTAGTTTCATTAGCTCTAAGTAGTTTCATTCAGTGCATATGAAATTAGTCAATGCTGGCTGAAATTTGGTAAAAATCTCAATAATTTCTGATCATACTGGGTATAATTCAATACTAACCTGAATAAAACTGAATTTCACTGATCATCATCCATTTAGCATCAAAGTACAAATGAATACGCACATATTTTCCAATGTTATCATGTAAACGAATCATAACAGGTCTTGCATATTCCACAGCACTGTCACGAATAAAATCATACTTAACCGGTTGATTCTGGTATAAATTTCCACCAACACTGAAATAAACTAGCGCCATCTTGAACACCCGAATATCCTTTGTAAAATGGTTATTACAATTTAAAATAATAGCTTTAAAAGTTCTCACAGTATCAAACTTAAAAGTTATTTGTAATGGTCCCTGGAAATCTAAAGAATCATTTCTCCACCCCACCCACTCATATCCTTTGATTCCTAAAGACTGTTGGTCCAGTCTGAAATTAGAATCTCCAATTTCACCATCTGTTAGCTGACCCAGTCCATCAAGAAGGAAGTGATCCTGAACCATGCCATCATATGTGAAATCTACCAGATCTAGATCTGTCCCACGTACATCACCCTGTCTGACATTGTAGGACACAACACCATCTGAAAATGAAGAAAGAGAACAAGAATGTTATAACATCGTTCAAATTCATGTTTTGCATCATATTAAAACTATGGTCAAATTTGAAATGAAACTGATTTAGACCCAACTTGAAAGAAAAGAGACCAGAAATTGTTTAAAGCAAGTTGTTCAACACCTGGCTGATGCATTTATTCAGCTATAAAACAGTGTTTTTCAATCTCTAGAATGACCCAAAATCCTTATGAAATTCTGCAAACAGATGGGTTTTACTTTTCTAAAACAGTCTTGAAAATCTAGATCTGTCATATAAGATGGATCTACATTTTTGGGATTGTTTTGGAAGGGTAAAACATTAGCTGTCTTATAACTGAAGAAATACAGAAATACTGTACGGACTGGATTTTGGTCAATGGTCAGTCATGTTAGAGAAATCCGTTGTAGCTTTAATAATACCACATCCAGCTTATAATCTGGACAAGCTGCCTCAGCAAACAGTGCATACCCAGATCAGACTGCTCCTTGTTAATAATACCACATCCAGCTTATAATCTGGACAAGCTGCCTCAGCAAACAGTGTATACCCAAATCAGACTGCTCACAAGGAGCAGTCTGATCAGTCCAAACTGGTTTCCAACAGTTTCATTCAACATCACAAAACAGAACACAAAATAACTCTGACAAAACTGCCAATCACTGAACTGACAGGTGTACAGACACATCATAGAAATGACAGAGATGTAAAGTCACATCACTGAAATGACAAGATGTACAGACACATCACTGAAAAGACAAGATGTACAGACACATCACTGTAATGACAGAGGTGTACAGACACATCCCTGAAAAGACAAGATGAACAGACACATCACTGAAATGATAAGATGTACAGACACATCACTGTAATGACAGAGATGTACAGACACATCACTGAAATGACAGATGTACAGACACATCACTGTAATGACAAGATGTACAAACACATCACTGTAATGACAGAGATGTAAAGACACATCACTGTAATGACAGAGATGTACACACATCACTGTAATGACAAAGATGTACAGACACATCACTGAAATGACAGATGTACAGACACATCACTGAAATGACAAAGATGCACAGACACATCACTGAAATGACAAAGATGTACAGGCACATCACTGAAATGACAGAGGTGTACAGACACATCATAGAACTGAAATGACAAAGATGTGCAGACACATCACTGAAATGACAGGTGTACAGACACATCACTGAAATGACAAAGATGTACAGACACATCACTGAAATGACAGGTGTACAGACACATCACTGAAATGACAAAGATGTGCAGACACATCACTGAAATGACAGGTGAACAGACACATCACTGAAATGACAAAGATATACAGACACATCACTGAATTAACAAAGATGTACAGGGACATCACTGAAATGACAAAGATGTACAGGCACATCAATGAAATGACAGAGGTGTACAGGCACATCACCGAAATGACAAAGATGTACACGCACATCAATGAAATGATGGATGTGTACAGGCACATCACTGAAATGATAGAGATGTACAGACACATCAATGAAATGACAGAGGTGTACAGGCACATCACCGAAATGACAAAGATGTACAGGCACATCAATGAAATGATAGATGTGTACAGGCACATCACCGAAATGACAAAGATGTACATGCACATCAATGAAATGATGGATGTGTACAGGCACATCACTGAAATGATAGACATGTACAGACACATCAATGAAATGACAGAGGTGTACAGGCACATCACCGAAATGACAAAGATGTACAGGCACATCAATGAAATGATAGAGGTGTACAGGCACATCACTGAAATGATAGAGATGTACAGACACATCACTGAAATGATGAAGATGTACAGACACATCACTGAAATGATGAAGATGTACAGGCACATCACTGAAATGACAGAGGTGTACAGACACATCACTGAAATGATGAAGATGTACAGGCACATCACTGAAATGACAAAGGTGTACAGACACATCACTGAAATGATGAAGATGTACAGGCACATCACTGAAAAGACAGAGATGTACAGACACATCACTGTAATGACAAAGATGTACAGGCACATCACTGAAATGACAGAGGTGTACAGACACATTATAGAAATGACAGAGATGTACAGGCACATCAATGAAATGACATAGGTGTACAGACAAATCACTGAAATGACAAAGATATACAGACACATCACTGAAATGACAGAGATGTACAGGCACATCACTGAAATGATACAGATGTACAGACACATCACTGAAATGACAAAGATGTAGAGACACATCATAGAAATGACAGAGGTGTACAGGCACATCACTGAAATGACAGAGATGTACAGACACATCACTGAAATGACAGAGGTGTACAGACACATCTGTATGCATGTAAACATATTCTGCCAGCTATTTGCAATGTGAAGACAACATGCAAATCTTGTTTTGTACATTTTATTCTTTTTTGATATTCTCAAACTGTACATTACTCTTTGATATTCTAAAACATTTTTAAATCGTACTGCTTTTAATATCAAAATAATAATACAAAACATCAAATTTTATCATTGATTGTATAAATATTGTATGTGTCATTCAAGACAATACATTCATAGGACTTTTCAACAATATTGTAATTTGTTGTGTGCTGATAGCTACGTTCACCTACCATCCCATTTGCAACCATAGATCTCCACTCTCATACAGACAGTCCTAGGACTTCTACTATATGGGATAAACCTGATTCTTCTACCGATTATGGGTGGGGAAACTTGTCGTAATTCCGAAAGGTATGTATTCTCATTTCCTTTAAATAGCTGAAATAAAAAAATAATGTTCATATTTAATTCAAATTTTGATGCAGAATACCAATTTAACACCACATTAACTCATTTTATGATCAACTTGAATATTTATATGAAATACCTTATAGGACTACGGTAAACTGCAAGTTGTACGAAGGATTCCAGTTTTTTTTTTTGTTTTTTTTTTTTAAAAGAAAATTGTAAGTCTTTGACAGCTCATACCTCCTTTCCATACTTGTTTCTAAACCTCATCCATTCTCCACCATCTTCCCTCTGATACTCCAATAGAAACTCTTCTGTGTACTCTTGGCCCTGGAAATAGTATATTCAGAGGCCCTGGTAAGGTGAATATTTGAAGATAATTATAAAGACAATTTTTGTTAATTCCCCATAAAATCATGGTCTGTGACCCCTCATTCGAACCGTCTCAGTGAGACTTTCTAATGAGTGGTCACAACATAACCACTCATTTGAACCATCTCTTTTCCAGACAGGCCCTATTAATACTGGGATAAGATGGTTCTTATGAGCTATCACAACATAACCACTCATTAGAACCATCTCTGTTCCTGACATACCATATTAGAATATGGCTACATAACTATACAGACAGCAGGAAACAGAAAAAGCTCAGATATTACATGTGTACTCCTCTCCTTAAAACTTCTCAGCCATTAATTCCATGAATCAGACCCCGGATGTATGTATGTGTCTTTTTTTATTGTTTTACTCGGTGCGACAGTCACGGCCATCTTTGTTTATGTTGTTGTTCCTAACAACAGTCATGTGATCTAAATAGTCCCACAATATACCTCAGAGGTTGATTCACTTGATTCAGAGGTTGTTCACGCAGGCCGAGCGGTGTTCAGAATGCTTAAATACTGTGAAGACATCTTACTAAAGTTTTACTTTCTGTATGTAGGGCAGCTGCGCTACAAGTAATCTCAACTATGCTGTGTTTTCTTTATCTCCGCAGTCACTGCAAATAGTCTAGAAATGACACAGCCTGGAAATTCTAAATAGAACCTGAAAAGCATTGCTTCTAATCTTTTAAGAGCATTATACTAAGCTCTTGCAGACATATGAAACAACTTTTTAACAGTCCTTGATGTGGTTTAGTTGCTAGGAATTCTTAATAATTGATGACAATGGAGCGGATTATCCAGGAAATTGAATCCCTGACATATTGGAATTCTGTTACAGCTGACAGCTGAACAACCTCTTCACAAGCTGTTATGGCTTGCGGATAAATTGGAAAATGCTCAAGACCTCAGATATGCCAATAGCTTGGTATGAAAAGTTACTAGTTTTCCACAGCAGTAAATGCCCAGGAGTAAATGTCTACATTTAGTTGACCAACTGCAGTTTTTGAACTGTTATACCTGGATAAAATGGATGGTAATAACTTTTCTCCATATGTTGCAGGTGTGTAGTCCAACTGGAGGGAGCTGTACAGCCAAATCTTTCTGCCTTATTTCACTTGCTTGTATATAGACAATAAAAGAGATATCTCAGAGATAGCTAAATGGTCTGATAGCCAATCAGGGGGGAGTAATTATTGTTTCATGGTCTGTAGCAATAATACAAGGAATAAATAAATATCATATCTTAGCTTCATTATGCCCATTTGCCTTTGAATTTTAATGAAATACCTGAGAACGAAAAAATAATGGAATAAAGTTCCGACTGCAAACAGAAAAGGTACCTGAAGGCTTATGGATAAACTTACAGGGAGAACAATTAACTCTGTCATTTTCATGTTTGCCTCCCTTCCATGTGGGGTCAACTCATATAGGAAAGAATTTGCTCCATTAGGAGCAAATTCTTTCCTGTAAGAGCAGACCCCATGTTCAATGTGCCTCTTGATCCAAGGAAACAAACAAGCAGTCACCAAAGTTGTTTCTCTTTATATTACATGGCTGGAAAATTGGCAGTTTAACCATTATTTATGTGAGCAGTCTATTTCCCAACTGTCTAATAAACACCCCCTCATTTTTTCTGTAACGATGTGGCCAAAATTCCACCAAAGTTGACGTTAGGTCACCAAAATTTGTCAGTTATTGGCTTGTTGCTCAAATTTTATTTTCAAAATGCCATCTTTGGTACTTAAGAATTGCAGTGCCCTCAGGGCATTTATTAGAAGAAATATTGTATATAGTATATCTGAAGTCTCTAAGAAGGGTATCCTGGATGTCCTGAGTCCCTGTCTTTTGTGATAAGGACCCTGTTCTTGTGGTACACCTTGTATGAAACATTAATCCTATGTTGAAACAGAATGTGGATTTTATAAGGCCAGCTGCAACAAGGAACAGAACATAATCTGCCACAAGTGAGCCAGAAAATTGTCTTCCATCACTGTCTGTGTCTGTTTAAATCTTATAATCTATACAATATTTACCCTGAATGTATCATAGCTACACTGTTGCATGATTGCAGGTTTACAGATTGGTGGAACTACAGCAGTGTCAAAAAGTATTTGTTTCTATGCTTTTACCCATAATTTAACCCATTGCATTCTGGGTATTTTTGTCGTCTGCTGAAATTGTCGTCTGCATCAAAAATCAAGAATATTTTGACAATGTTGGTCTAACCACCTCTAGTAGAATGATGTCTAGGCAGCAAACAGTTTGGATCTCAGATCAGGCCCCACGTTTGTGGGGCCTGATCGGGATCCAAACTGTTTGCCCACATACCCCTAAAAGGGCATCCAGCATGGAAATGGTTAACATCAGTGAAGTATACTGCTGACCCTGTTAAAGTGTTTGAGTCCTAGCATTCACTACTTGTTTAGATCAGCTGGCCAGTATCATGTTCAGTTGTTCATGGACACAGGCATTATTTTTCTCATGCCATGAAAGGGTTTACCAATACCAACATGTACCTTGAGAGGCCAACATATTTTCATGGAGACATGAAAAAGATATCAAAGGCCTGACATTAGGCTACTCAACTTCCCTTCCCCCTCCCCTAGAATTATCAAAGACTGACATCATTATATCCTCCCTTACCCTCTCCCCAGCCCATTATCTCTTACTGTCTGGTGCTCTGAATATACAGAACCACATCATTATAACATTGTTTGTTCATGCTACTAATTATACAACAAGAGGGCCATGGGTGCCCTGAATCACTCACCTGAGTATCTTGTGCACCAAGAGTATAATCTTACTGACCTTGGCATAAATTAGGTCATGGTCAACCCAGTGTCATAATTTGAAAGGAGTGTAGTGGATAACAAGCTGGATGACCAATCCAGGGGTTGCAAGGTAGATTGCCCACATCTGCGGTCTTTTGGATGAGACTTTAAACTGCGGTCCTGTCTCTGTAAGACCTAGTTGTTGTTTGGACATTAAACCTGAGTTAACTCACTCACTCAATCTTAATATGAAGAAACTATGATGGGACCGAGTCCCAAATGCCATATACCAAGTTTCATTGCAGTTGACCTAGTGACCTAGTTTTTGAACCAATATAATCCATATTCAAATATAAGCTGGATATTATTCAAACAAACATTCTGACAAACTTTCATATTAAGATTCAATGGAAAATAAATGAAGCCTCTATTGCGTAAACAAGGGCTTTCTTTTCTAAGACTTGACTTAGTGACCTAGTTTTTAACCAAATATGACCCAATTTCAATCTTTGCCTCATTTTCAATGGCTAAATATTCTGACAAAGTTTCATGAAGATTGAATCAAAACTGTGCCCCATGGAATGTATGTAAGTTTTTACTCAGATATGACCTAGTGACCTTATTTTTTGCCCAACGAACCAGTTTCAAACTTGGAATAGATTTCATGGAGATAAACATTCTGACAAAGTTTCAAACTGATTGGATCAAAACTGTGCCCTCTAGAGTATACACAAGGTTTTTCTTAAGTTTTGACCTAGTGACCTAGTTTTTGACCAGACAATGCTCAGTTTCAAGCTTGGCCTAGATTTTATGGAGATAAACATTCTGACAAAGTTTCATGAAGACAAGATCAAAACTGTGCCCTCTAAAGTGTATGTAAGGTTTTTCTAAGATTTCACCCTGTGACCTTATTTTTGACCCGACATGACTCAGTTTCCAACTTGCTGTAGATTTAATTGAGATAAACATTCTGACAGAGTTTCATTAAGATTGGATCAAAACTGTGCCCTCTAGAGTCTACAAAACGTTTTTTTTAGGATTTGACGTAGTGACCTAGTTTTTGACCTGAAATGACCCAGTTTCAGATCTGGTCTAGATATTATAAAAATAAACCTTCTGGCAAAGTTTCATGAAGATTGAATAAAAACTGTGCTCTATAGAGTGTACACAAGGTTTTTCTAAGATTTGACCTAGTGACCTAGTTTTTGATCAGACAATACCCATTTTCAATTTTAGCCTAGATTAAATGGAGATAAACATTCTGACACAGTTTTATGAAGATTCAGTGTATACAAGGTTTTTCCAAGATTTGACCCTGTGACCTATTTTTGACCCAACATGACCCAGTTTCAAATTTGACCTAGATTTTATAAGGATAAAATTTTTGACAAAGTTTCAAATATGAACTAGATTTTATGGAGATAAACATTCTGACAAAGTTTCAAAAAGATTGGATCAAAACTGGGCCCTCCAGAGTGTACACAAGGTTTTTCTAAGATTTGACCTAGTGACCTGGTTTTTGACCTGACATGACCCAGTTTCAAACTTGGCTTAGATATTGTGACGATAAACAATCTGACAAAGTTTCATGAAGATTGGATCAAAACTGTGACCTGTAGAGCATACATAAGCTTTTTCTAATATTTGACCTAGTGACCTAGTTATTGACCTGACATGACCCAGTTTCTAACTTAGCCTAGATTTTATAAAGACTAACATTCTAACAAAGTTTCATAAAGATTGGATCAAAACTGTGCCTACAATAGTGTACAGAAGCAAAAGTTAACGGATGGAGGGACGTCCGTCCACAGGTACGACAGACATCATGGTATCCCAAAAGCTCACCCTGAGCACTTAAATTTGTGGTCAGGTGAGCTAAAAATTCCAAGGGATGCTGTGTCGCCTGTCAGGGCTTTGCCACAAAATAGAGCTATATGCAAAAACTTGACATAAGTTTACACCACCACCATAGCGGATGACAAGTTGATTTTCAAGTCTCCTAAGACTTTGCTTACCTGTCCATTACCAAATCTTCCCTGAATCTCCACCATTGTTATGACAGCTAATTTACCAAGGTCTATCTGTAAATATTCATAGGAGAACTGGCTGATCATTGGTTTAGGACACCAGGCTCCTCCCAAGGACTCGGTACGAAGTCTGAAAATGGACAAATTGAAATATTCTGTGATTATCTAACTCCAACCATCTAACATTTTGAATTGTCGACGTGACATGACACAATAGCTTACTAATACATGCTATCAGAAAAGGCCTTAATCAGCCTGCACAGATGCAAGTATTAAATAAACAAGTCGCCCAAGGGCAACGATCGCTCACCTGTCAGTATATGCTCAATTTATATAAAATTGGTAGTACTACAGTCCCAGTTGCTAGATACCAAGTTTCAAGGCAATTGGCCCAGTGGTTCTGGAGAAGAAGATTTTTCAAGGTTTTTGCCATTATATGGGCATGGTGGCCATCTTGGTCATGTGAGTGGACCGAATATATAAACTTTGTTTCCCGCTTTGCCTGAAGGCTGCATTTGAAACTAAATTGAAATCTGCCCAGTAGTTTCAGAGGAGAAGTCCTTTAAAAATGTTGACACATTACAGACAAACGACCTTTAGCCAAGATAACTAGATCCATATATGGGCATGGTGGCCATCTTGGTCATGTGACCCAGACCCCGGGTATAAACTTTCGTTCCCCCATCCCACTGAGACTCCATATGAAATTTGGCTTCAATCGGCCCAGTGGTTTCAGAGGAGAAGATGTTTGAAAATCTTGACGACGGATGGTCCCACAGAATGACCTTGACCTTTAGTGACATAATATCTTCATCTGGTCATTTAGTCGACCATGTATACCAAGTATTGTACCTAATACTTAAATAGTTTCTGAGAAATCCACTGTTTAAGCGTTTTCCCATATAATAGCCTAACGTACCAAAGTTGACCATCCCATAAATTAGGTCAAGGTCAACGCAAGATCATGATTTGGATAAAATATGATGGGCCCGCATGCCCAATGCTACATACCAAGTTTCAAGGTCATAGGCCTTTTGGTTCTGGAGAAGAAGATTTTTGAAGGGTTTTTACCATATATGGGCATGGCGGCCATCTTGGTCATGTGACCTGGACCAAATATATGAACTTTCGTTCCCCAATCCCACTGAGACTCCATATGAAATTTGGCTTCAATCGGCCTAGTGGTTTCAGAGGAGAAGATGTTTGAAAATCTTGACGACGGATGGTCCGACGGAATGACCTTGACCTTTAGTGACATAATATCTTCATCTGGTAATTTAGTCGACCATATATACCAAGTATTGTACCTTAGACTTAAATAGTTTCTGAGAAATCCACTGTTTAAGCGTTTTCCAATATAAAAGCCTAACGTACCAAAGTTGACCATGCCGTAAATTAGGTCAAGGTCAACGCAAGGTCATGATTTGTATAAATTATGATGGGCCCGCATGCCCGATGCTACACACCAAGTTTCAAGGTCATAGGCCTTTTGGTTCTGGAGAAGAAGATTTTTGAAGGGTTTTTACCAAATATGGGCATGACGGCCATCTTGGTCATGTGACCTGGACCAAATATATAAACTTTCGTTCCCCCATCCCACTGAGACTCCATATGAAATTTGGCTTCAATCGGCCCAGTGGTTTCAGAGGAGAAGATGTTTGAAAATCTTGACGACGGATGGTCCGACGGAATGACCTTGACCTTTAGTGACATAATATCTTCATCTGGTCATTTAGTCAACCATGTATACCAAGTATTGTACCTTAGACTTAAATAGTTTCTGAGAAATCCACTGTTTAAGCGTTTTCCAATATAAAAGCCTAACGTACCAAAGTTGACCATGCCGTAAATTAGGTCAAGGTCAACGCAAGGTCATGATTTGTATAAATTATGATGGGCCCGCATGCCCGATGCTACACACCAAGTTTCAAGGTCATAGGCCTTTTGGTTCTGGAGAAGAAGATTTTTGAAGGGTTTTTACCATATATGGGCGTGGCGGCCATCTTGGTCATGTGACCTGGACCAAATATATAAACTTTCGTTCCCCCATCCCACTGAGACTCCATATGAAATTTGGCTTCAATCCACCCAGTGGTTTCTGAGAAGAAGATGTTTAAAAGTGTGGACGACGCCGACGACGCAGACGACGCCGACAACGCCGACGACGGACGACGGACCAAGTCTATACTATAAGCTCACCTTCACAGGTGAGCTAAAAAATAAATAAATAAACAAGAGCTGTCGCCTGACAGCATAGCTCGCCTGAATTGGTGCTTGCCCATCACGTAGCCGCTATGGTGGTGTGGACTGCTATGCATAAAACTTCAGGCAAGCATGTCCAAAATAAAAACACATTTATAAACAAAAGCTATCTCAGAAATAAATCTTAAAATAAAATTAAAATAAAACAAGAGGCCCAAATGGGCCTGATATCGCTCACCTGGCTATTGTGCAACGGAACCATTCTGATACAAAATTGGTCCAATTCCACTGAGAATTTCTCATTTTCACATTTTGCTACTTTTAGTAACAGAGGCCAACTTGCCTGGTCTTTATATATTTACTTTTGAAACACCTCAATGCAAGAATCATTTTGCCACAAATTTCATCAAAATCCATTCAGGGGTTACTGAGATATTGCCAGTTTCATGTTTTGTGCTATTTTTAGTAATGGCAGATGGTGGCCATCTTGGATTGCTAAAATGCAAAAAATCGAAAAGCCTTCATGCAAGGATCATTTTGACACAAATTTGGTCCAATTCCATTGAGATTTTCTGATTTTCACATTTTTCTATTTTTAGTAACAGAGGCCAATATGACTGGTCTTACAGTTAGATATTTTTGAAACATCTCAATGCAAGAATCATTTTGACACAAATTTCGTCAAAATCCATTCAGCGGTTACTGAGATATTGTCATTTTCATGTTTTGTGCTATTTTTAGTAACGGCAAATGGCGGCCATCTTGGAATGCCAAAATGCAAAAAATCGAAAAAGTGTGATGGTAGAAGGTCACAGATATAAATAGATATGCAAATTACAAACTCGGTAGTTTGTGGTCGAGTAAATGTTGGGGTATATAAGCAAATAAACCGCCCTTGGTGGGTGAGCATGCTTTTCCACTGACGGGGTTTGTTTGCAGATCGGCCCACGTTACATTTGGTGGCAGCGGTGGGATAATGACAACTGCCAGACCGGAGTTGCCTTACCCATGTAATTCCCAGGCCAAGTCTCGGGACGAGACTTCTCGGAGGGGAAAGTAATGTGACGGTAGAAGGTCACAGATATAAATAGATATGCAAATTACAAACTCCTTAGTTTGTGGTCGAGTAAATATTGGGGTATATAAGCAAATAAACCGCCCTTGGTGAGTGAGCATGCTTTTCCACTGACGGGGTTTGTTTGCAGGTCGGCCCACGTTACAAAAGCTTAATGAAAGGACCATTCTGACACAAAATTAATCCAACTCCATTGAGATTTTCTAATTTTCACATTTTTCTATTTTTAGTAACAGAGGCCAATATGAATGGTCTACAGTTAGATATTTTTGAAACATCTCAATGCAAGAATCATTTTGACACAAATTTCGTCAAAATCCATTCAGCGGTTATTGAGATATTGTCATTTTCATGTTTTGTGCTATTTTTAGTAACGGCAGATGGTGGCCATCTTGGAATGCCAAATTGCAATTAATCAAAACGACTTCATGCAAGGAACATTCTGACACAAAATTGGTCCAATTCCATTCAAGGGTGCTTGAGTAATTGTCATTTTTATGTTTGTGCTATTTTTAGTAACACCAGATGGCGGCCATCTTGGAATGCCAAATTGCAATTAATCGAAACGGCTTCATGCAAGGAACATTCTGACACAAAATTGGTCTAATTCCATTCAAGGGTTCTTGAGTAATTGTCATTTTTGTGTTTGTGCTATTTTTAGTAACGGCCCCCATGGTGGCCATCTTGGATAGTCAACTGGCACAAAATTGAAATAATTCCATTCAAGAACCCATTCTGACCAAATCTGGTCAGAATTGGTTGCATTTTCTTTAGATATTGACATTTGAGCAAAATCGGCCTTGTAAACGCTAAGTAGGTCACTGTGACCTAATTCCGCTATAGATTTTTTTCATTTTTACAATTTTTAATACCAAGGTCCCACTTATGTTCCATGCAAACTTTCAACCAAATATACTGACTGGTTCTGGAGAAGAAGTTGATTTTGTTGTTTTTGCTATTTTTAGTAACAGCAGCCATCTTGGATTCTTGACCTGACCCAATTTTACAATTTTGAAACCCTGCAGTCTGGTCATGCTCCATGTGAAATTTGAGATCCATGGGCTCAGTGGTTTTAGAGAAGAAGTTGTTTGAAGTTGTTTAAATAGGTCATTTTTTGACATTAGCATTTGAGCAAAATTACACACGTAAACAGAAAGTAGGTCACTGTGACAAAACTCCGCTACAGATTTTTTTCATTTTTACAATTTTGAATACCAAGGTTTCACTGATGTTCCATGCCAAAATTCAGACAAATATACCCAGTGGTTTTGGAGAAGAAGTTTATTTTGTTGTTTTTGCTATTTTTAGTAACGGCGGCCATCTTGGATTTTCAACCTGACCCAATTTTATAATTCTGAGACCCTGGAGTCAGGTCATGCTCCATGTGAAATTTGAGAACCATGGGACCAGTAGTTTTACAGAAGAAGATGTTTGAATATTTGTTTTTAGGTGTTGACGGACAAATTCCGTGACGACGCACGACGCACAACGCACGACGGATGCATTGGTATGACAATAGCTCACTATGGCCCTTCGGGCCAGGTGAGCTAAAAATGAAATAAAATTTCAAAGTCCATGAGCTTGAGGTAAAAAAAACTGAGGGGGGGGGGGGGGGGGGGGGTGCAGGAGGGGCGGTGGAGGCTAAGCTGTACCATCAACCATTATCTAACATCAGTCCAAGTATTAGTATCAACTGAGTCTGTCATCGTGGCACTGTGAAATTATGTCTTCATAAATATAAAACTTAAACCAAAATCTTTAAGACAATATTCTAAGTCGATGACCTTGACTTTAAGGTCATCCAGTGGGGTAAGTATAAGGTGTTTTGTAAAAACTCAAAAAAGTGTCTAACATTAGTTCAAGTATAAACTAAATCTCTGCAAAGCATTATGAATCAGTATGCATTACAAAACTTAAATAAAGACCAAAATTTCCTAAGTCCCTGACCTTGACATCAAGGTCACTGGGCGGGGTTGGGGTAGTATTCTGTAGCTCTAACTACAGTGCAAATATAAAAAGAATTCATCTATGGGTTCAGGAGATATGTGTCTTTAAAAAACTTTAACCAAAACATCCAATCAATAAAAAGACATTTTTCTAAGTCCATGACCTTGACATCAAGGTCACTGAGGGGGTGGGGGTAGTACCATCGAAAACTTTAGACCAATATCTAACTTCAGTACAAGTATCAAAGGAATCCATCCATGGGTTAAGGAGATATTGGGCTTTATAAAACTTTAACCAAAACATCCAGTCCAAAAAGCTCCCAATTTTCTAAGTCCATGACCTTGACATCAAGGTCACTGAGTGGGGCGTGGGTGGTACCCTGTTAAACTTTGTACCAATATCTAACTACAGTGCAAGTATCAAAAGAATCCATCCATGGGTTAAGGAAATATAGGTCTTTAAAAAACTTTAACCAAAACATCCAATTCGAACACGGACGCAGACGCTGACGCCGTGGTGACAACAATAGCTCTTCCTGAACTTTCGTTCAGGCGAGCTAAAAACAACTCTTTCTGATTGCATATTACAAGCTATGGATTATTGGGATGGATTGAATGAAAAAAATTGCAATTTTATGTCCTCTTTTACTGTGTTTCAGCCATATCTGAGGACACTGAGAGGGTGATAATAAAAAGAATGAATGCAATGTAAGCCCCTTTAGGTTTGAAAACATTTCTGCCCCCCCCCCCCCCCCCTGAAGCCAGAATCAAACCTGTGAGGACCACTAGCTTAGCAGGTCAGTGTTTAACCCACTGAATACCAGCAGCTGGGCTCTGACTGAATCCTTGGAAATCTAAGATAAAAGCTTAAATTCAATATTATGCTCACAGTCCTGCAGGCAGATTTTGGTAATGTGGCTGGAATATGAATGTGTTATGTTCCCAATGGTAGATTTAGACACACTGCATAATGCAAATTAAGGTTGCAGTCTGCTGAAGGCTAGGACAAAAAGAAATCTCAGCAGGTTGTGCGTTTTCAAACTCGGCAATTATTTAATGGCCCACTATTCATGTTTTTCACATAATAAAATCTCATATATCATGGTTTTATTTCATAATGAAACCTACACTGGGACCCACCATATGATCTGCTGAAAAGATAGACATCTGTCATTCATTTTGTCATAATAAAGTTTATTATTGGGCCAAGAGACTAAAAAAGATGCTTAGCACTTAATGCACTGAAAAGAAAAATAGTTGAATTTGCAAACAGGGAAAATCCAGAAGAGATGGCGCATCTTGTCAGTCACCTTTAATCTGGATCACAGGCATTTGACTTTTCTGGGACCTCAAAAATACACAGCAGCCTCGAATATGGCCAGAAACTGTATTTTCTATAGAGAGATTCGTATCTACAGAAAATCAGGTTTCTGGCCATATACGAGGCTGCTGTGTATTTCTGAGGCCCCAAAAACGTCAAATGCCTGTGTCTGGATCTCCTATGTCTGTGCCCTCTATAAAGTCTTTGAATTCTCACAATGTCATATAGCTTGGATGCAACAGGTTTTCAGATTTAGCAGATGTAAATTTTGTTGTCCACCTTTTTTGAAAAGAAGGGCACACAGTACATCCATGCCTTTACACTTGTCTCCAAGTTTCTTTATAACTGAAAAGCCAATTAGGCTCTGATCAGACTGTACACATGTCTGTAGGCTAATGCATACCTAACAATTACACTTATAGTACAAAGTACAAAAGCAGACCTCAAAATTTACATCTGCAAAGTTTCATAAAAGGTTTCATTTCATCCAAGATGTATCGCTTTTGAGAATTCAAAGACCCTGAGCACAAACAGTAAAGGCTTATGATGAGCTGCCATATCTGGATCTACGACTGTTTACAAATTTTGGCACTTTAAAGACAGGAGTGGCACTATATAAGGAAGAATATCTTCCATAGTGTCATTCACTTGGCACCAGGTGTGTGTAACTATGGTAATGTACTGCTGAGCCACAAGGAGAACTGAACAGAACAGAACATAGTGTCATTCTTTCTCTTGATCACATAGTATCAACACCTCCGCAGTCAGCCAATTAAATTATCATGTTTGCTAATTCTGTAATTCTGGTTCACTGATTAGTTGAATAATTTTTCACACCTTTACCTGTACAGGTAAGATCAGCTTTGTGCTTGAAACCAGACAAATACCCCGCCCCACCTCCCTCAGGCAGAGAAGACCTGTCTTTAAATGTTAACTCTTCAAGCCCCATGCAGAGAGAAAAATAGCCAAAATTGCAAACAGCATAGATCCTGATGCTGCAGCTCATAATGAGCTGCCTAATGCTATGTTCCCACTGTCGTGAGATCCGTTATGAACACCACAATTGGCTATTAGTACCTTATCGTGGAACTTCTATGAAATTTCAGGTTTGGATACAAGGTGATGCGAGTCGATGCGCTATGGTACGGTTTGTTGCGCTTGGGTGCGATATGGTCACGACTGGTCAATTTGAGGTGACACTGTCTGTCACGATCTGGTCTTCCGTTTATTACGATAACATACGTTCCAATAAGATTGTCCCGATGGAGTCCACCATTGGGTCTCGATCTGACATGATTACCAGGATCGGGTTCCCCTATTTGGGACGCTCTGGTACGTGCAGATACGTTCCAATATGTTCCGATACGTTCATCGCGAACCAATGCGCTGTGTTGCAATGAGATACGATTGTGGTTGCGATGTGTTTCACGATCAGGATCGAGGATAATCACGATTTGAGCTACGACTGGAACCCGACAGGTTATATATACAGCCCGATTGACCTTGGACTTCATCGTTTCTTGACCTTGCATTATTGAATGAACACTAGAACCCAGAACCATCGATGATGGCAGAAGTTGAGGATGATGACCACAGGAAACCTACGTTATTACTGTATACTAACATTATCGCTAGAGAATAAAAAAGAGGAGCAGCAGTCAGAGCATCTTCACCCCAACCACAAAGGGCAAGGAGAGCTGCAGTCAGGCAGTTTGGGATGCGGCCATGGCTTTAATCCAATTTACTCGCATCTTTTTGTATCAACTTGTGTCTGCTCTTGAGTCGTCCGTTTCAGGTTGTGAGCAATGGGACCCAACAGAGCGTGGCAGATCATGTGAGATCGCAGCAAATCTCAAAAGAGCATGGTGTTTGTCTTGTCCTAATCCGAGCCTTCTCTGACTGAAAAAGCCTATTTATAATTTTGATTGGCGGCTTATTGTGCAAGACCCAATTTTGCAGCCAGAGAAGACTCGGGTTAGTCTTGTCCAAGATTGATCCCGATCACCCCGATAAGAAGCACAATTAGATGCAATCTGTCGCGCTTTGTTAAGATCCAATACGATCTGATGCGATTGATCACGACTGAAAATCAATCGTGTTGATCGTAGAAAAATGTTTAACTGCCAAAAATTTTTCTACGATCAACACGATTGCCACGACTGACCTCAAGATATGTTAAGATCTGATAAGATGTGGTAGGATCACCACGATTAGTCCACGATTAGGACCACGATTTCAATCGTGTCGCGAATCGTGATAGTGGGAACATAGCATAAACTAGATCTACCCTGTTTGCCCTCTAATTTTTTTAATTCTCAATAGGAAATATCTTGGCCGAGGCCTTTTTTTTTAATTTTGCAGATGTAAATTTTGTTGTCTGCTTTTTGGCACTTAAAGATTTAAAGCACAGTTTTGCAAGTTGTAGCCTAGTTCATAAAAAGAGCACTAAAGCATTACTTTTATGAGCTGTTAAAGGCACCCACAGATAAAATTTTGTTTTGAAGTTTTATCATACAGAATATTGATTGCAAAGAATGATAAAATCATGATTTTATATAAAGCATTTTTTACTTTTATGATACATATGATATAAAAGCTGATGATAACAGTATTTCTTTAATAATCACATAACCGTCCCTTTTAAACTTATACAGCAGAAAAAAGGGGCATAATACAAAATACAGAGTGGAGTCTTGGAGAGGAATCATGGAGTGGAGTCATACACAGCTAGTGTATTAAAGTGGAGACTTCAACAATAAATTTGAGCCACGACAAAACCAATAAAGTGGCTGTGCGCCCAGTGCAGACTCAGATCAGCCTGGGCATCCGCCCAGTCTGATCAGAGTCTTCGCTGTCCACATGGAGGTAGCCTAGTCCTTTAGCTATCCTATAAGCGCCGAACGAAGAGTCTGATCAGATTTGGCGGATACCCAGGCTGACCTGAGTCAGTGCTGGGCGCACAACCACTTTGTTGGTTTTCTCGTGTCGCAGCTCCTATTTGCATGAACTATGTAGCGGGCAGATTTGGTGCCAGGAGGTGCAGCTATGGGTTCATTCCACTGAACCTCTTGGATTATCATCTTTATGACAATTCAAACAACAACAACAACTATTTTGGGTACCATATTTTCAATAAAAGTATCAAACAATAAGGAAAGAATGGACGAAACTTCAACAATATTTAATACTGATCATTAAATGTTTGTACAAATTTTAAACTGATACATTTGGACAGATATTTGCAACTGACCAATGTGCATGCAGTGTTTGACAAAATTTAATACTGACAAGTTATCAATGGGTACCACTTTTGGACACTGAAATGGGCCATAACTAAGTCAGAAATTGTAATACTTCATCAATTAACAACAATCCCCAATGAGACACTAAGAAGACACTGTAGTTATCAACTGGAAAACACACACACACACACACACACCAAAAAACAGACTGCTGCATACAGATGGATGAAGTCACACAAACATTAAATGTGGAACAACATAATCCCCCACAATCGAAGGGAATAAAAACATATACATGTATCAGAAGGGAAAGTTTACCACTGATTTTCTGTAATTGAAGTAAACCAAATAACCTTTTACTTACATTATCAAACTGAACAATCTTTTTCCCAAAACTGACAGTATTATGTCTCAATCTTTCTTTTTGTGTAACCAATATCCTATTTTTGCCATATACTAAATTTTGTATCTATATTTACAAGCAGGGTGCCTACTAAATCTTGGGTGAATGACTGGCTAGGCTTCAGATGTTTGGGATTTTGGGGTTTTTAGTTTTCTTTTATGAACCATAAGTTACAATTATGTTTACATCAGATGTCACAATAATATACCATTAGAGGGTTCAGGTTCCAAATATTTTCACTTCCTACATAGATAATTGTTACATATCTATGAAACATCAATCTAAACACTATTACTTAAACTGATACATCAAACAAATCAGATGAACCTTAATCCGAGGCTCCAGATAAGCTGAACATCTGGGGATGAAAAATGCCTTTTGGAGGCGCAGCCTCATATAATTTCAATATTGTTCCACATTTCACAAGACTGCACTGGTCAAATAACGCGTATGTCAAAATTTAGCCAATAATATCAAAGGTCAATGAATATTTAATCTTCGATTTTTTCCCCGTCGTACTACACTTTCATTTTTTTTTTGGTCGTAGATCTACCTTCGATTTCTACTTTCGGTTTAATACACACAAACAAACAAACAGTGCAACATTTTGAGAACTATTTTGAAATTAGGTCAATTTCAAGATTGACCGCTGTCCATTTTGGAATCCCAAATTGGACAGCTCAATTTTGAGGTCGCTACCCAGTGTCAAAATTAAGGTTATGAGTGCCTACCAACATACCTTACTTATTCCTGAAAGTAATTGTCGAATATTCAACTAGAGACATATAACAAAACAAACTTCCATTTAATCTGTGCCTATTATCTTTTTTTTAAAGATTTTTCTTGTTCCCCTTCAATAGAATTCTGTGGAAGGTCCGCACATTGCCACAAAACAGAGTCAAATTAGCAAAACTGTCAATGGAAGTTTATGCCGCCAACAGGAACAATGCAACAGTAATACCTATGTCTAGTACTTTCCTTGTTGTCACAGGGTATAATCGATTCTGCCAATTTTCGCTTCCTGCAGAGACTGTACATCATATATGGCTTCCGCCGAGACTGTCCGCGAACTCTTGCTTCCTGCCGAGACTTCTGTACATGATAAATGGCTTCCTGCAGAGACTGTCCACATGATTCTGCTTTGTGCCGAGGCTCTCGGCAGGAGGCAGAGTCACGCGGACAGTCTCGGCAGGAAGCCATTTTTCGAGGACAGTAGTCCCTGCAGGAAGCAAGAGTTCGCGGACAGTCTCGGCGGCAGCCAAATATGACGGACAGTCTCTGCAGGAAGCGAAAATTGGCGGAATCGATTATACCCTGTGGTTGTGGGCAGTTGTTTTCCCCAGGCAACAAATTCTAATGGGAGCCTTTAATATATGTAAGTTTTTTGTGTGTTTTTTTTCAGTTCTTTTTTGTTCTGTCTGTGTTTTTTTTACTGCAACAAAACGTCAAATGGGAGCCTAATAAATTGCTGTTTATTGTTTTGTTTTGGGGTTTTTACAATTTCTGATGGGCTTTTCCCTATTAAAATTTGAACAAGTCCTTTGAACATAAGGCGCCAAATATTTACACCACCACAGTGTTGTCAAAGTTATATCATAATTGTTGATAATTCAAAGACCAGAAAGAAAACAGTGCAGATCCAAGGAGGCCACTCAATATGAGCTCTTTGCAAATCAACTTTTTTTTCATTTTTGGGCTAAAAGTGTTAAATTTTTCATATACAGGATGTTAAACAGCCCAGACCCTGATCAGAATGCTCTTCAATAGCAGTGTCTGAAATGAATTTACACTGTTCTGTTTTCGAAGGCATTTCAGTAGTGACTAGTACTAGTTTGAAACATCAAAAAATTTAACCCCCCAAAAATGAGCTTATCTGGAGCTCCAACAGTATAAGAAGTTACGTTTCCTCTAAATCGCCTATTAAATCATTCTGTCAATCTGTCTAAAACAATTTTTATCCATCACTTTGTTCAAGCCTATCAGATTTTCAAAATTAAAGGAAATTTGTTTTCAAACTGACTTCATGAAAAACTGTTAGCTTCTATCAAAATAATATCTTGAGCCTTATGAGCCCCAAAATATATTCTGATGATCAAAAAAAAGGAAAATAGCAGACTCTCTTTAATTGAGTGTGTTCATGTACAATAACATAATGGTGCACCACTGCCCAGGCCCCTAACATCAGCTTCAGCAGAAATCTATTTTCAAACTGCACAGGGTATAATCGATTCCGCCAATTTTCGCTTCCTGCAGAGACTGTCCATCATATTTGGCTTACGCCGAGACTGTCCGCAAACTCTTGCTTCCTGCAGAGACTACTGTCCTCAAAAATTGGCTTCCTGCAGAGACTGTCCGCATGACTGCTTCCTGCCCAGGCTTCCTGCCGAGAGCCTCAGCAGGAAGCAGAATCACGTGGACAGTCTCTGCAGGAAGCCAATTATCATGTACAGAAGTCTCGGCAGGAAGCAACAGATCGTGGACAGTCTCAGGGGAAGCCAAAATTTGATGTACAGTCTCTGCAAGAAGCGAAAATTAGCGGAATCCATTATACCCTGTGAGCTGGCTCAGAATCCAAATTGGACCATGGAGAAAGTATAATCTGCACTATGCTGATGTATGTGGCGACTTTTTTACAGCTACACACTCAAGTCTTTCTCAAGCCCCCACTGCAATACAGATAACTATGAACAACCATAATTTCACTACCTAGTGTCTGCAAACTTTCAAAATTAGTCATCCATTAGATTCTTCATCCACCAATTTATAAGAATCCAATGAAAATAAACTCTGCTTAAAAAACATATTTTATCTTAAAATTGTTTTTAAACTGTCAAAATTAGTTCCAAACATAACAATCATAAGTGGCACTGAAGAATTTCTTTGTATTTAGACTCAAACATCTGCATACTGCAAACAGTTCTCTAAAATACCTAAATTTCAGATTTGAGCACTGAAATGAGAAATGGCATGTGCAGCACCTAGTAATCTAGTTTGAGAGCTATAGGTAGACAACTGTTACCATTAATTTTGCAAGTTGTAGATTATGCCTTGTCACTAGGCAATGGACTCAAGTTCAGCCAAATGGAACCTGCAGAACCCACCATCTGGCAATATTACGCCTGGTATTAAGGCGCTATTCCATTGCATGCATGCACTATGACGGAAACAAAAAAGCAAGGTTCTGTAAATGGATTGTCAAAATATAACATGTTATTCAACTCATAATATTATAAGCAATAATTGTACAAATTTTTTTTAATTTTTGCAGACATAAATTTTGTCGTCTGCTTTTTGGTGCTTAAAGAGTTAATTTCCAGGTGGGAATGAAGTTGCATGTTTTTTAGGTATGTGAGAGCAACGCTAAACTAAAGATCTTCAGTATGAAAGAGTGCTTTACCAACAATGCCAGAGTCATTAATCATTTTTTTTGACTCTAATCATTATCATCTTTAACAATACTGGACAGGAGAATTTTCTGAAATTACTACTGCATGATTGATGGCCAAATAATAACCCTCTTCATCAACTGGATCTTCCACAGGGGGAAAATCTGCTAATCAACAGATTTTGTGAGGTCTACAGCAAGGGTTCAGCTTTTGATGCCTTAATTGTTTTTATGGAAATTTAACATGCCCCTTCAGAAACAAAAGGAGTGGCTGTAGTGTAGTGGTTTAGGATGGAAGGATGGATGACTTGCAATTTTACATCCTTTTCAACAGTATTTTTTCAGTCATATCTGGATGATGGAAGGGTAATAATGAAAGGCTGTGTGCAAAGGAACCCTGTTTATGACTGAAAGATTTCCACCTATGGGAATTGATCTCAGGGCCACTAGATCAGCAGGCCAGCACCTAACCCACTGAGCTACCAGGAATCTGTGGTTTAATTATATACGCCCTAAACTACCAATGCAGGGGTTGCAGTTCAATCCCCCAATTCTCTGGTCATTCAGATGAGCATGAGACTTTGATCTGAGGCAATGACTCTAAATGACCTATGCACTGATGGGACATTAAACCTGAGTTCACTCATCAAGTCAGAAACAAAATTAGTGCTTTTATATGTCTATGTAATATCAGCTGCTCACTTAAACACATCTCACAAAATTTCTTGATTAACAGGCTTGTGCCCCTGGAAAAGTGAGTCAACAGGGGTTGTTAGTATCTTGAGAATGCCATGACAGCTGGTCATTTCATATAACAAACTTTAACATTTTCACAAGAGTTCAGATACAATCCCACTGGACCCCATCATGTTATGTTTTGAAACCAAATGATGGATGGGTTCTCTGTTTTTCTATGTCAGAATTCACAGTTCATGATTCAAATCTGATAGCAGTCTACCTTTTTCTTTCTTCAGTTTTGACATTATCAATATCTATGATAAAATTTCAAATATCTGTCATCATGAGAACAGGTTTTAAGATTTGAAACTTTCAATGGAAGAAGCAGATGGTCTTCACAGGCTACAGTCATAGTGTTATACCTAAGACTAAGCTGTAACAGATAATACAGCATTTGGCTGCCATGAATCTGAATCTCTGCCAGAGCTCTAGATAATAGGGGGTATTTAGTGATAATTAGGGATAATTTTTGTTAAAGCTACAAAAAACATATGTTGTGACCCCTCATCTGAACCGTCTCAACGGTTCAGATGAGGGTTCACAACATATGGTTTCAATGAGAAATAAAAAAAATTATCCCTCAATTATCATCAAATACCCCTCTTATCTAGAGCTCTGCTCTGCCTTTCCATCCTTTGCAGTTTATGATAGAGTTATATTTAAATAGTCAATCTCCTATTTTTGGATATCCATAATTTTATTTTAGGATATCTACGATTCACTTTTGAATGCACTTTTTATTTTAAATTTTCTTTGGATATCCATAATTTGATTTTTGTAGATCAAAAAAATAATAAAATAATGGATATCCACAAATCTGTTTCTGGATATCCAAACTTCAATTCAATTTTTGGACATCAATAATTCAATTTTTGGATATCAAAATATCAAATTCTGGATGTTTAATCAAATTTTTGATATCCAATATTAATTTTCATTTTTGGATATCAATAATTTGATTTATGGATAACCAATTTATATCCAATTTCTATTTGCGAATAACCAAGTATCATATTATGGATATGCATAAGCTTAACTATGCATGCATAGTCTGACATTGTATTTCATGGCATCATCCATTGTTATTGTTTAAATTTATGCCAATAAATTCGCTAAGTCTCAAAGTAAAACCATTCTCAAAGGTTACATATAAAACTTAAACCATTCTCAAACAGAAATGTAAACGGTTAGAAAAATAGTTTTACATTTTGGGCAAGTTGTGTTTTTCTTTATACTATAGTATCAATATGAAAATATTCAGTATCTCTATCCATTAGAACGAGAAGAAAAGAACCTTTTAATAGGTCTATCCTCTGAATGCTCACATTTATGAAGCACCTCTAAGAGACATGCAAAACTTGCCATAAATCAAAGACACACTACCCCACTTTAGAACTTTAACTAGGTTCAACACTTGACCTTGAGCAAACAGAAAGACTGTGGAGTTTATTTTAGAATCAAACACACCACACAGACATGTGTTTGGTCTTTTCCTAAGAGGGTGGTCATACAGAAGGCTCCAAAAACAATCCTGATATTGGCAGAACCACTTATATACAAGATATATGGCTACAACACTAAGGCCCCAAATTACTGGGACAGAAGTGCCAGCATGAGCAAATAGTGTAGACACATATCAGACTGCTCCAAAGGAGCAGTCTGATCAATGTCTACACTGTTTGCCATTTCAATGGCAATATTTTGTCATATACATATAGCTAGAAAGAGACATCATCTTGTTCAAATGTTAGGATAGTTACAGTCATTGGTTAATATGTGCACTAACATTTCTGGAAATTATGGCATATGAGCTTTCCAACAAGCTGTTTTCAAGCATCCTAAATGTACCATCAATTATAAGAAGTGTCAAGCAAACCTTTATTCTTTATATTTCGTTGTTGTTTCGTATTCACTTTTAGATGTTCGTAGCCTACACCTTGTAGAGTTCCATTTCATACCCAACATTCAACTTTTGCTTTGAAGTAAAAGTCACTGTGACCTAGTTTTGTGAGAGCAGACTAGATGGTTTGGTTGATGCACTGATGCAGCTTCAAAGGCCTGAGGCTGAAAGGAGCTGAGATGCAGGGCCAAGCTTTAAAACTTGTTACAGTATCCCTTTCTGATAAAACAGGTCACTGTGACCAAATTTTGTCAGAGATGACTTGGGAGTAATTGGTGTATGCGTTGATAGATTTCCGAAGACTTCACAAAGGTGAGATTCAGGGCAAAGTTTGGAACTTTGTTATGGTATCCTTTTTTAGCAAAAGTAGGCACTGTGACCTAATTTTGTGATAGCCAATTAGAACTAGTTTGGCACATTTAGTGTTGAAGTTTTAAGATACTAACATCTATCGAAGTCAAGACATGCAGGTACACTGACAAATGGATGGACGGATGCATCAACAAGGCATAAATGGGATATAAAAAGTGCTGTAATGGTTACATGTCCGGTGTCAGAAATGGGACAAACTGAAATGACCATAAACATTTCTGCAATGGTGGCAGCATGTTATCTGGTGTCAGAAGTGGAATAAACATTATGGACAGACCAGGAGGAAAACACTCTTCCTTTCTTCTTGAACCCTCAAAGACAGAAAACCTACAGTAAGTACCGGTAATGGATTGAGTCACAACATGCAAAACAAGAATTCCGCAGAATGCTGTGAGCCTATGTCGCACCTGCCTTGCTCTTCAACAGTAGCAGAGATCATTGTTTGATCAGATTTGATGAATTCATGTATCAAATTTGAGGGAAATGGACTTGCAAGCTAAGAAGAATGCAGTTCTGGACATAAAATTCAACAGTCAACAGAGTATGAAATAATCATTTAAAGTATAAAGTAGTTAAACAATCCAACAGACCAGCTTAAGAAAACATTTTATGCCATCATGCCTGATGATGGTAAGTGGGTTAGTTTGTGAGAAATATACTTTAATGCTAGAGTACATACAAATGTGGATGCCAGGTTGACCTACAAATTTTCAAAGCCAACAAAGCATGAAATATACATCAAGCATAAAGTTTGATGCTTATACCAATGTGTTTAAAGAGAAATGGACTTAAATGCTAGGGTCAATGCAATGTTGGAGGTAAGATTTACAAAGTCAGCAGCCCTTGAAATAAAGGTCAATGGCAGAAGGAAGTGCAACATCCCTTGAGATCTTTTTATGATGAAGCTTTTTGCCAAGTTTGATGATTCTAGGTATCATACTTTAAGAGAAATGGACCGACAGGCTAGGGTCAATGTAATTTTTGACGTGAAATTTTACGAGGTCAGCAGAGGGTTAAATATAGATCAAGGGTAGAAAAAAGTGCAACATGCCTCAGGAACAGTCTAAGAAGAAACTTAGTACTAGGTTTGATGATTGTAGGTATCATAGTTTGAGAAAAATGGACTTAACCACTAGGGTCGAGGTAATTTTGGACATTAAATTTTACGATGTCAGCAGAGCATGAAATATAGGTCAAGGATAGAAAAAGTGCAACATGCCTCAGGAACAGTCTAAGAAGAAACTTAGTACCAGGTTTGATGATTGTAGGTATCATAGTTTGAGAGAAATGTACTTCACCACTAGGGTCGAGGTAATTTTGAACATTAAATTTTACGAAGTCAGCAGAGCATGAAATATAGGTCAAGGATAGAAAAACGTGCAACATGCCTTGAGAACATTCTGAGAAGAAACTTTATACCAGGTTTGATGATTGTAGGTGTCATAGTTTGAGAGAAATGGACTTAACCACTAGGGTCGAGGTAATTTTGGACATAACATTTTATGAAGTCAGCAGAGCGTGAAATATAGGTCAAGGGAAGAAAAAAAGTGCAACATATCTCGAGAACATTCTACAAAGAAACTTTATACCAGGTTTGCTGATTGTAGGTATCATAGTTTGAGAGAAATGGACTTAACCACTAGGGTCGAGGTAATTGTGGACGGACGGACGGACGTACGGACGGACATGAAATATAGGTCAAGGACAGAAAAACGTGCAACATGCCTTGAGAACATTCTGAGAAGAAACTTTATACCAGGTTTGATGATTGTAGGTGTCATAGTTTGAGAGAAATGGACTTAACCACTAGGGTCGAGGTAATTTTGGACATAACATTTTACGAAGTCAGGAGAGCGTGAAATATAGGTCAAGGGTAATTTTGAACATTAAATTTTACGAAGTCAGCAGAGCATGAAATATAGGTCAAGGATAGAAAAACGTGCAACATGCCTTGAGAACATTCTGAGAAGAAACTTTATACCAGGTTTGATGATTGTAGGTGTCATAGTTTGAGAGAAATGGACTTAACCACTAGGGTCGAGGTAATTTTGGACATAACATTTTACGAAGTCAGCAGAGCGTGAAATATAGGTCAAGGGTAGAAAAAAGTGCAACATATCTCGAGAACATTCTACAAAGAAACTTTATACCAGGTTTGCTGATTGTAGGTATCATAGTTTGAGAGAAATGGACTTAACCACTAGGGTCGAGGTAATTGTGGACGGACGGACGGACGTACGGACGGACATGAAATATAGGTCAAGGACAGAAAAACGTGCAACATGCCTTGAGAACCTTCTGAGAAGAACATTTATACCAGGTTTGATGATTGTAGGTGTCATAGTTTGAGAGAAATGGACTTAACCACTAGGGTCGAGGTAATTTTGGACATAACATTTTACGAAGTCAGCAGAGCGTGAAATATAGGTCAAGGGTAGAAAAAAGTGCAACATATCTCGAGAACATTCTACAAGGAAACTTTATACCAGGTTTGATGAATGTAGGTATCATAGTTTGAGAGAAATGGACTTAACCACTAGGGTCGAGGTAATTGTGGACGGACGGACGGACGGAATGACTGACGGACGGACGGACGGAAAAGTGAACTCCTATATCGCACCTTGCTAAAGCAGGTGCGAGGTAATTTTGGACATAACATTTTACGAAGTCAGCAGAGCGTGAAATATAGGTCAAGGGTAGAAAAAAGTGCAACATATCTCGAGAACATTTTACAAAGAACTTTTATACCAGGTTTGCTGAATGTAGGTATCATAGTTTGAGAGAAATGGACTTAACCACTAGGGTCGAGGTAATTGTGGACGGACGGACGGACGGACGGAATGACTGACGGACGGACGGACGGACGGACGGAAAAGTGAACTCCTATATCGCACCTTGCTAAAGCAGGTGCGACAATGAGGCTTAACAGGCAGTCTGATCATACTCATCATGTATGGACCCTAAGTAGTCTGCAAATATAAAATATGGCAGTAGCTAGACTTCACAGATTCACAGGCTAGCTATTTGCAGATATGGTCGATATGTTAACCAACAGTTTTGCATGTCATAACTCAACTTTAAAAGAGGAATATATTGCAACAGTGAACTAGCAATCTAAATCGGAAAGTCACTTCATCACAGCAGAAAATGTTACTGTGGTTATTATCCAGACAAGGGTAGACACTACGCAGGATAATCTCCTTTTAAGTTTTAATAGAAGGGTACACTTTCAGGGGAGGCAACTCTGCCATTTTCATATTTGTCTCCAACACCAATTATGTTCCTTAGATGGATGGATTTAGACTCAGACAGAATCTCGCCTCAAGCAGGACTTGAACCTGCAACCCTGTGTTCCAAAGTCAGGAGTGCTAACCACCTGGTCCATGCTTCAATAAAGGTACCTACCTGGCATTCTTTGGTCCTACTGGCCCATCAAAGGAGGAACTGGCAGTGATGGCTTCATCAGGAATTTCCTTGGACTGCATACCCAGGGAGTCTCGACACTGAGCTGCAAACAGAGGAGAAAAATATTTATATATATATATATATATAGGCTTTTACACTTTCTCAAGACCCTATATTATCTAAATTTCACTTTCGAACTGGAAAGTCCCTTTAAGTGAAACAAATAAGTGAAAGTCCCTTTAGAAGTTCTCTCTGAATAAATTTAACACAGTTTCACAGTGTCCGAACGCACTGTACCATCTCTTCCGGTTTTCATAGCGTTGAATCGAGAGTACAAAGTTCGCTTATAACCAGTAGTCGGAATTCGTTATGTTTTGTGATTTTATCCGGAATCTGCTGCTTCATTTATAAATATTCAGCTTGGAAAATGTAAAGAGGTAAGTTTAATATAATTTGCTCTTCGGTCTTTTACTTTGCTATCCTGTACAAAGAAAACCTCATGGCCGTCACAGAAATTTTATTCCGTAACAGCTTAATTTAACACGAGTTTGTGTCGTGCAAAACCTAGCTATCATCCTATTACCAAAACTAACAAACTGTAGATTGATAACGCCTTCCGTTTATTTTAAAGATTTTTTATAAAACATGTAAGAAAAGGCTCAAAAAGGTTGTAGAATCATGCCAAGGGCAATTGGAATACTGTACCGTTTACATCCACCCATACACGACATTGTACAGGGCAATAAAGACCGAAGAGCAAATTATATTAAACTTACCTCTTTACATTTCCGAAGCTGAATAACTATAAATGACGCAGCAAATCCCAGATAAAATCTCAAAACATAATGATTTCCGACTACTGGTTATAAGCGAATGTTTGTTCTCTCGATACGACGCTATGAAAACCGAAAGAGCTGGTACAGAGCGTTCGGATACTGTGAGTTTTAAACAGGAACATTTTCTTTCTTTTCTTTTTTCCAAAATGTTGAAAAATAATAAAATAGAATATTAATTTACAGACTTGGGCAAGTCTAATAGGCTTTTCAAGGATTTTGTTCTTTCCATAATTCTGAAGTTAGATGACAGAACAGTATGGCAAGCCTTATAATTATCTAAAATATTAGCTATCTTGATACCCAATATATTACATTTGATATCATGTATATAAATAGCTTATATGTCTTATATGGATATAAATAGCTTATATGTCTTATATGGGATATGTAAACTGAGATATCTGATATAGTATATTATAATCAACATATCTTAATATGATATATGCTACATAATAATTTCATATGCTACCATAAATAAGATTATCTTACATACTATATCAGATATTTGTATGGATAAATAATAAATTTTGATTTATCCAGTTATGTCAGATATGCTTTACATGTATATAAGATACCTCTATATCTTATAGCATATCAGATAACTAATATAGCATTTTAGATATCTTCTGTACCTATCTATATTTAAGACTAGAAAAGAGCCCGCGCAAGCGCGGAAATATTTCATGATGGTCAAGTTTATATAAAAAAGCGAGTTTTAATTTTTCAATGTAAATGGCCTTAGGCCCAGGTGAACATATGACCTTTACCATGAATACTCACTAAAGCCTCATTTACCTAATTAGTTGTCTGCATCTACAAACTTTCAGGTAGCAGACTGCATTGTTTCTAAAAAAAAATCAACTTTTTTCACTTTTTCCTATAGAAAAACCTAAGTGACTCAAAAGTTGACCTTGCCGTAAAACATATCAAGGTCATCCCAGGGTCATCATTTATATAAATTTTGTTGAGCTTTTGAGTCCTTGATGCGACATGCTAAGTTTCAAGATCATAGGATTTGTGGTTCTGGGGGAGAATTGGTTGATTTGATGCTTAATGTCCACAGTAAACAGCTATGGTCATGTCGGGAAGGTCAGTTAACCTAACCACACTATTCCTGGGCAGGCTTAGACCTCCTAAGCGGTTAACCAGTACTAAGTGCACATACTTTCGCCAGTAACTGACAACTGCCCTTCTTGAATCAGCGGAAGGAGAAACGAAAGTATGTGGCCAGACCGGGTTTCGAACCCAGGACCTCTGATTTATGAGTCAGGTGCCCTACCGATTGCGCTACGCGGCCCGGCGTGGTTCTGGGGGAGAAGATTTTTGAAATTCTTTACCATAATAAATGTTTGCCATCTTGGTTATGTGACCTGTCCTGGGTATTTTTTTTTCTGGAAAAATTGGGTCCTGGAACGTTTTGGGGGAACATATTCAAGCCCTCTGAAGACTAAAGGCTTATCTAGCTTTGTTGAATCATTGAAATTGATTTGTCTGCTTCGCTGGAAAAAATGCACTTTCTTACCTGGCGCATGTGTGTTAACCTTAGACATTTTTAATTTTTGTCTTTTCGAAAGTTCAGTTCAGTTTGAATTCTCCTAACGACGTTCCCCAAGTGGCTCAGCGGTACGTAACGATAGCCGCACATACTTGGCGCCGTGTGTCCGTCCAACTTTTTGAAAGACCATGTGTGTTGAGCTTTATTCTTCAATGGGCGAGTTCGATTGGCTACTCGTATTGACTATCGTTCTGGAAGAAAATGGGTTGTTTCGAGCCAGGGCCGTCGGGACTATGACCATTTAGTTCTTCATCAGTTTAGACATATGAGCAAAAATACAAAAATAAATCGTTATTTATGGGGCATGACATACGTTCATGGGTCGGATTTTTGCATTAGAACCTGCTAAATTTGGACTTGCTAAGCAGCGCGCCGATATAATGACGCAGAACCGAATCGACCGGATTAATTTAAAACGTGTATTCGAGTACATGATAATTTCACTCGAACGCACCCATTGTTGACAAAAAACCAATAGTCGAAGTTTCTAGAAAAATACTTGGGAGAATTTAAAATGAAAGACGAATTTAATTCCCAAATTCTTTAAATCTACATGAAACTAAAACACACGCTGACCGAAATTATCAATGATAGCAATATGCGAAAGAACCAGTATAGAAATTACACTTGAAAATGCCACCAATTTTGCAGTTTATGCGTTACTTCGTTTATTTAGTATTATAGATATCTACCATATTTGACTAAATCAGATACCTTATTTACTAATAATATTCAAAGATTACAACTATAGTAAAACAGTCCCATTACTGTCAAAAAGTGGTAACAGAGTCCATATTACTAGACATTAATCAGTTTAAACGAATTGGAAATTCAACATCATTATTTCAATAGACAATAAGGACATCATTAACATGGCAAATTTATTTCTTCCATCTGTCCCCAAAACTATCAGATTTCAACTCAGCATGTTTCTCCTTATTTAGGTTTAATTTCTAGGCTTTCTGTTCCTTAAGGTCTCATCAGTCATACTGAGAATATGAATTAACTTAATTATTCAGCTTCCCAGTTAATTTGCCAAAATTTGTAATCCAATTCAATGAAGAAATAATTTAAGTAATCTCAGATGAGATCTTAAAAGCTCATGAACATAACCTCTGATGCTGCTCCATTGCTTTATTTAAGTTAAACAAGAGGGCCATGAGGCCCTGAATCACTCACCTGAACAACTGGCAAAGTGACTTTTTCTTTTCTTATGTCTGAAATTGTCAAAATATGAGTCTTGGGTCAAAAGTCAAAGAATGACCATGACCTCTTTAACTCATAAATCTTCATGTACTCATTAAGACAACATATATACCATTTTAGGCCAAAATCTTCAAAACTTCCGATGAATCTCATGTTCTAGCATTTTCCCATATTTGACCATGCCGCGAAAAAGATCAAGGTAAACCCAAGGTTATCATTTGAACAGTCTTGGTAGTACTCCATGCTACTTACCAACTTTCAAGGTCATCGGTTATTGGTTCTGGAGAAGAAAAATATTAAAGGTTTATACCATAAATGGGTATGGCGGCCATGCAGGTCATGTGACCTGGACTGTTTGAACATATTTTTGTTCAATCAGCCCCTGGAGGCTCTATATGAAATGTGTTTACAATTGGCTCTTTGTCTTTTGAGGAAATGTTTGAAAATGTCATCTTATGAGAAATCTGGGTCAAAGGTCAAAGAATGACCTTGACTTCTTGTACTCAAAATTCTTCATGACCTCATTAAGACGACTGTATATACCAATTTTAAGGCCAAAATCTTCAAAACTTCCCATGAAATCTTATGTTGTAGCAATTTTCCATATTTGACCTTCCCATAAAAAAATCAAGGTCAACCCAACATCATAATTTGAATAATCATGATAGTACTGTGGCACACAATGCTACATACCAAGTTTCAAGGCCATTGGTCAATTGGTTCTGGAGAAGAAGATTTTTAATGATTTTACCATATATGGGCATGGTGGCCATGTTGATCATGTGATCCAGACCATTTGAAGAAATTTTCATTCCCTCAACCCCTGAAGAATCTATATGATATTTGGTTACAATTGGCTCAGTGAGCTTTTAAGAAGAAGTTTGAAATTTTCAAACTATAAGAATTCAGGGTCAAAGGTCAAAGAACGACCTTGACCTCTTGTATTCATGACTCTTCATGTACTAATTAAGATGACTGTATTTATCAATTTTTAGGGCTTAACATTCAAAACTTTCTATGAAATCTAATGTTCTAGCATTTTCCCATATTTGACCTTGCCGTAAAAAAATGGTCAAGGTCAACCCAAGGTCATCATTTGAAAAAACTTGATAGTACTTGAGTACCCAATGCTACATACCAAGTTTCAAGGCAATCAGTCAATCGGTTCTTGAGAAGAAGTTTTTTTAATGTTTTTACCATATATGGGCATGGCAGCCATGTTGGTCATGTGACCTGGACCGTTTGAACAAATTTTCATTCCCTCAACTCCTGGAGGCTCTAGATGAAATTTGGTTACAACTGGCCAAGTGGTTTTTGAGGAGACTGTTTGAAATTTTCAAAATATGAGAGTTCTGGGTTAAAGGTCAAAGAATGACCTTGACCTCTTGTACCCATAAATCTTCAAGTACTCATTAAGATGACTGCATATACCAATTTTTAGGCATTAATCTTCAAAAATCATTATGAATAATCGTAAATGCCTGCAAAACTGAATCAAACATTATATTTACTCTAGTCTTATGGCATGTAATGAAAAATGTAATGTATAAGAATGCACACATGCTCACAAAAAGGCTTCTAAACTGAGAATTTAGAGAGAATTGCTGTGACTTTAAGATACAACACCTTTGTAAATTCTTTCAATAATCCAGAATTCTCTTCACCCTTTAAAATCAATAGATCAAGTATTAATTAAATAAAGACTTCAACTTCATGTTCCTGTGGAAATTATAAGCAAACAAAAGGAACATCTCCAATTTATCAGAAACTTCTGGCATTGTTTACAGACCAAACAGAGGCTGAAACTGACACCCCTTTGTCCTCCAGTAGCAGCTTGTAATTCTCTCAAGAAAATGGATTAGCCTATTGATCAAAGGGGGATATCTGTCAATGACAAATTAAAGGATGTCCGCCAGCAAATTGTTTGACTCAGTCCATATTAGGCAAAAAGTGTGATATCCAAGCTTCCCATGTATGAGTTAAGAGAAGAATGCATAACGATGATCATTATCAAAGATGATTTACAGTATAAAACAGCACCTGATAATGCAAAAGGGTTTGTCCATATACTAAATGGAATGTAAGCGTTCCCCTGAGAGGAATTCAAGAAATCATTCTAGAACAGTTCTTGAACTAGTTCTAGAATTGTTCTTAAACATGAAATGGCCATTCTAGAACTTGAAGTTCAAGAACTACTTCAAGAACTTGTTCTAGAACAATTTCTCTAAAGTTCTTGAACTTCAAGTTCTAGAACGGCCATTTAATGTTCAAGAACAATTCTAGAACTAGTTCAAGAACTGTTCTAGAATGATTTCTTGAATTCCTCACAGGGGTAGCAATCCAACCAAACTGAATGCACATCCAGATCACAATGCATGCCATTTATATTTTATGACATACAATGCCGAGAGTGTCCAACTATAATGATGGACATAATGTCTCTAGGCCCTCTGCTTCACAGGCAGATCCCATAAAAACAAACTATATTGTTTTGATATTTTCTTGTTGTATTCTGAAAAATCGTAACTAATCGGTGTTCAATGTGTTGTTGTCAAATTATAATTAAAATTGCCAAATTGTAAGTTCTGTATAGGTGGAAACCTAGATGGTGTTTATTGTTTTTTTGTCTACTTAGAATAATATATTTTGAATAAATAATTGTTTGGAAGTAATTAATTCAAATATCTAGGATTTTTACTTAAATTTAAAGGCAGCTACTTTAACTTCAGTTCTAGTACACTTCTAGAACCCACAAGTCAGTTCAAGAACTGTGGTAGTTCTAGAATTTTTGTTCTTTCACTTTTGTGACTTTGTGACAACTGTTCAAGAACCATTTGAATGTTGGCTAACAGTTCTAGAACTTGCAAATCAGTTTAAGAACTGGTTTAGTTCTAGAATAAATGCTCTAACAGATCTCATAGTTTTAGAACCAGAACTCAAGAACAATTCTGGTTGCAGAACCACAGTTCAAAAACAGTTGTTTTATCAATTCAAGAACAGTTCTAAAGGTTCAACAAAAGTTCTTGAACGTTTAAGAACTTGATATTAGTTTTAGAACAAATTTCACAGGGGAACCAGTGTTCAAGAACGATTCAGGTTCCAGAACCACAGTTCAAGAACTGTTTTATCAGTTCTAGAACAGTTCTAAAAGTTCAACGAAAGTTCTTGAATGTTCAAGAACTTTATGTTAGTTCTAGAACAAATTTCGCAGGGTTTTGGTTCGGTTCGTATCCTTTTATATAGATATTACTATACAACATATGTTGTACACAGAATTTTTGAAATAAAATATGTTGAAACCAAAAAGAAAAGCTCAATACAGAAGTAAAACAATATAGAACCCCATATCAGACTGAGCAGGCTGGTCTGGTGTTTCTATACCGCCTAGAGTTTTATATAACGGTTATCCATTCCTCCACTAAATAGGAAAAGAGCCATCTTAAAGATGGATTTTCCCTATTCACTGGAATCTCTACAAATGGAACAAGTACGGATGCAGTGAGTTTCTTTTTTTCAGCAGTATAGGGACTGCACCTGTAGCAGCAGCAGGTGTATCAATAATTGGCCTAATTATCCAGGTAATTTGCTTATCTCTGATGAGAGGAAGAGAAATAGCAGGAATTCCCTACAGATTTATGTAATTTCCTCCATGTTTGATCTACATCACAGACTGGTAAGAATTAATCTAGACTGCATTGTTTTCCAATGAAACCTTTGAATAAAACTTTTAAAAAAATAATCTCTCTCCGCACTTTGTTACTTTTTCCATGCATCTGCATAGTTTTCACGCATTATGGAACTGAAAAACCAAACTATTCAATTTTAATGACAATCACAATAACTATTTTAGGTGTCTTTTACAGGTAGCTGGGCATTCAAATTCAAAGACAAGACTTAAGGAGAGGAACTTTATAAGTACTTTGTTCTTATTTCATGCTTATGACAAATGTTTGTGTGTTTATATTAAATTCTGAAAATAAAATATGTTTATACCAAAGACAAGATTAATTTCACCGCATATATCTGAATGCTTGAAAGAGAGTTGGTATATACAGTCAACTCTCCATATCTCAAAGTCAAGTGGACCACCTCTAACCACTGACATCTCAAAGGAAAGTTTTCTAGTCCAAGAAAATTTAGTTTGAGATACCAGTGGTTTGAGATAACAGGAGCCAAAATGTAAATAGAATTAGGAAATGTGTCCAAACTTTATTCTTTGAGATTATTAAAGAAGGTATCAGAGATATCAGAGTTTGAGATATTGAGAATCAACTGTAATACAATGGGTAGCCTGACTACCCTCTGTGTGCCCCAGAATTGGGAAAGCCCTTTCATATTTTTATGGCATGAACATCTCTTAGGTTTTAAATAACAGATAATGAGTTCTTAACAAGAGGCTAAAAGTTTTGATTTTTGTTGGATCAGGTCAAGATTAACTACCTAAAACTGAATGCCTAAGTAACTTCCAACTGACCTTGGGAAAGAGATCACTAAATTATTTATTGTGAATACAAAAAAAATCAATTTATCACCTGGCTGCCCATCATTAATTCCCTTGGAATTTGACAATTTAATCTAAAACTGATATTTAATGGTGATCCCAAACACCAATTATTGGCAATCAATGATACTAGGTCTCTGTCATTGATGACACACCAAGAAATATTGAAAATTTTGAGCTATATGAGTACTCGAGTACTCCGCATGTTAGGGAATGTGGGAACAGTGAAGACTCAAATCAGACTGTGCTTGTATAGAGTCTTATAACCTGATTCTTCACTGCTCTCATCAAAATTTGTGCTATTGATCATTCTGCCCCCATATAAAGCTTATTTCAAGAAATCAAATATCAAAATAAAAATTATTGCCACATTTTAATTTTTAACAATGTATCATTGATAGAGCAACATAATGACAACTTCACTTCAGTGTCAATGCAACAAAATGACAATGTCACATAAGTGTCAAGGCATCATAATGTCAAAGTGTCACAGCAACATCAATGCAATATCATGACAATGGCACAGCATATAAAATGTCACAGCAACATCAGTGCAACTGTGCAACAATGACATATCAATATCAACACAACATCATGACAATGTCAGATCAATGTCCATTCAGCATCATGACAGTGTCATATTGTGAATGCTACATCATGACAATGTCACATCATTTCACAACAACTTCATGACAGTGTCATAGCAACATCATTACAATGTCACAGCAACATCCATGCAACATCATGACAATATCACAACAATGTCAATGTCACAGCAATACCCTGCAGCTTCATGATAATGTCAGAGCAACATCCATGCAATATCATGACAATATTACAGCAACATTATAATGAAACAGCATGATAGCATATCAACATCAATTCAACATCAGGACAGTGTAACATCTGTGTCAATGCAATATCATAAAAGCATCACATCATAATCAATGTAACATCATGACATTGTAACATTCATGTCAATACAACATCACATCAGCATCACATTATAATTGATGCAGCATCATGACAATGTTACTGCTATGTCAATACAAAATCATGACATCATCAAATCAACATCAAATCAACATAATGACAGTGTAACATGCATACATGTCAACAAAACATCATGACAGCATAACATGAACATGACATTTTTTTAGTCTGGCCACATTCCAGTTTAGTAACATTCTGGTTTGGCAAAATTGTTTTCAGTTCATATTAATGATAATTATGTTAGAAAAGGATAACAGTTGCCAACTGGCTGCAGGCACAGTACTTTTGATTAAAATATTTTAATTCTGGCTTTGTTTCAATTCAAGGCATGCCCTAAGCATTCTAATAATTGATAAGAAAGAAAACTGGTTCCTTTAAGACCACCTACAACCATATACTACCATATTACTGACCATATGGGCAGTGGCTGGCTATGGTCCCATTTGCCATGCTTAGGAATTCAATTATGTGAGAGCCCTCATTCTTTATGTGAGACACACATGTCATGTGAAAATATTAAATATCATGCAACTGGTTTGATAACATGTATTGGTGCAACCAATCTAAAGATATGGTCAAAACGTGTGCACATAATTATGCCACTTAAATTGCTATAGTAAACCAACCATTTGCCAAATTTTATTCAACTTTTAAAATTTGCATTCTATATCAACCCTCTCTGTGTACTGTTCCCAGCGCACGCTGTCTGCTGTGACATGCAAGACTGAAGAGTATGTACACATGCTTAATGACTCTACAATTCATTGCTTACTCTGTACTGTCTACTGTGTACTTTCAATCGCATCCTGTCTACTGTCTACTGCATCCTGTCTACTGTTTACTGTGTCCTGCCTACTATTTACTATGTCCTGTCTACTATTTACTGTGTCCTGTCTACTGTGTTCTGTCAACTATTTACTATGTCCTGTCTACTGTTTACTACATCCTGTATACTGTTTACTGCATCCTGTTTACTGCATCCTGTCTACTGTGTCCTGTCTACTGTATACTGAGTCCTGTCTACTGTTTACTGTCAATTGGCTACTGTATAAAACATATAACTTTCAAATGTGCAAGGACATGCACACATATATCTAGCATCTGCTCATGCTCTTGCACATGTGCAAAGTCCATGTTGCAGTACACAGTATACGGTAAACAGGGCAAAGTAACAATAAACATTACACAGCAGACACTAAACAGTACACAGCTGACAGTGAACAGACACAAGAAAGCATATACAGTCAGTATGAAAACATCTTCTTGGACATGGGCAGAAGTGCAGTAGTTAGCAGTACACACCAACACAGTATAGTATTTTGTATACGTGTGTGTGTCCTTGTGAAGTGGGGTGGGGTCGCAATAATGTATTTTTTTCTCAAAAGCTCTCACCCTTTTACTCTGTGGTTATATGTCAAACATATGACTGATCTGAGTTAATTTTAATATTCACAGGGTATAATCGATTCCGCTAATTTTCGCTTCCTGCAGAGACTGTACATCATATTTGGCTTCTGCCGAGCCTGTCCGCGAACTCTTGCTTCCTGCCGAGACTTCTGTACATGATAAATGGCTTCCTGCAGAGACTGTCCACGTGATTCTGCTTCCTGCCGAGGCTCTCGGCAGGAAGCAGAATCACGCGGACAATCTGGGCAGGAAGCCATTTTACGAGGACAGTAGTCTCTGCAGGAAGCAAGAGTTCGCGGACAGGCTCTGCGGAAGCCAAATATGATGTACAGTCTCTGCAGGAAGCGAAAATTAGCGGAATCGATTATACCCTGTGATATTTGCATAGCCCAATACTGGGGGCTTTTACTGCATCAGTGACAGTAAGCTGCAGAAAGTATTAAGATCATCAGAACATAGCCATGTTGTCACCAGATTTGATTTATATCCAGTAGCACATGTTTTGTCAGTTATAACACCACCACTGTAATGACCTTCGACCTTGCTCTAATTCAGGCTGTTAGTGTCAACAGCTCCCTACCACCATAAATTAGCATCTTTAGCACAGATAAATAAATCTTTTCTGCCATAAATCTGCCTATATGTCTCAGACTGACCACCCACTAACACTATGGGCTGACCTTGGCTGACCTTCCATCAGTAAATCAAGCCAGCTATTGGTTGCCATGAGCAGTATGACCTCAGCTGACCTCCAATACAGTAAATCATACAGAATTTGCTGTATCATAACAGCTTTTTTTTTCTAAGATTTTGACTACTACTAGTAAAAATAATCAAAGAACACTTTTCTAATTTTTACTCATTACTCATGGAAGTATGCATTCTGAGGTCCTCCTGAGGGAAGCTGGCTGGAAAGAAAGGCAATTTTCAGGGGAAGATGTTAATTAAGTGATCTAGCTTCTGGAGGTTGGGTGGTGTAGGGGAGGGGGGAGGGGGAGCCTTTAACCCCTTTATATAGTATCAGTATATTACCAATGACTCTTGGACTTATCTTTAGCAATCTATTGCTATTAATCCTATATCAAATACCTGTTCTATCTTCTTAATTTAATCCAATTTCCCAAGGGTGACCCCCTGCCATATCAAACATGATGAGCTGATAGAAGCACTTTGAAATAAGATTCATCAATTAAGAAGTTAATTAATGATTAATTAACCAGCATATCAGGACTGATAAACTTAGGTTGTTCATTATACATGTATTTGGAGGCTGTTCAAGTCAAAAGTACATGTACCCCAGAATTACTATACTGTCAGAAGCTCTGAATACCTGCTCAATTCCAGAGAGCTGTATTATACAGCTCTCTGGAATTGAGCAGGTATTCAGAGCTTCTGTTACACCCTAATTTGACTCAGTTTCAGAATGGGGTGCAGAATGATAACAAGTTGCCACAAGATAATATCAAGACAAAAGGCAGCCACAAGATTATTTCTTCTTTTGCTTAAGATGATAGTTTGCCTTGTGATAATATTTTCTTCATTCAAGATAAAAGGTAGCAACAAGATAATATCAAGAGAATATCTTTTTCATTCCAGACAACAGGTTGCCATAAGACAATAGCTTCTTCTCTCAAGACAACAGTTTGCTACAAGATGATCTTCTACACTAAAGACAATTTGTTGCCATAAGATTATATCTTCTTCACTCAAGACAATAGATTGCAATAGGATAATAGCTTCTTTTCTCAAGACAACAGGTTTGTACAACACGCCTGGTAAACTATCACAGGTACCTCCGGCGGAGGTACCGATAAAAAGTTGTGACAGGCACCTGGAGCTGCCTGTGACTTCCAAAAAATGACAACAAACGGTAATTTTCCTCTTTTTTTGACAAATTATAAAATAACCAGGGAGTTTATTAAAAATCAAAAAGTGCTATTCGACCCTTATAGACATTAAGTTTTGTCACACATTATATCCCCCTGAACTTTCCATATTAACCAAAGATACGACTTTTGAAGTGGCTTTGATGTCAGCCCACAGTACTCAAAACATAAAGAATTCGGCCGTTTTGGGTCTTAAATGCAGTGATCTTGCATACCAATCTGTTTTTCTCGGCACACTGGTGTTAAGGTAACCTCATTGCTCAAATGTAAATGTCGATTGACTACAAATAAGGCTTGATTTTTTCAAAACAACAGCTGGAGGTGCCTGCAATGGTGTGGAGGTGCCTGTGATGTAAGCAAATATAGTGAAAATCTGAATAGTTATTGCAGCTGGAAATATTGACATCTGCCTGGAAAGAATCATTCATTCAACGTCCCATTAAGCTATCATAATGCGTATATCATGAAATTCCATGTTAAAATTTCTAAAACACCATCTCAATGAGTTATTGCCCAATTTGTTTCCGCTTCTGTTAGTCAAACATTGACGAATTTCACATAGTTGCTGAAAATTAACTGCCTAATTCAGTGTTAGAATCGTTATGAAATGTGCGCTTAAATAAGAGTCAACATTTTGTGACTGGTTATGACTGTGATCGCGATGTGCTGGCTATGAGTCGTTCCAACTTGTCAGAAATTGTCGAAGTCACACGTCATGCCAGCTACACGTATGGTGTGTCAAATTGTCAAACTTGCCGATACCCGTCAACAGGCATACGGGTACAGGTATCTATAGTGCTGATCCTTTTGGTACCTCACATGTGTCGCATGACGCTCGCTGTATGTGTTAACTTTGTGGTAACTGGAGTGATAGGTGCTACAAGTGATTCAGTCTTGGTAGTTTTGAATTGTTGGCGCTAGAATCCAAATACATCTGTAAGGCCTACAGATTACATCATCGGCAGGTGACATGTTCTCAATATTACACCGTTTAGTATATTGAAGTGATCGGAATCTTACTGTAAATAACGTGTAATTCAAAGTCTCCGAACAGCCACTGCATCAAATTTAGTAACAAAAGAGCACTTTTACTACATAAAAGTCATCTTCTGAAACGTTGTTTTTGCAAACGTTTCGAGTAGCTTGCATGACGTGTGACCTCGACAATTTCTAACTATTTGGAATGACTAACAGGCAGTCATCACCATTCACAAAAACGCTGCCTCTTATTCAAGCGCATTTCATAACTATTCTAAAACTGAATTAGGCAGTAAATTTTCAACAGCTACGTACAACTCGTCAATGTTTGGCTAACAGATATGGAAACTAAACGGACAATAACTCTTTGAGATGATCTGCTTCGGATTTTGGATTTCTGTTGTGAAGCATCAATGTTACGTGTTCTTATGTCCGCTTGTCTGTAGTCTTCTGGCAGTAAGGTCCTGTACAGCTGCCCACATTGCTTTCTGGTTACTAATATAAAATAGGTAAAACAGAAGTTAGCGTTGTTTTCATTTGGGGTAGGTGAATTTCCACATGTCTGGGAAAGAGCTCTTTATTCGGTTTACCATGCGTGTCTTTTATGAACTATTGTCAACGTATACTTACTTCCATCTTGGTTTTGAGAGCAGGATCCCAGGTGAAAAAGTTGATGAAATTTCACCCAAATTGCACCAAAATTCTACTGAAATTCCAATGGAATTTCGTAGGAAAATACTGTAAAATTTGGTCAGAATTCAAGCAGATTTTCATATAATTTCACAGAAATATTACCACAATTTCACTGAAATATCACCATAATTTCAGCAAAATTTCGGTAAATTCCTCTATGTTTATGACCAAATTTATCACTGTAATTTCAATAAAATATCAGTGAAATTTTGATGAAATAATGGTAAGATTGCACCAGAATTTTGATAAAATAACGGTAACATATCAGTGAAATTTTGATGAAATAATGGTAAAATATCAGTGAAATTTTGATGAAATAATGGTAAAATATCAGTGAAATTTTATAAAATTAACAGTGAATAAATATGGTCATATTGCCATCAGAGTCTGACTATCCAGACATGATCTTAGCTGTTCCTAGATGTTAAGCCTTTGAAATAAAACAAACAAAACTAATGAATTGAAATGAAAACATCTCTTTTTGAATCTCCTTGCTATACCATAGAACCACGGTACTCTGAAAAAACACCATTACCCCACCCTGTTACCCCACCCATTTCAAAAGATTTTCTAACATTTGCTTGAAAAAAAAAAAAAAAAAAAAAAAAAACAGACAAAGAATTTATTTCTAATGTATCCTATTTCTATTATAGGACATACTAACACTAACATCAGTTAACCTACATGTACCTCCTGCAGATATTTGTTGCCGTTGGAAAAGTGCATGACAGTCACCATGTTGCTCCATTTCTGCACAAACCTAGCAAAATTTTTACTTTAAAACCATAGAAATTGTGGCTTCAAATGTACTCACTATGTCAGCTAACTCACTATCATATTTGCCATGTAGAAATTGCTTCACAATTATTTTTTTTTACCACAGCCTTCAAATTCCCTCCATTTCTGGCAGCCATGTTTTTTTTCCATCATCCATCTGGTTATGACATCACCAAGTGTCACATGATGTGAAATTTCATTGAAATTTCACAGAATTTCACTGAAATTTTTATGCTAGTTCTTGGGCACTGGAATTTTGCTGAAATTTAGTGTATCAGTGGAATTCACTGAAATTTCAGTGACATATCACTAATATATGACTGACTTTTTCAGTAGGGAATTGAGTTACAGTTTTAAATTTTATAATCTTAAGAATTTGACAATATAAGGTATCTGATCATGAACTTTTAAGTTCATGAATGGTTCATAAACAGGTACCTAATATATTTTAAGATTATAAAATTTACATGTATCAATAATTTAGTAAAGGTTCATGAACTTCATGTCATACATTGGCTCCTTGAATGGTTCATGTAATACAACTTGATGAACAGCACAATCATGAATGATTATATCTGGTTCATGAATAGTTCATGAAATATAAATTCAAGAACAACAAAATCATGAATTATTCATGAAACACAAGTTCAAAAACTACAAATTCATGAACTATTCATGAATTACAAGTTCAGGAACTGCAAACTCATGAATGTTTCATGAAACTCATATTCACGAATGGAATATTCATGAACCAGACTGAGGTGTTCAGGACCTTTTCATGAATATCCTCATGGTTCATGAACAGTTCATGAACTTATGAACTATTTTTCCCAGGAGATAGTCAAACATTCTTCTTTCCTTACAATCAGCTCAATGATGTTTAGAGCGAATTTTGTTCGTTTTTTAGTAAAACACACCAAGAATTTAAATGCATACATTTGGTATAAAGATAAACACAAAATTAAAATTGTGAAAAAAATATGCATAACTGAATGCAGTTACACCCTGCATAGTGATACTAAAAATCACTGACAGCAAAAATAGGTCATCAGCATGCTATACAGTCTAGTTTTGTATCATAGAAATTTCATTTTATATATCAATTTTGTGTTTTCTTTTTCTTGAATAAGGCTGAAATATCAGTGAAATTCTGTTAGCTGCTTTTAAACTGGTTTAACTGAAATTTCACTGATATATCATTGGAGTTTTATGAAATTTCAGTCACACAGCAGAATATCACTGATATTTCGCTGTATAACCGAAATTTGGGTGAAATTTCACTGAAATTTCAGTACCATTTTCACCTGGGATGTAGAATCTGATTGTATAAGTTCATGACCATTGTCTGTCGTTTTAACAAACCTATGCTTGATATTCGCATCATGATAGATTAAATTGCGACGTTGAATGAACGATTCTTTCAAGGCAGTGGTCTAGAGATGAAGAATATCAATATTTGCAACTGCTATAAATCTTCAGATTTTCGCTATATTTTCTTACATCACAGGCACCTCCATTCCGTCACAGGCACCTCCAGCTGTTTTTTTACCGATCCAGCCTTATTTGGAGTTTATTGGCTTATATTCCCTCAATATAATTTGCCAAAAATAATGCCTTCTCTCATGATAATATGGTTTTCACATAATCATGATGTTTCTTTAAATTGATTTTTTGCAACAAGATAATGTCTTCTCCACTCAAGACAATATGTTGTCACAAGATACTATCTGCTTCCCTCAAGATAGTATACTGAGGCCTCAAAATAAAATAAATTCATGTTCCTTCCCGGTCTAGATACAATAATGCTTTCCCAATTTCTTTATTCAGTGAAAAAAGAAACTTTTAATGCGCTATCTGTCAAATTCACTTAGGAAGTTTGAAATCAAATTATCTGCTTTGTGATCTCTTGAAAAATACAGTTTTAACATTTTTGTAGGAATCCATTGTAACTAATGAAGCTTAAAATTAGACATTTTCAAGTGAATGACTTGTGTTATTATGAATTATGATATTCTTTCAAATGTCAATCAAACCTAATTTGTGAACCATGTGGGGTCTTTGAAACTGACAGTTGGAGGCCAAATGAAATTGAAAAGCTGATAAAACAGTAATCACTCAGTAATTATATGCAAAAATTGACCTAATGATACTCAATGCAGCATAAAAGCTCAACAGCTGACACACACAGGTTGCTGCATCACACTGTATATAAATTTGAAACAACCCTCACTAAGTCCCATTACTGCAGCCATGGATCCATTCCGCTGAGGTACATACGGGACTCAAGGAACGTTATGAAAATTGAAATACACACACATATTTACTTTCTCTCTCATTCGTATTGGGCAAACCTAATAAAGAAATGACAAGACTGTAAAGGACTATCACCACCTCACATGAGACACAGACTGGTTCATTTAGACATTATTATATATACTGCACTGTAAAACCAACACTGTTCCTTTTTAGGACAATGACAATAATTATTACAGGTGACCCAAGTTTTTAGAAATTTTACTGCATTAAAAAAAAAATAATCTAAAAACAAATGATTTATTCTAATATAATTCAGTATTTGAAATGGATCTGTGTATTTGAAAATTTTTAAATCCTCCTTCTACGCAATGAAAAATAGTTTTAAGAGTAAAAAAGCACATGTGTAATAAATTACTGGTAACAACTGTTACATTATTGTGTTACTGCAGACAAGAAACAACTGCCATACAAAAAGGCAGCATGTGCACTCTCCCAGAATCATTTGTAGAATGCAGAAAATGAAAGCACACAACATGTGGTGGTTATGTATGGGAAATGTTGGTGTTGTTCTTAATAATTAAGCATGTCATGAACATGCATCATGCATGCTGGAGACCCAACGGCAAAACAGTCAGTGTTTTCCTTTGAATATTGCTGCAACGAAACAGATTGTTTTTAATTGGTTTACAAAATGCAGTAATAAACGATTATATGTGCTAGGAAATTTCTTGCAATGCATATCCTTAATCACTCAAAGATTAATGTTTAGCTATTATTCCATGTTTCAATTATTGATCGAGAAGTAAAACGTCATACAAAAAGACAGGACCGCCCCGGGAGCAATAGACTGGCTCCAGACTCCAGTAATAACTATAAGCCAGATAAAAAAAAAACCATCAGACTTTTGTTCTATTCTAAAAAGAGCCATCACTATTAAATTCAGCTATCAGAAAATGTAAAATTAGTATGATTGTTAAATTGTTTGTAAAATTTTGCATTTTTTTTGTCACATTATCATTTAATAGACTGATGCCAGTCTACGGGAGCAACTGCCTGGCATCTTCACCATGGACATGGGTAAAACATAATGCCCACGGACTTCATCACTGGGGCATAAAAAATGGCACCCCATAACTGACTTTTCCCTAATCCTTTCAGTCGAAACTGTTCAATGGCTGACTGGATGTGTTCTACCGGAATGAAACTGAAAATCCTTAAATTTAAGGTAGTGTACCAGTGCTCCAGATAGCGTCCGTATCACCGTATATTACGGATCATTTTTGGCCGATACGGAGCTATCGGAAATTTTATCGGTACCCGGTACGGACACTTTCAAGCCGTTACGGATCATTTTTTCCGGTAATCCGTACCACCTGGACAAGTTCCCATAGACGCTTGCATTATAATATCATCAAGTAGACTGAGCTTCCTTATGCGTCGCACTCACCGAGAAGCTGACTGATTCTAAATATTTCCTTCTGAATTAGTCTTTCTAATGTGTGGAAAATAGATGGACTGTAAACCAGTCGCTTCAAACTGAAAGTAGGAAAGCATGGCTTCGAGCTCTCAACAGGACAAGCAGGCCTCTATCCTGCGGTTTTTTAGGCCTACTGACAAATCAACCGAAAATTGTAGATGCATCTATGAGATAATAAATGCTGTTATCTCAGGTGCGGTTATGACTGCATGTAGAAAAGGGAAAAACATTCTGGTAGGTAGAAAATTGCAGTTCAAATCCAAATGTGATTCGCATGAACCCAGTTCGTGCTTATATTAGCACTGGAAAAAATCGAAATTTTTAACGCAAACACATGAGGCATAGAACATGTTTGGAACATCTTGAAGTATCTGCTGAGACAGGTACCAAGCAAACTCATTCTTGATCATGTTTGGGCACACCGGTTATTACAATTTGCTTAATGGCCTGTTTACTCGTACACCTAAGGGTCTAGAATCAGAAATTTCTATTTTTCAGCCCTCTTAAGAGTAACAGTAATGTTTATTTTCCCTGTCAGCATCAACGTCCATAAATCTCTGCTTTAGCTATTTGATACCTAATAATTTAGGCAGCTGGTTATCATATGGGCACAGGTCTGATGCTGATATTTCAGTTCTGAAATTGGAATAGCAGACGGTCAGAGTGAAACAAGTAAATTAAAAAGGTTTTATATAACCTTTATGTAATTTATGTAACAAAACTTTGCGAGTTGCCAAACTGTTTGACTGAAGCAGATAATGATGCAGATTGTTTTTCTAGAGGTCAAAAAAATCTCTCTCTCTCCTCTCTCTCTCCCCTCTCTCTCTCTCTCTCTGTTAACTTTAAAATATTGCACTCCATCCCAGTAAGAGACATTAAGCATTAAGTCATTTATTATCAGGTGGGGATGGAGGGGGTGGGAAGGGAATACCGGGTACAAATGATTCACAAAAATTTTCACGACCCTCCCTTTTTAACCAGATTTTTTCAAGCCCCACCCCCCTCCCCACCCCCAAAGATAGGCGAAAAAATGTTAATAGCCCTCCCCCTCCCCCCGCACAACCCTTCACATACAGGATAATGACCTTCTCATTTTCTATTTTGTTTCACCTCAATCAAATTGATCAAACACAAACAAGGATTTTCTCAATTTCACAGGTTACTTATTTATACAGATTAATGTTCTTTTAATTCTTTTCTTCATTATTTCGGCACATGCTCAACCAGAAATCTGTTGCTGAGTGTTCTATACGGCTCTAAATAATATTATGATGCGGGGAGGGGGATGTCTGGGGGCGCAGCCCCAAGAAACCAGAGCTGTTTTTGACAGGCACCCAGGAGATTTGATGCCACAGATGCAGGCATAAACTGATCAGCATTGTTTTTATAGATTATTTTATTCTGTCCTGCTGGCAAATCAAGGAAATTATATGAAAAAAAAAAGATGATAAAAAAATCCAACCGCTCCCCTCTCCAACTGAATATACCCCCCTCCCTATACCCACCCACCTGATGATAGTAATTGACTTGTCTCTAAGGGCAAAAGGGGGTTGTGCATTTGGTATTGATACCATTTGCATTTTAGTAGTAGTGCTCTTAAATATCCTACCTAGATTATCAGAATGGAAACATTTTTATGTACTTTTGATCCTCCCGCAACCCCTGGAGGCTACAAATGAAATTTGGTTCAATCAGCCCAGCAGTTTCAGAAGAAGAGATATCGTTTGAAAGTGTGGACAACAACTGACACTGTCGGCCCGTGATAGACCACAATAGCTCACTCAGGTGAGCTAAACACCACCAGGGTCAGGGATAACATGTAGAAAATGTAACATTCAGAGTACATAAAATCCTAAATGTTATCTACTTTATTAAGATATCTTAGGTTAGCGATATCTTAATAACTGGTTGATGTATCATCATTTAATGCCTCTATATACCTGCTATATTACCTTTTGTACATTGTCACCTGTTCATTAAAACTTAATAAGTCCTAAAATAATAGTGATACTGTCAATACGGTAGATCCAGTTTAGACAGTGCACAGAAGTACGTACAATTATAAAATGAGCCTCATTACTGTTCAAATAATGAGGTGCTGTTTTACTTTAAATCCCCTTTTTATGATATGATTTCTAATATGTAACATCACATATCATTTTGAGTTGGATGGATGACTTGCGATTTTACGTCCTTTTTAACGGTATTTATGTCATATCAGGACGACGGGTGAGTGATACTGAAAGGCTGTGTGCAATGGAACCCGTTTACAATTGAAAAGATTCCCGCCTCCAGCGGGGCTCAAACCCGGGACCACTAGATCTGTAGGCCAGTGCTTAACCTACTGTGCTACCAGGGCTCCCTATTACTTTTTGAATCAATAATTATTATGTGGTATCATCAAATCGATTTAGTGATATCACAAAATCTATTTTGAGTGATATCACAAAATCGATTACCGTGATATCGCTAAATAGGAATGAATCAGTAATATCACAAAATGAAATTTGTGATATCACTATATCACTAATTCGATCTTGTGACATCACTAATTCAATTAAGTGTTCAAAGATCTAGTGATATCAGATTCTGTGATATCAAGAATTCAGATCAATGATATCACAAAGTAGCTGTGATTAAGTGATATCATAAAATCGATTTTGTGTGATATCACAAAATTGATTGAGTGATATCATTAAACCGGAATGAAACAGTGATATCACAAAATGAAATCTGGGATAACATAAAGTCCATGTAGTGATATCATTAATTTGATTTTTCGATATCACTAACTCAAGTTAGTGATTACAAATTAGTGATATCAGATTTTGTGATATATATAGAAATTTGAATTAGTGATATCAGAAAATCGATTTTGTGATATCACTAATTCAATTTTGTGTTATAATTAAATCGCACATACTTTGTGATATCACTAATTTCAATCAGTTTAGTTTAGTGAACTAAAAGAACAATAGGTTAAATAGGGAAAAGGTGCTCTATACCAGCATTTTAACAGAATGATGAGAATGAACATGTCTTTCAAAAATAATAATAAAGATTACAGAAATACTAATAAAAAAATAATAAATGAATGTAAATAATAACTTGAACAGGCTGACCAGCACTTTCACTGGGCACATATTACATTTTTATAATGTATATTTGTCTAATAATTAGAGTAAAACCACATGTTGGAAATTCTACACCATATTCCACTGCAGTAACCAGCAGACCTGTCAGATAAATCATTTTAATGAGATTTTACTGGTTGCTTGAGCGAAGTAATTCTCCGACCCTTAGGTGTAGGACTATGTTCACTTCCTTCTGGCAACATCAACCACAATTTGTAAATCAGTTTCAGTTTTATATTAACATTTTGTGAAGCAGTCAGAAGGAGGTTGAGTCGTGATATAATTGTTTAATAAATCAGATTTTGATTTTGGCGTTTTAGTATATTTCCACACAGTGAAAGCAGAAGTAGTATTTTACAGGGCAAAGTCAAGCCAGGGAGTACCACTGAAATACTGTTAAAATTAAATTTGTTTTCATGTTACATCTCTCAGTTCAGTGCAAATACTGAAGCAGAATCTTGGATACTGATCCAAGAAAATTTTGACCAGTACGGTACTGATTGAAAAAAAAATTATCTGGAGCACTGGTGTACAAAGGTGAAAGGGAGTGGCCATACAGCAAGTACTGTACATGTATCATTAGGATCAAAGTGCTTCTGTAGGCAGGTAAGAAATACCTCCTTAAGATGGTATGAGAGATATCCTAATGATCTTGCGAAGAAGAACTCGTACCAAGTACATGAACATGTAAAAAGCCATGTATTAGCCACTCAAGATTGCAAAGAAAACAGATTCTTTATACAGGAAGTGATGAGATCTTCATCTTTGAAGAGCACTATCTCTAAGATGCAAAGCCTCTAGCTGCAGGAGATCAATGATAATGTATTTTTAACCTCTGGTGATATATGTACAAGTGCCAGGAACAGCAGGCTCTGTCTGGCCAGGATGAAAACAACAACATGGCAACTCGGGTCAATGAGTGGGTAAAAAAGTACATGGTACTGTTATGAAGTTTTGTTAGATCTGGCTCTACAGCAAAATTCCTAGTTTTCCAGATTTTATAAAATCTCAGCTCCTTTTCTTCTGATAAAAAGTAGTCCAACAAGTTAGATGTCCGAATGCACTCGATTATATTTTACCTTTTATAGTTGTGCGTTTCATAAAAAAACGTAAATAACAGCATAAAAACGTAAAATATGAATGTCTGGAATGCAGAACTCTCATGTATGGGAGTAATGAAACAGGGGCCTGCTATTTCAACTTACATATTGTAGTCATTATCCATTTCTTTTCTGCTACCATAGAGCCCTCATGATTTACCCAGCAGGCACATGACCTCAAAATGACGTCTGACTGACCTTGATGTGATGTGATTACAGCGCATCGACGTCAGTATGATGTCATTTTGCCGTCATGTGCCCACACTAATGTGATTTTGCAGATAAAACCATCAAGGGGAAGTAACTCAAAGACTATGAAAGTGAGAGTTGTCATTCACACATGGTACACTGTCATGATAGTATTCTGTGGGCAGTAAGGTCTGGAAACTAGGCAGCCAACAGGAGGGTGGGGAAGGGGATGAAAATGCTTTATAAAAATGAAAGAAGTGCCAGGCCTCCCCTAGCAAACAACTGTTGCTATTTGTAATAAATGTTGATTTACTATTTCACAAGATATTATGATGGGTGATTAAAATCTTGAAATGCTTTTATGGTTGGGTGAAATAAATTTCTTATCTAATTCATAAATCATCTATTTTAGCTTCCATAAATTCTCACAAACATTACTATACATGCCCTGCTTACTGTTCTCTACAATATAAGACCATTTTCAAAAGCCTATTGGAGCTACACGGCTAATGAGATTTTCACAAACAGTGAAGGACCAAATCAGACTGCTCCTGAGAAGCAGTCTGATCAGGATCTACACTTAATTAGCCATTTGGTGTTGCTTCTTTTTAAGCCCCTCATTGAAAGATTGTTTATTTTGAAGCCCCTCAGTTGAACACATCCTTGATATACCATACATTATTATGATGTGTAATTTTAATGAATGCTCTCTTTTTAAGACCCAAGATATCCCTGTTTATCAATCTTTATTACATAAGATATCTTGTCACCTGGACTTGTCAGTAAGTTGTCACAGATATCAATATCATAACAAAGTTATCATGGTCGGTGGTAGCTGATAGCGGTGCCATCTGACTAACTTCTCAGCATAAAATTCACTTTTTATGTTATCGGATGTTCTGTACACCGTGTCTCTTACGCCATCTGTGTGTGGCCTGAGATATGATTACTGTATTTCTCTGGCTATAAGACAGTTTTTCCCTCCCAAAACAATCCCAAAAGTCTAGATCCATCTTACAAGATGGATCTAGATATTTGGGATTGTTTAGAACGGAAAAAAATAAATAAAAATCTCATAACTGAATTTCAAAGGATAGATATGGATATTTGGGGTCATTTTAGAGATGCATGGAAATTATCCGGTCTCATAGCCAAATAATTATGGTAGCTTAATAATGTTTTGTTCAGTTCTGTTCTAAGAAAGGTGTTTTTTAAGATCATAAACAACAGAACAGAACAACCTTTATTCATGTAGGTAAACATGTCAGATCACACACAGGTGACATATGATATTTAACAGTGCAGACCTTGATCAGATTTTGTCACCCTTTTTGAATTCTTCACTAACTCTAAAATACCTGAACAGTCTGATTATGAATATGCTAATTACTAGATAGTAATTTTGTGGTCCAATACTTGGAACGTTCATGGGGATATCTCTTTTACTAAATTAGTTACTGTATATTTTATTACTATTCAAATTATTTATTAAATCAGATTGACATGAAGATAGAAGTAACATAAGGTTCTGAACAACCAGCTAGGTGACAACAGGACTTTGGATATCTGAACTGTGCATTGCACAAACACCCAGTCTGTTCAGTTAGGCATGCACATTTTGCCAAGAAATAACTGGACCTTGTTGGTTAATTAGAAAGCAAACTGTGCCTGCCCTGAGCAACCTTCACATGTGCAGGCTGCTTGGAGCTGGCAAAATTTGCATACACCAGATTTTTTTATGAGGTGACACATAAATTACAACAAAATTTATCAACATCATGATCAAACATGATCAAGAGACAAATCAATGTATGTGACTATCAGGGAGGTGGTCATAGACTGACAGACACTGATTCAACTGTTCATTTGGGTCCAGACTGATCTTCCAAATTTGCATTTTGAACTGATAATAAATTGATAATATTTAATAATTATTTATTACCGATCAATGATTAACATCTATAGTGTGAACTTGTGTGGTCTCCATAATCAAAACATCAATTTGTGTCAATAATGAGACAAAATAAATGTCTATATACCATAAAACTGCAAAGTGCCAAAAAAAAAGTGTATACCAACATCAGGCTGCTATAGCTCACACAGAAGAACAGTCAGATTAAGGTCTACCCTGTCTGTAAGATTCATAAGCTATAAATTTAAAAAAGTACAAACTGTCAGGTGGAATCATCCATTACTGAAATAATAGTTAATTAACTTAACCACAGAGTCATCAACCACAAGTAGATATATTTTGGTTGACCATGGTCTAATTTTAGCAGCCCCGGTAGCTCAGTAGGTTTATATTTCAGACAGTAAACTGGGTCCTATTGCACAGAGCCTTTCATTATCACCCTACCACTGTGACTGAAATACTGTTGAAAAGGACATAAAATCCCAAGTCATCAACCCATCCATCAATTTAGGTCTTAATTTTTAAGGCTGTAATTATACCATATTAACCCAAAATAGTCAGACCAACATGACAGATGCACCTTAGCAAACAGTATAGATACGTATTAGAGTGCCCCCATTGTATCTAACTTCCTTTACATCTTAACCCCCATGGGAGACATCAGACAGGTTCCGGTAAACCATTGCAAGTGCTGAAGGGGTTTAGCTGAAATCTTGTAGATTACACTGCCAACTGTTTACGAACCAGAACCATCGGTAGAAGTCAAAGCTGGAACTGGTTGAGCTGTTTATAACAAATACTGTAGTAAACGCTGTACATTTTGGTGGGTGGCCACTCAAGTGGCTTTGTAGCCACTTTTCATTTGTAATATTACCACATTATTACCTGAGTGCTGGTTATATGGGTCTTTTTGACAATTAATTATGATCTAATTTCCATGATTCAATATGCATACCCACAGAACAGCCTTCGCAAGGCAATTCTAATTTTGGGATACGGCAGATGAAGAGAAGTTCATTAGAGCCACTTTGATGAGAGAGTGCTACAGCTACAACATAATGTTAAATAGAGAAATTAGAAAAATTTTCCTAGCATTAATTACCAACAAAGCCCTCTTTGCTTTATGAGTACCTTGAAATTTTAGTGGGTGGCCTTGCTAGCAGTTTTGTATCCCCTTGTTGTTTGTAATGTTACCCAATTATTACTCTAATGATGTTGAAGTTTTCTTATTTTCCCCCTATTCAATATTCTACATTTTTCCCATTTAAGTGTAACTCAACACAATAAAGAAACGATTGTCAAGCGTGACACGGCAATACTCTGCCGAGGTCTAACTCTTGACGCGATCGAAGATATCTTTTAAGAGTTGTTAAAATTCAACACTTATTTGTAAATGTTGGCGTAAAGATTTTGTTTAAAATTTCAATCCTTTGCAATTGAGCTTATGAGTACATAACTAGCCTTTTATGATCAATGTCAGATCGCAGTGACATTACGCTAAAAAAAGAACAAATATTTAAACAAAGTGGCTAAATTTACTTTAACAAGATTTTAATCTTTAAAACTTTGTATGCTCATTTTATCACACAATATAGAGCTATTTTGAATTTTCATACAAGCAGCACTTGAAACTAAAGCTCTTAAAGCACTAAAAGTGAAAATAGTTGAATTTGCAATCAGCGAAGATCCAAATGAGGTGGCTCATGGTGAGCCACCTCATCTGGATCTACACTGTTTGCCATCAGTAGTCTTTGAAATTGAATTCTTTATATAGTGCCACTTGGACAAAACTTTTTTATTTTAATTTTGCAGATGTAGATATAATGTTATCTGCTGTTTTGGCACTTAAAGTTCAGATAAGTCAGTAAATATGTGAATATTTCTAATTTCTTACAAGTCAGTTCTAAATCAGAGGCAAAAAATATATGTCAGATATATGCATCCTGATTCACTAACCAAACTAGAACAAGAATTAGCTTTGTCCAAAGGGTGATCACTTTAACCAAAATCTGACAAAAACAGATGTCTTGTGTCAGCTTCTTGTCATATGTTACATTATGGTAATTAACAAAAAGCCAAAGTGAAGAAATAAATACAAGATCTTTTAGCAGACATCATAGGCACTAAATGCTAGACTGTAAAGCATTATTTTTTATAGAAATATATCCTAATTGGTATTTCATAAGATCGATGGTTTAAATCATTTCATATCAATAAAGCTGTAACATTCTCCAAGGGGGAGCCTATACCTTGAAAGTCTTCCAAATCATAAATATCTCAAGATGAGAATGACATCAGCTGCTTATTAACTTTTCAAGATAATTTTCTATTGATTTTACAGGCTCACAGACATTTTCTTAATAATATCTAGTTCTTCTATCCCAGCAGGCACACAACCTTGAATCAACCTTGATTCAACGTCATGATGTTGACTCAAGGTTGATGACATTGAATCAAGGTTGATTCAACATTGAATCAACATTGATTCAACATCATGTTGAATCAACCTTGAATCAATGTTGTGATGTTGAATCATGGTTGATTCAAGGTTTATTCAAGGTTGTGTGCCCAGTGAGCTGCTGTCTCCAAACAAAGAAGGATAGTGAGAGCTCCAGAACAGAATAGGGTAGCAGGTGGCCCATAGAAGAGTATGTTGTGATCCCTGATTAGCACCGTCCCAACGAGATGGTTCAAATGAGGGGTCACAGCATGTGTTTTTGTTGGGAGATGGACATATAGCCTTTTTAAGAATGATATCAGTTTTGAGAATTATTTGATCAAATTAAATAAAAAACACCGTTCTACTTTGCTAAAGTTCAGACTGAGTAACCATAGGCTTCCAGTTGAAACTGGTCGCCGGGAAAATATCCCATTAGAGGACAGAAAATGCAATTTATGTGATAAAAATGATATTGGTGACGAATTTCATTATCTTTTTGTATGTACTTATTTTAATTCAGATAGAAAGCAATTTTTAAAACCTTATTTCTATAAAAGTCCCAATGTAATTAAATTTAAGGAACTGTTATCTACTGAAAATGTTAAACTTCTCATCAAATTATCCAATTTTGTAGAAATTATAATGAAGAAGTTTTCAAGTGCTAATTATTATTATTTTTTTTTTTTATTTTTATATGTCATGCTTGAATATGTCTATTTTTACATGCTATATGTTTGTATACTTGTATGTGCATGCTCTTATGCCTCTTGCAAGTGGCCTGAGTTTTGTATGCAATAAAGTTCTGTTCTGTTCTGTTCTGAAAGGAATTTGTCTCTGAATTTTGCTTGAAACCCCAACTTATCTGGAGCTTTGATATCACAGGGTAGAAGTGCACAGAATATGCTACGGCCAAGAACAGAATATTTACTTCACGTAGGATTTACCATAACAACAAAGAGAAAGACTGTTTATTTTAGCAATTACTGAATATTTTTCTTAGTGTCCTATAACAACAACAAAAATGATGCCTTATTGTGTCAACAGCTATTACTGATACCTCCCACCCAGATTTTTGACAAGCAAGTTTATATTAAATGAATTTTTCAAATATGTTCAGAAGCCAAAGGCCATCTTTATTCCACCTTATTCTGATTATGTTTCTGAATGTAACCCTCCAGTCTAAAAAAGGTCATATTCAAATAACATGAAAATTTCAGTGTACAAGTTTCACATTTTAATAAATGAAAATTTCAGTGCACAAAATTTATTTTTTAATAAAATGAAAATTTCAGTGCACAGATCTACTGTACTGTTTTGATGAATCAGAGGCTTATATAAAGTTCCCATCAAGTCTTTTTATAGGACACAGTGCGTATACAGCAAATATGCAACCTTCATGACGCAAATGACCCAGTGGGTTGACGCGTCGTTAAACTTTAAATCATCATCATTATCGGGTATTTTGCTGACGTGTACATTTTTGCGGCATATATTCAAATCTTGGCTGTAGCATATTCTGTTTTTGACATTATATTGCGCCTGTGTTAATTTTTTACCCCTTCAACAAAGTACCATACATGGCAAGCAAAATTAATTACTTGCCCAGCAAAGGTTTTCATTTGCCCTGGGCATGGGCAGCAGCATAATTTTGCAGCCTACACTTCCGCAAGTTCTTTTCACTGCACACAAAAAACAAAACTGCTGTTCTGCTGTTTCGACAATTATTTTTTGTAACACTTAAAAACTTAAAGCATTTTATTTCATTTTGACAACATATGATTAAAAACTTCTCACAATGCTATATAGGACAGGTTGGCACATGACATTTAAAACATTTAAATAATTAGACCAAACTAATGACTGCTCATTAATAACTCATAAAAACACATAATTAGGCCAAGCAGAAATTACCACATCCTACATATGGAGACAGAAAGACCTGGCAAACAGTGTCTACCCTGATCAGACTGCTCATATGAGCAGTCTGATCAGGGTAGACATTGTTTGCCATTTCTCTGACATATTTTGCGAATTAGTGATCTGATTTTTTGATAAATCTTATGTTAATTACAGAAACTCATCAAATGGCACAAATACTTAGGGTAATTAAGGTATGAGAATTTTCAGCAATAAAACTTGTGTTTCCCTTTCATCTAGCAGGGAATTTGACTTAACTTCTGGTGTCTTATTACCAAATTAGACAATTAGTAAGCAGTGTTGCAAGGATGAGAAATGTGATTCTACTCTCTGATCTTAACTTTCATCATTGTTAAACATATTAAATTCTCCTCTTTAATTAGCAGGTTGCGCTACTGTGCCTAATAAGTAACAAAGCAAACCTGTAGGTATTATGGTACAGGGCTTGCAACCATTTCTTTATTATATTTTCATTTATTTATTTTTTACTATTACTGTCATAGAAAAATAAATAGAATAAGACTTTCTTTTAAACAACCTAATTTTCTCTTCTAATACCCCAGAAACATTGCAATTCACAAACTATAAAAAATAAAGGCATTTTGAAAACAAACTTTGGTAACAAATGACCATTTTGGAGGTCTAAAGACAATTTGGTGGAATTTTGGACACTTTTTGGAAAGTGAGGGGGTATTTATTAGAAAAAGGTGTTTAAGAACAAATACGTTACTCTATTGTACTGCTAGAAAATTTTGCACAATGTTTGAAATCCCAATGTAGAAATTAAAGCTTTACACTTTACAGCAGTCTGAAACTCTATAGCTCCAAAAATTCAAAAGTTTAAGAAGATTACCTACCCTATGGCCAAACAACCATTAAAACTGTTCTTAAATTGTTCTAGAATTGTTCTAAATCCTACTGGAATGCAAAATATGATTTTATTATAGACATAATTATAAAACATAAAATATCCAAAGTTTAATTATCATCAGGGTACAAGTTCTTCTTAGAGACTCAAGTTTTCTTGACAAGAAAAGCATGTGGGGCCGTTTGGCTTAATTAGTTTTCGGCACCAGTCTAAAATTTAGAGGACTGCAGCCTCAAAAACACCACCCTCCCCGACTGCAGCCTCAAAGACCCCCCCCCCCCCCCAGTTGCCATTGCCCAGGAAACAGGGGGCAAGCAGGAGCTTGTGCAGGGCTTTTGGCCTTGTGAAGGATGAATACTCTGGCTATTCCTTGCAGTCAGGGGTTGGGATGAAGTCTGGGTAGGGAACAGTCATAAATGACTAAAGATAATTAATATAATAATAATCATTATTACAAAGATAATAATAATCATGATAATACAATAATAATGATAATAAAATTTTAATGTGGTAACTCACCTAGATCAAGGCTTATAGCAGTGTCTAATATTCCTATCAATATCACAAATATTCCAGTTGTTTCTAAGAGAAAACAGGATTTTATATTTCCAAGACCCATGCTGACACTATAAAATGCAATTTCTAAGTTCTTTTTTTTTTTTTCACTGCATGTTAGTTCCTAAAAAGACTCATTTCTAGCTGGCATATCCTTGTTTCCACAATCGTTATTTAACACTTTACCGAGTTATTGAGCTTCTGATTAAGAAATCCAGATTTGCAAAAGAAATTTATCAATTGATTCGCCTTTGATCACCGAACAAATCCATTATCACACTCACTTAGGTGTCATCCCGATACCTCAGAGAAGCGAATACACTATTGGCGGCTGCGAGTAGACTGAACCATTTCCACGCAGGGGTGGCAGGAAAGACAGAGTTGGCTGTTAAATTGTATTTTGGTGAGTTTTTTTTTTTCTTTCTTTCTTTTTTCTTCTTCTTTTTTCTGAAAGATTAGAAACAAGAAATTGATTTTGTATTTATCCAATAGATACCGGTATTAGTTTGATATAGTAGATTCTATACATGTAGCATTTGACAGTCAAAGGGAGGAAACTGTAATTTCAGAAAATTATTTGCAGAATTTGACTGATATTGGAAGAGGGAGGGGGAGGTAGACTGGCTCCAGACTCCAGTAATAACTATAAGCCAGATAAAAAAAAAGAAAAAAAAAAGAACAACTGATTTTTGTTCTATTTTAATAAGAGCCATAACTATTAAATTCAGCTATCAGAAAACGTAAAATTAGTACGATTGTTAACTTTTGCAATTTTTTTGGTCACATTATCATTTAATAGACTGATACCAGTCTAGTGGGGAGGGGGCGGGGGAAGAGTAAGAAGTGTAATTTGTTGGAGGATAGTCTGTCAAGATGCATAGCTCAAAACCATATATACCTCTGCACCTACTCCTGCTCCTACCCAGGTCCTCATTTTGGGCCCCACCTATGCTCTGAACTTATTGATTCAAGGTCTTTTCTTACCCCTTTTTATTATAAAACAGTTTTTTTTTCTTTATACAGACAGTAGAATTGATGACTGGCAATGCTGAATATGTATATGGAGAATGATTCTGAAAGAAGCACTGTTCTGTTCATATATTAACTTACAGGCATCAATTAATTGACAATTAGTGATTCTATTGGTGATACAGGTACAATCCTCCCTGAAGCATCATCCCCGGTTATTGATGATCATGAAGATACAGGTAGATTGATGGTGATCAAGATACAATAATCTCATATTGCACCCCAGAATTCTCATATTGCACAGATTATCTTTACCCTAATTATCCCAAATCCAGGGACACAAAAATCCAGGTTCGGTATTTATTGTATATGCTAAGACCAAAAAGAGCTGACAAAATGGCAAACAGTGTAGGCCCTGATCAGACTGCTCCTAGGAGCAGTCTGATCAGGGTCTGCACAGTTTGCTCAGGATCAGGACACCCTAGTCCAAATATTTAGATCAGTATGGTAATCTATGGCTTTATTGCTTGTTTTGCTTGTGGCTAAGATTCTGTACACTTTTATTGTGAAAGATGGAAGAAATTTGAGAAAAGACAAATAAAGATGGAAAGAAATACCCAGATATGTATCAGGGGCTGACAAAGCAGATTTAACATGATAAATGAAGCAAACTTTTCACTTTTTGTTAAAATGAAAGTCAACTGAAATGAAAATAAAATTAAGATGAGGCAGTAAATAATATGCAGATTGTCCTTTCGACCAAGAGAATTGTCAGTGAATGAGTGACATCCAGCATTTGCCCTAAATATTTGGACACCCATGAACAGTCCGGGCCTGTATGAAAAGGAGGTGCAGAGGGTGCAAATGCACCCAACTTTGTGACTGGGCAAATTATTTCAAAATCATGCAGTTTTAATTTTATTGAGTGAGACTACTCAGTGCCAGAAACTGAGTTTAAACCAAAAAAGTTGGCCTCAAAATCTGGATTTTATTTAACTTTCACCCATACCCCCTTTGAAAATTTTCTGAACCCCTCCTCCCATCCCATCCCTACCCCCTGCCCCTTTTCAAGTCTGCAGTTTGAGTTATTATCCTTAAGAAATTTATTTGTCAAAAACAAAAACATCTAAAAGAGGAACAGAAAAAAGTGCGGATCTTGAGCTAGGCTGAGAAACAGTCAGAACAGGGTCACTACTCATCCACTGACAAATGCAACATAAAGTCTTCCAGCTGATCTGAAAAGTTAATAGGTGAAGCTTGGAAAATGTGCGGCTCTTAATCGCAAGCAGTGACAAGTGAACAAATAAGGTACCATTTCGCTAAAGACAAAAATAGAAAAGACAAAATGACTTTGATCATTATTGGAATGTTTGTTCTTGACAGCTTTGAAAGTGTCTGATTTTTGCGCAAGAAAGAAATGTTGCATTGGTCAATGGACCGGTAGTATAAGCTGCTTGCTGGCACCTCTGTTGGCATCCCTGTATTTCCCAGAAACATTTTCACCAGGATTGTGTAACTACTATAGTTTGACCAACAGTTGTTTTGTTCTATTAATTAGGCTCGTAACCTTTGCTGAGGCTGGACACTGAGAAAGCAGCCAGTGAAGACCTTGATCAGTCAAATCTGTAGAACAGAACATATAATTTTAGCCTTTACATTATCTAACACCAGATTCCAATTTTAGTGCTAATTAAACATTCTGTTAATTACTATACATGTGTTAATTAGCAGACACTTTATTAGATAATAAAGTCAATAAAAGAATATTAAATTGGCTATAGGGTTGGAAGATTTGGTCATAAAACTTCTGATATCAAAAATAGAATCTGTGTTTAATATTATACAAGGGCCAAATTTGATTTTTATCAAGTTTTATCCATATTTTTGTCCACTGAAAAAATAATAGCAGCCTGTTATAAAAAGAATGACAGCACTGATTATCATCTGCCCAGTAAATTTTCTAAAACAGAAATCTTCTTGTTCAGAAAAAAATTGCCATATAATAATAATAATATCAAAATCTGAGTTAGCATATATAAAATTTTGAAACAGCATCATAATTAAACCATAACACGACAAAACCAACAAAATGGCATGTGCACCCGGTGAAGACTCATATCAGCCTGGGCATCTGCCCACTCTGATCGGAGTCTTCACTGTGCACTGAAAGGGTAGCTAAGGGTCCAAGCTATGCTTCTCCATGCACATAACCTCAGTGTCTGTTGTGTTTGCTTGCACATGTGCAGTTTTGCCAGTTTGATAAGGTGGACTCGGCACCACCAAGATTCAGTGACATCACCATCACCATATCAATTTTATTTTCCAGCTCAGGGCACACTGGATGCAGATTTCCTGTTTAATAAATGCCTCAGAAAAAAATCAAATGAACATGGGCCGCTTGTGGGAGTCAAACCCACAACACCCTGCATGTAAGGTGAATAGCCTATCCACCAGGCCAGGTTGCCGGCTCTGCTGGACCATAAATTAATTGTTATTATATCTGAAGGTGGTTTCTATAGCTTCTAGCTGAATTATAGCAAACAGTGCAGACCCTGATCAGTCTACCTACTCTAGGGCATCACTGTTTGTCCCAGTATTTATTTTAGGTTTAATGGTTATTCCCGTTACAAATGATTAATAGATTTCGGTATAAATTTACCTGAATTGAACATAGGAACAGTAGCAAAATAAGAGATAATATTTGTGAATGACAGAAAAAATTAATGGGGAGCAGGTGTTTTGAGAAGATACAAGTGAGTGAACTTGAGTGGTAACAATATCTCACTCATCTTTTGATCAACTTTCCCCTAACATCTGCCCCTGTGATTAATAGGAGAATTTAAACTAATCTAAATCAATTATTCTCTCCTGTCTAGAATTATCTCCCCATTTTAGAACTACATCAGACAATGGCCTATTTATAAATTAGGAGGAGCAATGAGGAGTGGTATCATCATTGCTGCAATTGCATTCCATTCAAGGTTGTCCCAGCAGGCATATGATGTCATTATGACATCACACTGATATCGATGCAATGTGATGACATCACATCAATGTCAGAACGATGTCATTTTGGCACCATGTGCCCCCTGTGGTGTGTATTTTAGTGCTTACATTTTGCAATCAGCAGCTGATCACTGCATTCTGTAAGCTGACAAAAAAGGACATTGTTTATGACACGGTGCAGATCCATATCAGATGGCTCAAAGGTGGTGTCTACATTTTTTGCCTTATATTATGACTGAGCCTCAACACGAGAAAACCAACAATGTGGTTGTGCACCCAGCGCAGACTCAGATCAGCCTGGGCATCTGCCCAGTCTGATCAGAGTCTTCGCTGTCCGCATGGAGGTAGCTTAGACCCTTACCTACCCTTTAGAGTCTAATTAGACTGGGCAGATGCCCTGGCTGAACTGAGTCTGCGTTGGGCGCACAACCACTTTGTTGGTTTTCTCGTGTCGCGGCTCATATTATAAACTACCGGTACAAAAACAGACTCCTAGAATCCAGCAGGCAACAATAAAATACAGCAATTTAAGACTGATTAAAATACTTTAATAATTAAAATGTTGCACATGAAAATCAGAAGACCCCTGGCCATCAGGACCCCCTAAATATACTGAACAAATAAAGAAACTTTAAATACATTGAAAATGGAACTTCTGATTTTCTACCCCTGCAACTTCAAATGAACTGATATGAATAAAATACTGATTGGTAATGATGAATGCAATCAAACTGACTTTTTCTGTCAAGTTTTTAGCCTTGTTTTTGAATGTTGATTGAGTTACGTTTCTTTTTTATGCTTCCCGAAGGGTGAGCATATAGTTGCTGCTTTGTCCGTCTGTCTGTCCGTCTGTCCCTCCGTCCATCTGTCCGTCCGTCACTTTTGTCCGGAGCATATCTCTGAAAGTATAAGGGGGAATTAAATGAAACTTCACATATAGATAGAGGACAACGAGGGGAAGTGCAGTGCATAAGAACCATAACCCTGTCACAAGTATTTACGAAGTTAGCTCCCTTTCCAGTTTTTTCAATATTTTGCTTGTCCGGAGCATATCTCTGAAAGTATAAGGGGGAACTAAATGAAACTTCACACATTGATAGAGGACAATTAGAAGAAGTGCAGTGCATAAGAACCATAACCCTGTCACAAGTATTTACGAAGTTAGCTCCCTTCCCAGTTTTTTTTGCATATTTTGCTTGTCCGGAGCATATCACTGAAAGTATAAGGGGGAACTAAATGAAACTTCACACATTGATAGAGGACAATAAGATGAAGTGCAGTGCACAAGAACCGTAACCCTGTCTTAAGTATTTACGAAGTTAGCTCCCTTTCCAGTTTTTTCAATATTTTGCTTGTCCGGAGCATATCTCTGAAAGTATAAGGAGGAACTAAATGAAACTTCATACATTGATAGAGGACAATTAGAGGAAGTGCAGTGCATAAGAACCATAACCCTGTCACAAGTATTTACAAATTAGCTCCCTTTCCAGTTTTCTCAATATTAAGCTTGTCTGGTGCATATCTCCAAAAGTATTAAAGGGAACTTAATGAAACTTCATACATTGAAAGAGGGCAATAAGAGAAAGTGCAGAGCACAAGACCCATAACCCTGTCTTAAGTATTTACAAAGTTAGCTCCCTTCCTATTTTTCAGTATGTTGCTTGTCCAGAACATATCTCTGAAAGTATAAAAGGGAACTTAATGAAACTTCACACACTAATAGAGGGCAATGAGTGAAAATGCAGAACATAAGAACCATAACCCTGTCATAAATAATTACAGAGTTAGCTCCCTTCTTAATTTCTGCCTTATTTTGTTTGTATGAAGCATATCTTAGAAAGTATGGAAGGAAACCAAATGAAAGTACACATTGATATTGGGTAATGCAAGGAAGTGCAGAGCTTAAGAACTATAACATTACCTTTAGTAAATATGGAATTAGTGCCCTTCCTAATTTTTTCAGTTATTTAGCTTGTCTGGAGTATATCTCTATACATATTTAAGGGAACATGAATGAAACTTCTTATACTGATAATAGAGGGCAATGACAAGAAGTGCAGAGCAGAAGAACCATAACTGTATCCCAAATTATTTTGGAGTTACTTCCCTTCTTATTTTTTCTCCATTGTATGCATGTCTTGCTCTAAACGTATTGAAGAGAATTACTTTTTCCATTTTGAATCGCATTTAGTTTACACAGAAAATCACTCCTTCGCCAGGATACCCATTGTCCTATTCTAAGCCTTCAGGGAGCATCCATCGGTTCCACCGATTTTCTTTTTTTGTACAGTATAGATGGGCTGCCTGTTGCCGTTGCCACAGAGCTGCTAGTTAAGCTGTAGCAGGATCTGCATGTCATTTATCTCAGGTTGGGTAAAAGTCCTACAAATTCCAAGGCAACCGCTCATCATGACTGAAATATTGTTTACTGGGATGTTAAACCACAACGGTCTGCAACAACAGCTGTAAATCAGTCATAATCAGTTAGCATGCTGCAGTGAGATGGTATCATCTAGAGAAACATCTGCTTTTTCCTAATGAGTTATGATTCTATCATTAATTATATTCTGATATATCATTTTGTTTTTCATTAGACATTTTGCCTTTGTTTCTGTTTTGTTCAAGCCTAAAATAGATGATGTGTTTTCACGTTGAATAACAAGATGACTCCAGGTTCAACATTTAAGGTCCCGACCATATTGGCATCAAGGTTGCCTGATGTTGATTTTTTTAATTTTTTTTGTCTACCTGGTACCAATCAAAAATGAACTTGAAATCAATAGTACAGTGAAAATACAATTTTTCAGATTTACACTGTTTCGTAAGTTTTACCCTTAAATTCTTTCCAAATGGGGCCTCGTGTCACAACTGCGCAAGAACTGATGACTACTGAAGCAAGGTAATTGGAAGGCCTAGACAGAAAGAGAGAGATGACCATAAGGACACCTTCAGCTCTACAGCTCTGGCTTTAACTTCTTAAACTGGTCTGCCTTTGTTCTTAAAAAAAATCAAGAACATATGTTCTCTTTATTTGAATGTTCTGGACCTATCTCTGTTCCAGAACTTTCTAAGAACTGTTCAATAAAATATTCTAGAACATATTAAGAACATTTAATAAAAATGACTGAAGTTTGCTATCATCTTGCTAAACACATCCAGACCCTGTTACAGTGTAATAGGCTAGAATCCCCGCACTTTTCGCGCAAAAGTCATGACGCCATGACAGAAGTGAGCCATTTTAAGGTCCGTTAAGCTTATGCTTATAATAATATTGTATTCTCTGAAAGGACATTTCTCCTGTTGAGTGATCAGTGAGCTAAGTGGGGACTGATGTGTCCCTTTAAGTCCGAGAGTTTCAGATGCGCTCCGTCATTCTACAAATACATTTCCTTACCTTGTATTCTCTGAAAGGACAATTGTCCTGTTGATTGGTCATTGAGCTAGTAGGGACTGATGTGTCCTATTGCGTCCGAGTGTCTCGGATGAGCTCAGTCAATCTACAAGTGAATTTCCGTATCTTGGACCCATGTGTTGCTAATTGCAATGTAATGAAGTGAACCAAATAACGAATTCAGTGGTGCAGTAACCTCAATTTACGAGTGTGAGTGTCCGTCGTAGGGAAGGCATGCTTTGAACTCGTTGGTCCGCGTCACGCTGAAATGTCTTAACCACCTTGTTGGTGGATTTAACTATGTTAAAGATGCGCATTTTTCTGTGTCAAAGACATGCAGCTAGCGCTTTTTGTGTGGGACTAGCTCTACTGTGGATATGGGTATCTGAATATAGACAACCGGGAAAACGGATCAGTCCTACCTGGTGAGGGTTAAATAGGTAGAAAAATGACTGTATAGCCAGGACTGAACTGCTTTCCCTTATTTAGAACATTTGCTGTTGAACAGAGATGATAAGAACAAACTGTAATTGTTTTTGTTGTTCCAGAAAAATTCAGGATCTGTTCCTCAATCAAGAACAAAATTTCACACGGAAAATGCCTTCTCAATGAATTTACAGGTAGACTTCGGAATGAGATAAATATATTTTTACATCATTATCGGTATCATTAATCTCACACTTAGCTTCAATCAGAATTAATAAGAATGATATATTTTCTTATTTCTCTCAGAAGATGAATGTTAGTCTTTTCTGAGAAGTGATTTATGTTCAGGTAAATATTTGAAAACATCAGGCAATCTTGATGCCAATTATATCATTACCAGAATAATATAACAAATTCTGAGGATACTTATTGTCCGTACCAAAAGCACAATGTAAATATGAATTAAATGTTTTCGAACTACAATTACCTTGAAAATTCTAATACTGTTGCAACAGATAGGTCTGAGCAAACAGCGCAGACCCAGAAGGCAGTCTGATCAGAGTCTATACTGTTTGCCATTCCATCTGGATATATTGGATGCATTACTGAATTGTAAAACCAAACTTTTCCACATTTAGGACAATTAAGGTTTTATGCACTACCAGTTCTAGTCTGCAAGGGCGTATACACATATCTGGACTGGAATGGTTGTGAAATGGTTTAATAACTCCATTTCCATTCCCCTGCGAAAAAAAATTAAGAGCTTATAATTTGTTATCGAACTTCAAGAATTTCAAGAACAGTTCTTGACCTTCAAGATTTAAGTTCATGAACCTTTGTACTTCTTGAACTGTGGAAGTTCTAGAACCAGTGATTCTTGAACTTGCAATGTCCTTGAACATCCATGCTTGGAGTAAAAAAGTTCCAGAACTTATAAATTGTTCTTGAACTATTCAAGAATTTAAAAAACAGTTCTTGAAGTTCGAAGCTATGATGCATGGTATGGTTTGCATGCTCTCAGGGTAGTGCACAGCTATGATGCAAGGTATGGTTAGCCAGCTTGCAGGGTAGTGCACAGATATAATGCATGGTATGGTTTGAATGCTCTCAGGGTTGTGCACAGCTATAATTATGCATGGTATGATTTGCTGCTAATGCTCTCAGGGTAGTACACAGCTATGATGCATGGTATGGTTTGCATACTCTCTGGGTAGTGCACAGCTATGATGCATGGTATGGTTAGCATACTCTCAGGTATAGTGCACAGCTATGATGCATGGTATGGTTTGCATACTCTCAGACTAGTGCACAGCTATGATGCATTGGTATGGTTTGCATACTCTTAGGGTAGTGCACAGCTGTGGTGCATGGTATGGTTAGCATACTCTCAGAGAAGTGTACAGCTATGATGCATTGTATGGTTTGCAGACTCTTAGGGTAGTGCACAGCAATGGTGCATGGTATGGTTAGCATACTCTCAGGTATAGTGCACAGCTATGATGCATGGTATGGTTAGCATACTCTCAGACTAATGTACAGCTATGATGCATTGGTATGGTTTGCATACTCTTATGGTAGTGCACAGCTATGGTGCATGGTATGGTTAGCATACTCTCAGAGTAGTGCACAGCTATGATGCATTGTATGGTTTGCATACTCTTAGGGTAGTGCACAGCTATGGTGCATGGTATGGTTAGCATACTCTCAGAGTAGTGCACAGCTATGGTGCATGGTATGGCTAGCATACTCTCAGGGTGATGCACAGCTATGTATGGTATGGTTTGCTTGCTCTAAGGGTAGTGCACAGCTATGATGCATGGTATGGTTTGCTTGCTCTCATGGTAGTGCACAGCTATGATGCATGGTATGGTTTGCTTGCTCTCATGGTAGTGCACATGCAGCTATGATGCATGGTGTGGTTTGCTTGTTCTTATGGTAGTGCACATGCAGCTATGATGCATTGTATCGTTTGCATGCTCTCAGGGTAGTACACAGCTACGACGTATGGTATGTTTGCATGCCCTAAGAGTAGTGCACAGCATGATGCATGGTATCATTTGCAGCCTTTTTATGACTCTTTCACTAAAACTACTTAAGTTTAGAATGTAAAATCACTCCATGTGCATACCATTTCTAACAGTGATTTCACCTTTAAGTTTTGAAACATTTTTCACAAAAAGAAAGAAGAAAAAAAAAAGATGAAAAAAAAACTGACTCCATTAAGCTTGGTTTTGGTTCAGGTCAATAAATAAATCATAAGATCGAGACCATGATGAAATAAAATATTGTAAAATTACTGTTTTATTGTGCCCAGGCCACTATGCTCAGCATTGAAAACTTGCCATAAAAAGCCCTGGTGCATTTTACTGCGTAAATTATAGTGCTGTTTTGTAAAATTTATGACTTATATTTAATGTCACATCTGCTATGAATATTAATGTCATTAGAAAGTTATTAATTTGGCATTTATTAATACACTCACAAGTATGGAAGAAAAAACATTAAAATGAGAAATGAGCTCATTAATAAAACAAGAACTGTATTGATTGTCATCAAATTTGTTAGTTGTGTTGTAGAAATTGAACCTATTAATTTTGATCCATACAGCATAAGCAATTAAATGTTCATGTTAAAGAATAAAAGTTGAAACATTAACACTAGGTCCTTTAACACTGAAAACTGCTGAATTTGCAAACAGCATAGATCATGAGCCGCCTCATCTAGATCTACACTGTTTGCCCTCCAGTCTTTGAATTCTCAATTTGATGAAGCTTGGATGAAACATTTTTTTGAAAATTTGCAGAACTAAATTTTATTGTGTACTATTTGGCACTTAAAGGATTAAACTAGGTCTTTTAAAGTGCATATGATGTATAGCAAAACATGTGGACTAGCTCACAGATGATTATTATGAGCAAAATTAATAGTCCACCATAGTCATTAGATTTCACAGGTTAAAACGGCAACTGTCTGTGAAAAAAGGGGTCTTATCTTTTTCCTCCCACCTTTCTTCCAATCAGATTGATAGAAATCATTAATACCTGACTTAATTATTAATGCTGAAAGACATATCAGATAAAAAATATAAAACTTGGCAGTTTGTACTTTGAGGGTAGGTCAGCCAAATTCTTTGCACAAAAATTTTGAATTATTTCCTTGTTTCTCTATATTTTAAGTATTGGGACTGAAACAGTTGTTATTGTTTTGTTGCTTTACATCCATGGTAAACATGCAGCTATGGTCATGTCAGGATGATCCTATTCCTCCTAACTCAGCGGTTAAACAGTACTAACTGCAAATACTTTCGCCAGTAACAGACTATTCTTTTTAAATCAGTAGAAGAAGAAGTGTCTGTACCGGGTATCGAACCAGTAGGACCTCTGGGTCTTGAGTATGATGCATTACCGACTGTGCTACGTGGCCCGGCGGAACAGAGACATTTTACGGAATAAATTGCATTGTTAATGTATAAGATTGACGAGGGACGTAATCAATGCATTTTCATTCCATAAATAAAGATACAGATTTAGCAACCAAATTTATTATAATAATCAATAATTATACTAATTTAAGAAACCTCAGTGGGGGTGAGCTGGGGCAGAAAGGGGACATCATTACGAGAATTGAAACAGAACAGAACAGTGGGTATGTTCATTATTCTGTTCTACAAAATTCCAATAATGCCTGGCTGACTTGTAGGGCTGCTGTTTTTGGTGTGTGGGCGGGTGTAGGAAATGCCAGGCAAAGCTTACTAAACAGTAAACCGCTGACTCTTTGATAGATTTGCTGACATAAGATGACAAATTTGGCTGATGGACAGACAAGCATTAAAAGAGCAGTCTGAGTTTGATACTCTGTTGGTTCTATGCATGTCTGTGCTAAGAATTCTTACAGCTTTAAATCTAATGAAAATAGTTGAATTTGCAAACAGCCTATAACCAAATGAGGCGGCTCATCATCTGGATCTACTCTATTTGCCCTCAGAAGTCTTAAAAGAATTCTCAATATGATTTTTTTTTTTTTTAGTTTTGAAGATGTAGATTTTGTCATTTGTCAATTTGCTTTTTTTTTTGTAAGAGTTACTTAAACAGTACGTACTTAATGTACTAGCTGGCAGAGATGTCTAACCCTGTTACATGTTAGAAATTTCATCAGCATATATAAACATACCTTAAAATTTGCATTTTAGATTTCCACCGTTTGCATTGTAAATTGCGCATAAATTATGCAAAATGGATAAATTGTGAATTGTCAGAATTGTGTAAACTGATTAAGGTAAATTCTCTATTAATTTGAACACCCTAGCAGTTCGAACACCAAAATTCATCTTCAAACGACTCCTCAAAACTTTCTCATTTGGATTTTTCTATGCATTTGAATTTCTAATACTTCGAACACGAAAAAATATCTTGAATTTCACAAAATACACGCTAAACGTACCAATATTATGCTTTAAGCTGTATTGTAATCATTTCAGATTAAACATAATAAAAGAAACATTCAAATATTTTCACTTCTGCATAGAAATTGATTTTTTTTTAAATCTCCAGTCACAAAAATTCATTATTAGATGATGCTGTGATTCAGACTGCTATTGTGATTTGAACATTTGGTGACAGCAATTAAGTTTACATATGCCTGCTCATTTCTGGTCTGATACTTTGTGTATTGCAACCTCTTAGCACTTGTTTGTGGCATCCCTGCCATTTTAAAGTCTGAATTATTGCCAGAATAAATGATAAAGCAGATTTCTTATATCACAGATATCAACCCTTGAAACTGTAGAAACTCCTAAAATAATTACTGATTCAAAATATGGAGACAGCTACCTTAATATGTATGCAAAATAAAAAAATACACAGACCAGTCTGCATTATGCAGACTGGTTTCTGTCTTTTTTTGTTTGCCAAGAACATTAATTTTCAGTCATTTAGTATGGTACCAGTCAAAGAAAGATGGAAGGATATACAGGCTGGTTTTTACAGCGATGCATTAAGGCAGCATTTCCTATGCAACTGAGACTGCATTCTTTAAGGCTTGAATTGCTATAATTACAGAGTTGTTTCAAAACATAAGATGGGTGAGACTTAGCACAAAGCAGCTGAGAGAATCCATGTGCTGATAAATAACAAATAATTGGGGTATAGATAACAAAAAACACTAAGTTTGATATAAAACATAACTTCTAGACACAGTCTCAGAATTCCTGATAATTGCATAAAACATTATTACAAGATAAACTTTGATTTGTGTGAGATATTTAAGAATTGTTTTGCCAATTGCATGATGCAGATATTCTGCAGAATTGGCTGCTGTCAGACAAATTAACCACTGAGGATTTGAAATCTATAAAAAGTTTAGGTTAATTAGACTGTTTATTTTCTCTTTATTTTGCTGTCTGTGTGTCTGCCACTGAGAGCTGATAAGCACAAGGTGGGTGAAATATTGCATATGGAGCATAGCACAGAATTCCATTAATATTGCTCTGATAAATTCCTATGTCTGATAGTGGAATAGTAAACAAAACAAAAAGGATATAAAACTGAATAACCCACAAGATTTTATTACCAAAGGTAAAACTAAATTGTATTTGTATACCTAAATCATTAAGCAACTAAATTCCAAATATTTAAGTTTTATGGGCACCAAGCCCGGATCCAGACCACCACCTGCTGGTGGGGCTCTGGATAACTGGTGGGGCTGGGAGATGCCAATGTATGTGTGTGTTTGTGTGTGTGTGTGGAGGGGGGGGGGGTGCAGGTGCAGTGGGAGTAGGACTTGAAAATATATGACATAATTAGGGATCTATTTGATGAGAATTTTGATAATGTCTTTTTTGCCTTGAACTACAGCCGAGTGTCAAAAGTCTTTCCCCAAAAACAAATTTCCCATAGACTTCAATGCATTTTCAAGTGTGCGGGGAATTTTGCTGTAGCAAAACTACTAATCGTATGATATTAAATTTTATATGATTAGAAAGAAGAATAATTTTTGCAACATCTAATAATTTTCATTTGCATTCTGATTAATCATTTTTGTAAAAATATGCTTTTATAGGCAACACCTATACTTTTTCAGCAAATTATAGACAACGTCACCATTGACGTCAATAGAAAACTGCATTTCTAAAAATTTTATTGAAGTTCAAACACTTGTAGTTTAATTGTGAGTAGGATTAGGGCAATCTAAAAATCATTTCATATTGCAGAAATCTTTTAGGTTTTTAAGCATACAAAAATTATCATGAACATTTAAACACAAGTCTCACAGTAAAATTTCTTGCACACTTGCAAATACACTAAAGTCAATGGAAGAAATATTTTGGGGAAAGACTTTTGACACTTGGCTGTATATGTTGTGATTCCGCATTAGAATCGCCTCGCAGAGGCAATTCTAATTGAATGTCACAATATTTTAATCTAACCACTGTCATCAGATATTACAAATCTGGAGGCCTATATATTATACATAATCAGAGGCTCAGATGGGGAGCTGAAGCCCCAAAGCTCACCCCCTGGAATTGCTGCACACCTCCCAATACGTTTGTAGGCCATTTTTACAAGGGCAAACAACTTTTATTATTTCCCATTTGCTTCTCTGGTTGACAAAACCCTTCTCAAAGGAGATTGACTATTGGAGAACATTTCTCTAGAAGCAAATTATTTCCTCTAAGAGTACATCCAATTTTGGAAGCATGCAAAAATGAAAATGGAAGAATTGCTTCACCTAAAAGTGTACCCATATCCTTTTATTTGGACATTTAGCCCACTAACTCAGTCAGATATTACTGTTTGCTGAAGGACAAACGGTGCAGACCCTGCTCAGGCATACCTCATGGGATAAGGTAGTGTGTACACAAAACTCTGTTAGATAGGTATATCTCCATGTTTTGGAAAGGGAAACAACTTGTGTGACTTCCTGTTTGCTTTCTTCTGGATGACAAAGTTCATTCCAAAATGAAGTCTTTTTATAATACTCTGAAAGGAAACAGAGGTTATGAAGAATGAAAGAAAGATAAAAATTTGCTCCTTGGGAAGCAATTTCTTCCTTTAATTTTATCCTTATGGAGAAGGGAGGCAAAATGACATTGACAGAGTGTACTAGCTCAGGCAAGTATTTATGATTGAATAATTGTCAAATAAATATTCTGTTGTGAAATTAGTTGTGAAATGTGAATTCTCATGTATTGAGTTTTTCAAAATTGTAAAAATTAATTGTCTCACCAAAAAAAAATAAAAAAAAATAAAACACATTACCTTATTGAGAATGTATTTAGTGCCTGAGCTAACCAAGCAGACCCAGATCAAACTGCTTTATATCCACTCAACTTAAGGTGTATAGGTATATCTCTGTGTTTGTCATTTTACAAAGGGCGACAATTTTGTGACTTCATGTTTGCTTCCCTAGACCACTAAGCCATTCAAAGATGGTGTCTTCTCTTTAAGAAAAGAATTTGCTCCAAGGGGAGCAAATCCTTTCTTTTAAGAGTTGACCCCTATCAAAAAGGGAGGCAAAATAGAAATGAAATAATTACTTCCCCTGAAAGTATATCCCTTCACCTTAATGGTCTTCCTCTTGATTTGACAAGATCCAATTATTATTGAAAAATGTTTCCCTGCAAATATGGAATGATATTTAGGTCATCATTAATAATAATTATTGATTATATCTTGTAAGGTGATGGTGAGTCACTTTAAATGTGACAAACTCTCAGAGTAAATTCCACTAATGGTATTTGAGCTGAGTCAAATTGAATTACAAAGTGTAAATCAAATCCAGTCCACTTCTCAGAACAGTAGAAGACATGGACAGTCACTCAGAACCAGGAGGTGCAAGTTAATGAATGTGTTCCCTAGAGCCTCTGGGGAACAGGGTTACGAGAACTGGACGAAAAAGAAACAAGAAAAATTTAAAACGATTAAAAGATTAAACATTCATTGACCTTTTGATATTATTGGCTAAATTTTGACATACACGTTATTTGTCTAATGAAATCTTGTGAAATTGGAACAATACTGAAATTATTTGTGCCGCGAAAAAGTAATAATTCCACTAAGGGTATTTGAGCTGAGTCAAACTGAATTGAAAAGTTTAGTGCCAAAAAATATTTTGATAATGGTGATGATGACTTATGGTCATTTTAACCATAATTACACTCTGAGCTCATAGTGGCCCCAGAACAGTACACAGTACATATTTCTCTCTGGGCTGATGCCAGTGCATATTGAGACAACATTTGGGCTGAGTTGTTAAAATCTAACAACTTTGCTACTCAGCAGCTAGTCAAGACATAATATTACTGTGCAAAAGCTCATCACATTTTTCCTGCAAAAAAATCATAGCATACTTGAATTATGTACTCGTACACCTAAGGGTCTAGAATCAGAAATTTCTATTTTTCAGCCCTCTTAAGAGTAACAGTAATGTTTATTTTCCCTGTCAGCATCAACGTCCATAAATCTCTGCTTTAGCTATTTGATACCTAATAATTTAGGCAGCTGGTTATCATATGGGCACAGGTCTGATGCTGATATTTCAGTTCTGAAATTGGAATAGCAGATGGTCAGAGTGAAACAAGTAAATTAAAAAGGTTTTATATAACCTTTATGTAATTTATGTAACAAAACTTTGCGAGTTGCCAAACTGTTTGACTGAAGCAGATAATGATGCAGATTGTTTTTCTAGAGGTAAAAAAAATCTCTCTCTCTCCTCTCTCTCTCCCCTCTCTCTCTCTCTCTCTGTTAACTTTAAAATATTGCACTCCATCCCAGTAAGAGACATTAAGCATTAAGTCATTTATTATCAGGTGGGGATGGAGGGGGTGGGAAGGGAATACCGGGTACAAATGATTCACAAAAATTTTCACGACCCTCCCTTTTTAACCAGATTTTTTCAAGCCCCACCCCCCTCCCCACCCCCAAAGATAGGCGAAAAAATGTTAATAGCCCTCCCCCTCCCCCCGCACAACCCTTCACATACAGGATAATGACCTTCTCATTTTCTATTTTGTTTCACCTCAATCAAATTGATCAAACACAAACAAGGATTTTCTCAATTTCACAGGTTACTTATTTATACAGATTAATGTTCTTTTAATTCTTTTCTTCATTATTTCGGCACATGCTCAACCAGAAATCTGTTGCTGAGTGTTCTATACGGCTCTAAATAATATTATGATGCGGGGAGGGGGATGTCTGGGGGCGCAGCCCCAAGAAACCAGAGCTGTTTTTGACAGGCACCCAGGAGATTTGATGCCACAGATGCAGGCATAAACTGATCAGCATTGTTTTTATAGATTATTTTATTCTGTCCTGCTGGCAAATCAAGGAAATTATATGAAAAAAAAAGATGATAAAAAAATCCAACCGCTCCCCTCTCCAACTGAATATACCCCCCTCCCTATACCCACCCACCTGATGATAGTAATTGACTTGTCTCTAAGGGCAAAAGGGGGTTGTGCATTTGGTATTGATACCATTTGCATTTTAGTAGTAGTGCTCTTAAATATCCTACCTAGATTATCAGAATGGAAACATTTTTATGTACTTTTGATCCTCCCGCAACCCCTGGAGGCTACAAATGAAATTTGGTTCAATCAGCCCAGCAGTTTCAGAAGAAGAGATATCGTTTGAAAGTGTGGACAACAACTGACACTGTCGGCCCGTGATAGACCACAATAGCTCACTCAGGTGAGCTAAACACCACCAGGGTCAGGGATAACATGTAGAAAATGTAACATTCAGAGTACATAAAATCCTAAATGTTATCTACTTTATTAAGATATCTTAGGTTAGCGATATCTTAATAACTGGTTGATGTATCATCATTTAATGCCTCTATATACCTGCTATATTACCTTTTGTACATTGTCACCTGTTCATTAAAACTTAATAAGTCCTAAAATAATAGTGATACTTTCAATACGGTAGATCCAGTTTAGACAGTGCACAGAAGTACGTACAATTATAAAATGAGCCTCATTACTGTTCAAATAATGAGGTGCTGTTTTACTTTAAATCCCCTTTTTATGATATGATTTCTAATATGTAACATCACATATCATTTTGAGTTGGATGGATGACTTGCGATTTTACGTCCTTTTTAACGGTATTTATGTCATATCAGGACGACGGGTGAGTGATACTGAAAGGCTGTGTGCAATGGAACCCGTTTACAATTGAAAAGATTCCCGCCTCCAGCGGGGCTCAAACCCGGGATCACTAGATCTGTAGGCCAGTGCTTAACCTACTGTGCTACCAGGGCTCCCTATTACTTTTTGAATCAATAATTATTATGTGGTATCATCAAATCGATTTAGTGATATCACAAAATCTATTTTGAGTGATATCACAAAATCGATTACCGTGATATCGCTAAATAGGAATGAATCAGTAATATCACAAAATGAAATTTGTGATATCACTATATCACTAATTCGATCTTGTGACATCACTAATTCAATTAAGTGTTCAAAGATCTAGTGATATCAGATTCTGTGATATCAAGAATTCAGATCAATGATATCACAAAGTAGCTGTGATTAAGTGATATCATAAAATCGATTTTGTGTGATATCACAAAATTGATTGAGTGATATCATTAAACCGGAATGAAACAGTGATATCACAAAATGAAATCTGGGATAACATAAAGTCCATGTAGTGATATCATTAATTTGATTTTTCGATATCACTAACTCAAGTTAGTGATTACAAATTAGTGATATCAGATTTTGTGATATATATAGAAATTTGAATTAGTGATATCAGAAAATCGATTTTGTGATATCACTAATTCAATTTTGTGTTATAATTAAATCGCACATACTTTGTGATATCACTAATTTCAATCAGTTTAGTTTAGTGAACTAAAAGAACAATAGGTTAAATAGGGAAAAGGTGCTCTATACCAGCATTTTAACAGAATGATGAGAATGAACATGTCTTTCAAAAATAATAATAAAGATTACAGAAATACTAATAAAAAAATAATAAATGAATGTAAATAATAACTTGAACAGGCTGACCAGCACTTTCACTGGGCACATATTACATTTTTATAATGTATATTTGTCTAATAATTAGAGTAAAACCACATGTTGGAAATTCTACACCATATTCCACTGCAGTAACCAGCAGACCTGTCAGATAAATCATTTTAATGAGATTTTACTGGTTGCTTGAGCGAAGTAATTCTCCGACCCTTAGGTGTAGGACTATATGTGTAGTTTCAGACTTCACAAATTTAAACCTCAACTGGCAACTTTGTAAGCTACCAAGTTGTCAGCTGCTTCTGTTTGATTATTGCAGTATATATAAAATACCACAGTACTTTTTTTCAAAAAAAAAAAAAAAAAAAAATGAAGAAGATTTTGATTAATTTTTTTAGTTAACATTTTGAATTTAAACGCATTCACTAAATCCATTACAAGCAGATCTGAGTTCTGATTAGTAAATTGGTCATGTCTGGGAGAAGAGATTTTTTTAAGGTAAACAGATACACTTTCATAATTTTTTCTGCCATTTTTCAAAGGGAGACAACTTTTGTGACTTCCTGTTTGCTTTCCCTCACAACAATACTTTCCAAAAAGGGGTTTACTCTTAAAGGAAAGAATTTGCTCCTTGGGGAGCAAATTCTTTCCATCAATAGTTGACCCCCACTGAGGAAGGAGGCAAAACTGAAATTGGCAGATAATTATAAGGTTACTTCCCCTGAAAGTGTACCAGTCACCTTAACTCTTTAAGCACCAAAAAGCAGACGACAAAATTTACGTCTGCAAAAATTCAAACAATGCCTTGTGCAAGACATTTAATATTGAGAATTCAAAGACTGGAGGGCAAACAGTGTAGATCTAGATGAGGCGGCTCATCATGAGCTGCCTCATCAAGATCTACACTGTTTGCAAATTCTGCTATTTTCGTCACTGGTGCTTAAAGTGTTAATTAATATTGCCTGTACATGTTTATGAGTCATGATACAGTTTCCCTGTATTTGTGTAGTTATTTCCTAAACAGGAAAATTTATCAGTTATTGACACATGACAAATTCCAATTTTTCTTCAATAATTTTAACCCTCTCATCAGTTAATCTTGATCACCATTCCTGAGAAGGTTGGATAGAAAGTGCTATAATCCTGATGACTAAGCCTTATCCATTTGCTGTCATGCAAGTATTCAGAAATTTGAATAATTTTCAAATAAAAATTCTATCGCTATTATTAGTTGTGAATGGTTAATTCTGGAGTCTTTTATTTCATATTTGAGTTTTTCAAAACGACTGATGAAAATTAATTGTCTCACGGAAATAATAAATAAAAAAAAATATCCCTCTTTAAACAAAAAAGTATTACCGTAATTGCCAGGCCCTGAATATTGGGATATATGTGCTTGGACTAAACAATGTAGACCCAGTTCAGACTGCCTTCAAAAGCAGTCTTATCAGGATCTGCACTGTTTGCCTGTGTGAAGCAATGTTTTGACTCCTTTTTCAAGAAAGAGAGGCGTTGTAGCAGAGTGGTTAGAGACGCTCGGTTATGGTGCAGAGTCGCCGGACAATCATGAGAGTCGTGCGCGGGTTTCGCCATCCAACGACTGGAAAACTCTGTCAGTTTAACCCAGCAGTAAATGAGTATCTGCTTCAAATCAGGGAAGGATAAGGCAGTGAAAGGAGAGTGATAGGCTTTTCATATGCTAGTATATTCCCATGACACAGTGGGCCTCTAACCCCCACAGCCTCTACGGCTATATTAGGCTATCTTTACCTTTTAAAATCGAACTCTCTAGCCTTTTGAACTCTCAATGTAATATAGCTTGGATAAATTATTTTTTGAAATTTTGCAGACATAAATTTTGTTGTCTGCTATTTTTTGTGCTTTAATGCTTAAGCTATTAAATACAATAAGAGGGAGTATACCTGATCTGAAATTCTTACCACATGTAGTATCAGAGGGCAGCATCATCATATTTCAATTCTCATATCGACGTTACCCCCGCACCTCAGCGGAACGTATCCATAGCCGCAGTAACGGGGCGCCGAGCGTCCGTCCATCAGAGGGCAGCATTGAGTAAAATTCTATCTTTGCATGCTTTTAATAATATGCTTGTAAAGCTTTTTTTTTTTTTTTTGGCATATGAAGAAAAATGTTTTTAATAAATTTATGCAAATTTTATAGCTTCTTAATTCAGCGTAAACAAAGTTATTAATCTTCTGCATTTTTGGTCTAAAGCCACAATTTGTTTCCAATTTAGTCTCAAAGTTGCTAATATCAATCTTGTGTTGCTGCCATGTTTTCTCTAAATACTAGGACACCACAGCACTAATTTTGTTATGGACTCTCCTGTCTTCACATTAGGGCAAATCTGTTTGCCCTCAATTGCAAAGAGTGCATGACATTTCACTTTGCCATGGTGTGTGTGTGGATATAGCCATTTTCATTTTGCCTGTCTTCTCAATGGGGCTCAACTCTTGAAAGAAAGAGGAAAGAATTTGCTGCCCTAGGAGCAAGTTCTATCCTGTACAAACAAAAGTGGAAGGGCTATGTCACCCAGGTAGCAAACAGGAAGTTACTAAAGTTAATGGTGGAAATAAATTACAACTGGACAAAGGGAGGCAACATCAGGAAAAAAAAGCAACAACAGCATAAATATTTGTTTCCTCCCATGCCATGGTGTATTGCCTGTCAAATCTGTAACAGGCATATGCTGAAAGGTTTGTAAACTTTCTTGCAAAATGCTCACAATATCCACATAGCATAGAGAAAGCTTGATCCTTGATGTCTAAACTTGTACTATATTAATCCTATTAAACGTGTTGCATTTTACAAAAATGGGGCCTTATTTAAAGTGTTCTTTCAAAATACCTCTAATAAGCAGTTACTGTATTAATGTGAATGGATCAGGAGATGACTTTCATAAAAGCGTTTCGCTTACCGTCAGATCCTGTACCATATTGTATATTGTATTGTTTTGTAACCATGTAGTGTGTAGTAAATAAAATATTGTTTAAACCAATGTGAATGGATATATTTTCAGAGGAAATAACTCTTAATATTTTTTTTTTGCCTCCCTTCTCAGTAGGGTTGGGGTCAACTCTTAAAGGAATAATTTGCTGTAGGAGCAAATTCTTTCCTATAAGTGAAGACCTAATTTCTAAAAGCTACCTCATTTAAGGATAAAAACAGAAATTCATGCCCGCTAGAATAATATTATTTTTGAAAAACGACAGGGGGGTATTTATTAGAGCAGGGATGTTTAATAGGACTAATATGGTACATATTGATATATTGAGAAAAAAAATAAAAGTTTCAGCCAACTGATGAAAAATGTCTATCTTTCAATTCCTCTGGTTTTTTTTTGATATTCTGTTGTGTAAAAAGGTAAAGGTTAGCCATAAGGGCAGTGGGGGTTAGAGACCCACTGTATCTTGGGCACAGCAGATTTAAGGCGGAGCTCCCACCCCTCTCCTTTCACTGCCCCTGATACGAAAAAAGTACAATTTACTGCTGGGTTGACAGAGAGAGTTTTCCAGTCATCAGATGGCGACGGTGAGCTGCGAACTCACGACCTTCCAGTGACTTTCTGCACCATAACCAAGCATCTCTAACCACTCGACCACGGCACCACTCTAATCATGAGCAGAGTTCTGCGACTCTACTTAAACTTTCATATTTTGCAGAAATATTTTCTTAAAGCATATTTTCAATGCTTTGTAAGCAAATGTTTACTGACTGATTTGTAGCTTTATGTCCACGGTAAACAGCTATGGTCATGTCGGAACGGTCAGTTAACCTAACCACACTATTCCTGGGCAGGCTTAGACCTCCTAAGCGGTTAACCAGTACTAAGTGCACATATTTTCGTCAATAACTGACAACGGCCCTTCTTGAATCAGCGGAAGGAGAAACGAAAGTATGTGGCCAGACCGGGTATCTAACCCAGTACCTCTCTCTTATAAGCCAGGTGCCCTACTGACTGCTACACACCCGGAAAGCAAATGTCTAATTTGTTTTAACAGTATCAATAAAAATAGTGTAAATGAAAAAATATAAGGGAGGAAAATAATTTTGTGAAATACGAAATGTACTGCTAGAGTTCTTCCTCTTCCACTATACTGCATGCCGAGTTCAACAGTCACCGATTTCAGAGGCTAGAGACAAAAATAAACTGGGTTGAGTTTGAACCCACAATCTCTTAAATCCACAGTGTTAACCCTTTGGCCAACACAAATGGTTCATAAAGTTGACTGTTGAAATTTGATGGGGTGACAGCTGAGAGGCGACTTGATGAGAGGTAGAGGTGTCTTATTGATAGAGGTGTGTTGAGATGAAATGTTAGAGGTGAATCGTTGAGAGATGAGAGTGAGCTAATTTGCTGACTGGTAGATATTGAGATGACTTGATACAGAACTTGCTGAGAAGTCACTCACGAGATTCTACTTGAAAGGTCACTTTAAAGAGGTGACTGTAATTGCAAGGGGGAGGTGACGGTAGGAAGTTTACTTGAGAGGTAATTAAAGTGATTTGTTGACAGGTGACCATTTTTGACATTTGATGGTTGTTGGCTGTTCTTTATACTGCATCAGCACACAGCAAAAGGGCAAAAACTGCATACTTAAGACATGTACTTGCTCAAAACAAGCCAAATTATATCAAAATGGTGCTGTCGCAAAATGTGATTTTGTCCTATTAACACTTAAAGCACCAGAAATGAAAACAGCAGAATTTTCAATACAATGTAGAGTGGATGAAACATTTTCTGAAATTTTGCAGACGTAAATTTTGTCGTCTGCTTTTTCGGCATTTTAAGGGTCAAAACAAATTCCTCTTATTGAGGTATAATAAGATGCAGGCTAGACTGTATAAATAGTATCATGGTAAGTACAAAAACAACACTGGCACACTTTTATCATTTTTATTAAAATATTTTATCAATTTTAAGTTATGAACAACAATGTTCAATAATCATACAAAAGATGCACATCACATGCATTCAGTCATGTCTCAATATCAAGCTAGTGACAATTCACAAAAATAAGCATTCTGATGAAATTAATGAATTAAGTATGAGTTGTTTAATACAAAAAGATGGCTTAACCCTTTTTTGACGAGTGGACTGGTCCAACCTTATTGTTTGGATGAGTCCATTGCTAGTTTTAGGGGTTTCTGGAGAATGTTTTCACTTTTATTGTAGTCTGTGAGCAGACAGTGTTGACCCAGTTCAGATGCCGCATTTTGCGACATCTGAACTGGGTCTGCACTGTTTGCTTATGTCCACAAAGCCGGTTTCCAGTCTAAAAAGACCCAGACCCAGTTCAGATGTCGCAAAATGCGGCATCTGAACTGGGTCTGCACTGTTTGCTTATGTCCACAAAGCCGGTTTCCAGTCTAAAAAGGGTTAATGTATTTGTGACTAGTAAAGACTCAAACCAGTCTGCGAATCTGCATAGTCTAGCTACAGTCTTCATTTAGTGCCTGTAGATTCCTTTGGATCCATACACTGTACATGTGAACAGCAAATGCCCTGATCAGCCTGCACAGACATGCAGGCTTATCTCAGCTTTTTTGTTCACATGTGCCACAAGCAATTTTTTTTTTTCATTTTTGTCTTCCTTCACAATGGGGGTCCGTTCTTCTAAAAGAATCTGCTCCCCTAGGAGCAGATTCTTTTATTTCAGAATAGCCCTGTTATGGAAGGGTTTTGTCATTTAGGGAATCAAACAGGAAGACACAAAAGTTGTCCCTCATGGAAAAAAAAATGCAAAAAAACATGGAGGTATCCCCATATACATTTACTGACTATCAAACTGACTGATAAGATGAAATAATGTTGAATGAACAAAGAAGAAAGTGTGCAGAATCAAAAACTTCCCACTGAAAGCAGAAATATTGCACTTATTTTTAGACATACAAAACATGTACATGTACTATCACTCATCTATACTCATCATGATGAAATTATCAACATGGCTGTGTGAAGCTTTAAAATGACAAAATGAAGCACCACTGATTAAAGTATGTATCCTGTCTGACATCTAAAAGTTTAATATCTACTAAAAAAATTGTGGAAAAAAAATCTAAACTGTAAATATCAACCAAAGCAGTCAAATTAAATAACCAGTAATTATCACTGGCAAAGTTTGAAAGAAACTATTACAACTGCTCATGTAAAATATGAAAGGATCTGGCTTTCTTTAACAAAGAAGCAAAGTACAGATATCAGCAGCCATTTTGGGATCAATTTACCATTTTGAAAATTTTTGCCAATTTTGTAAAATTAATTACCATTAAGAAATCTGAGTATCAGACTACTCAGGGCCCATTCCATCTGCATCTATTGGACACATAACTGCATGTTCCATATCTAGGACAACTACAGCATTTGTTTCAGGTGTCCCAGTTTTTAGAATTTTTATGGTAGTGAAAATATGCCAGACAATATCTAATATTCCATAAGACTATATTTACAGCAAAATAATGAGCAGTTTGCAAGCCAAACACCCTTTATTAGACCCAAATGGCACTGCCAAAGTTTTACTGAATAAATCTAACACTATGCTATATTTGTCTCAAAATAACTACCAGGATCTGTACAAACCAACTTCATTCACAACTAATATTAATAAGAAGTCAGAAAATACCAGATTACCTCCCTTTACCAAAAGCAGTATGGGAAAGAAATTGCAAAACATTTGTTTAATTGCTTCCCTTTACAAAATATTTGCGCAAGGACATGATAAAACCAACAACAGCATCAACAACCAAACCAACAACAGCATCCGCCAAGTCTGATCAGAGTCTTTGCGGTGTGCTCAAAAGGTAGCTAAGGGTCTAAGCTAGCTCCATGCAGACAGCAAAGACTCTGATCAGACTGAATCTTCGCTAGGCATGAATGCCACTTGTTGGTTTTGTCCTGTGATGGTTCATTTGATAAAGGTAAAAATAGAGAATACCGTAAATATTCTAAATATTGGGACAGATATGTCTGAGCGAACAGTGCAGACCCAGATCAGATCAGGGCCTACACTGTTTGCCACTTCATTCTGCATCTTTTGAATGTATAACTGCCTTGTAACACCAAACTGTTCCATCTTATGGACAATTACAGTAATTATTTCAGGTGTCCCGATTTTTAGAGCTTTTATGGTATTTGCCTTATAAATTCTAGTCATAAAGGGACATAAATCTTGTAACACTTTCCATTAAAAACATTTTCTTTATTTAATATTAAAAAAAAAATTATAACAACCCATCTGATATGTCCAAACAGAAGAATCAGCTTTTAAATATTCATTCATTCACACAGCTTTCTCTATGCACAATATAAAATCTACTGTCCTAACAGATTTCACAAATAACACAATTATTAAATAGAATGATAAAAGGGATTTTTAAACCAACAAATCTCATAAAAATCTGTTTAATGGATGATTGTTCACAGCACTTCATGCATTCATTCTTTTTACTTCCACTACTTTACAACTTAAAAATTTTGGGCAGGGTTGTTTGATCTGTATTAATTTTGAGATAACTTCCATTCTCTCTGCATAAAAAAAAAAAAAAAAAAAAAAAACGAAAAAAAAAAACATGATCATTTTAGACCAAAACATTTTTCAAAATGAGCAACAAGCCTATGAACAAGAGATGTCGCCTGACAGCATAGCTCGCCTGAATAGGTGCTTGCCCATCACACAGTTGCTATGGTGGTGTGGATTGCTATGCATAAAACTTCAGGCAAGCATGTCCATAATGACAACACATTTATAAACAAAAGCTATCTCAGAAATAAGTCTTAAAACAAAATTAAAATAAAAAAATCCACATGAAATTTCAACAAAGTCCATGAGCTTGAGGTCAAAGAACTTTTTGGGGTGGGGGGTGGGGGGCCTAGCATGCATCAAACCTTGAACCATTTTCTAACATCAGTCCAAGTATTACAAGTATTAGTATCAACTGAGTCCATGGTGGCACTGTGAAATTATGTCTTCATAAATATAAAACTTTAACCAAAATCTTTAAGACAAATTTCAAAGTCAATGACCTTGACTTCAAGGTCATCCAGTGGGGTAAGTATACAGTCTTTTTTAAAAACTCAAAAAAGTGTCTAACATCAGTTCAAGTGTAAACTAAATCTCTGTAAAGCATTTTGAATCAGTATGCAATTAGAAAACTTTAATAAAGACGAATTTTCCTAAGTCCCTGACCATGACATCAAGGTCACTGAGTGAAGTTGGGGTAGTACTTTGTAAAACTTTGGACTAATATCTAACTACAGTGCAAATATAAAAAGAATCCATCTATGGGTTCAGGAGATATGTGTCTTTAAAAAACTTTAACCAAAACATCCAATCAATAAAAAGACAAGTTTCTAAGTCCATGACCTTGACATCAAGGTCACTGAGGGGGGCGGGGGTAGTACCTTGGAAAACTTTGGACCAATATCTAACTACAGCGCAAGTATCAAAACTTTAACCAAAACATCCAATCAATAAAAAGACAATTTTCTAAGTCCATGACCTTGACATCAAGGTCACTGAGGGGGGTGGGGGTAGTACCTTGGAAAACTTTGGACCAATATCTAACTACAGTGCAAGTATCAAAGGAATCCATCCATGGGTTAAGGAGATATTGGGCTTTATAAAACTTTAACCAAAACATCTAGTCCACAAAAACTTCCAATTTTTCTAAGTCTATGACCTTGACATCAAGGTCACTGAGTGGGGTGGGGGTGGTACTCTGTTGAACTTTGGACCAATATCTAACTACAGTGCAAGTATCAAAAGAATCCATCCATGGGTTAAGGAGATATAGGTCTTTAAAAAACTTTAACCAAAACATCCAATCCGGACGCCGACGCCAGGGTGACAACAATAGCTCTTCCTAAACTTTCGCTCAGGTGAGCTAAAAACTGTTCCACTGGGAAAGGCAGGAGATTACAACCTCAAGTAGAGTTGACTCCCATGTCCAATTCACAAGTCTTATAAATTATGAGTGTCGACATGACAAAACCAATAAAATGGCATGTGTCCCAAACAAAGACTCAGATCAGCCTGGGCATTCACCCAGTCTGATCAGTCTCTTTGCTGTCTATGCAGAGCTAACTTAAGAGCCTTAGGTACCTTTTAAGCATACAGCAGAGATTCTGACCACACTGGGTGAAGGCCCTGGCTGATCTGAGTCTTCGCTGGGTGCACATGCCACTTTGTTGGTTTTGTCATGTCGCAGCTCAAATGGTATTTTAGAAACAAAATTTGGGCAATCAATAACAAACTTTAGTGGTCGAAAGCCAACTTTGATGGAACTGGCCACTTCTTTTTTTTTTTTATCTTTTTTTATTTTTCTTTTTTGCGAAAGAAAAAAAATTGTGGGGACAGCTATTTGAAAGCAGATGTTTACCAGACAAAACGTGGTACATGTATTCTGCAACTGACTATGGACAAAGGCTATGTCCACAGCCCTTGCCTTAGGTTTGTCTCATTTCATCAAACAAACACAGTACTCATTCACACAGAGGTATTGCATGGGTAAAACGTAAAGACAGCAAAGAATTACAGATACCAGGAGTAACTGATGAGAATCCTGGGGAAATTTTTACTAAGAGGAATGAATACACTTCCAGGGGAAGCAACTCAGCCATTTCATTTTTGTTTCCTTTCCATTGGAGTCCTCTCTTAAAGGTGAAAATTTCCTCCTCTGGTGGCGAATTCTTTTCTTTAAGAGTAGACCTCATTCGGGAAGAGATCCATCCACTGTGGTAGCAAAACATGGATGTTACAAAAATTGTTGCTTACGGTAAGAATGGCAGAAAGCCATGGAAGTATACCCATACACACTACTTCTCCATTAAAACATATGTTGTGGCCTCCAGTTAGAACCAACTTGCTGGGGTCTCCTACAAACTGCAATATAGGATTTGAAGTAGATATCCCAGAATTTTCATCAAATTCTCCTTTTATCTGCAACCCTAAGTAGGATTGACTGGATTTAAATGCTCACATAAAGTTACAGTGTCTAGAGCACCAGATAAGCTAAAATTTATAAAATCATGATTTTTTTTAACTTCTTCACAAAACGAAGAGCTACATTGTGGAAAACCCTGCCTAAAGGTATTTGTAAGATGTACTTGCTCATATCAGCTAGAACATGTGCACACTGCTCAGATCATTCAAACTTCCTCAGACAATAATGGGACCCTGTATGTTTTTTGTTTTTTCTATAGGCAGCAAACTGCATGCCCTTACTGAAAAGTGCATATCTACAAACTGATATAAGTAGACTGTCTCCAACTGCCTTGAAACAAATTTTCTAACAACCTGGCCCCTACTACTGCTGGATTTCATAAGAATCAGCTTTGAGACCACATTAAAGAGCTTCTCCCACAACATAGTAATCTTTTATGAGGATATGAGGAAGTAATAACAGAGCTTGAGATAAGAGGGATAATGAAGATAATTCAAAGATAATTTTTCTTATTTCTCAAAAAAACATATGTTGTGACCCCTCATTTGAACTGTCTTAGCAAGACAGTTCTAATGAGGGGTCACAAGATATGTTTTTACAGAGAAATATGAAAAATTATCCCTAATTTATCCCTGTTACCCCTTCTTATCTGAAACACTGTAATAAAACTTAAAAAATTAAATTTTAAGTCTCCAAATTCTGGCTTATCGGGAGCTCTAAGTTTTAAGGTGACTGGGTACTCCTCCATCTTTTTCTGCCATTTTCACAAAGGGGAAAAACTTTTGTCACTTTCTATTTACTTTCCTGAATAATGAAGCCTCTCCTCTCAGTAAAGAATTTGTTCCAAGGGGAACAAATTCTTTATTTTTTTAACAGTTGATCCACACTGAGAAGGGAGGCAAAAATAAGAACGGCAGAGTTGCAAGCCTCAAAAATGTACACATTCACCATAAGAGGATTTGGTACAGTTTCAAGGAAAGCAGCTATGCCAGATTTATGTCGTCTACATGGGGGTCAACTCTTAAAGACAGAAGCAAATTAATTCCTTTAAGAGTTTAATTACCCTTTTCTGGATTGGTTTTGTCATTCAGGAGGAAGGCACAAGAGTTGTATCCCTTCGATACAATGGCAATAAAACATGGAGTTGTCTCAGTACACAATTACTACAATTTTGACAAGATCCAAGTGAAAATGAATATTTGTACACAATGGCTCCAAGTGTTTAACTACACAAAAGTGAATAAATTACATCGCCGAATAACAAAATCTGCCGTAGAAACAAGAACGACAGTAGTTTAATGACTAGCTTCATCTATTTATTGTACAACAGGAATAATGAGGATGAAATTTTTGTAACTGTAAACGTGATTCAGTGCTCCAGATATGGCTGGTCTTTGATAATAATTTTGTTAATTCTGAGATAATTTCTGTTAATTTTACATAAAAATGTATGTCGTGATATCTCATAAGAATCATTTTATTGAGGGAATGGGTAATAAGAAAAATATACATCAAAATTATTATCAAACCAAACCTTATATGGAGCTCTAGTAATTGTGAGAATTAAACATATTCAAATGCTGTAAATTAATACAAATATACATGGTAGGTATGTTCATACTAGCAGAAAATATGGATTTGGGCATAACCCAGGATGAGTCCTTAAAACATCAAAAGACATTCCTGAAATGCACAGAGAGAGACATACTCCCGCTTAATATTAACATGCTAAAGGCTGAAATCTCTGTGATCATTTTTGTGTGAGTTTTTGTATCAGCCATTTTGACATATTTGGCATGAAAAAAAAAATCCTTATAATGGTATGTCTGTAACATTTGACAATCTTGTACAAGATAGGTATCTTGACATTTTTAGAGAGTGTTTTGCATGAATTTATTCCTTATTTCAACTGAATCTCCTTTAAAAATGTTCAGATCTCATAGTCTGATGTGAAGAAAGTATGGCATATGAGTTAAGTGTCAAAATAATCAACACAATTAAAACACAATTTTGAAACTATTTACAATACTATTTACAAGAGTTCTATAGCACAAAGATTTATACATCCACTATTGACAATATTCAATAAATTTGGGTTTCATACAACTACGCAACCTTTAAAGCACTATTAATAATTTGAGCTGCAACACAACAAAACCAACAAAGTGGCATGTACACCCAGCAAACACTCCGATCAGCCTGGTCATCCTCCCAGTCTGATCAGAGTTTTTGCTGTCCGCATGGAGCTAGCTTAGACACTTAGCTACCCTCTAAGCATACAACAAAGACTCTGATCAGACTGGGCAGATGCCCAGGCTGACCTGAGTCTTCACTGGAGGAACTTGCCAATTTGTTGGTTTTGTCATGTCGTGGCTCATTTGTTCTTCACTGCCTTATATGATATTTGATCAGAAAGACGCAGTTCAGTGTGTGCAACCATGCAGTCTGATTAAGGTGTACGGGTACACTTCACTGTTTTTACACTTTGTTTTAAAAGGGGAATAACCTTTGTGACTTACCTATAGGAGCAAATTCTTCTCTTTAAGAGCTAGTCCACATTGACAAGGGAAGCAAAAATGAAAATGAAAGAGTTGCTTCCCTTGGAAGTGTACCCATTCACCTTAATAAAAGTCCACAACCAAATGTCTTGTATGGGAAAAGATACAAGACAAGGTATGCAAAAACACTGCTTCCAACCATCGTTTCCATATGACTAGGGCTTTCACTGTTAGTGTACACAGACAGACCGTACCGAAATGCAAGCTAGTCAAGACCTACACTGTTTGCTATTTGCCATTTGAAGCTAACCAACATCCTGTAAGGTCACCCTCTGCAGTCTTGCCACAAATTTCTTTTTTTTTTGACCATACTGTAAAGAGAGTATTCCCTAATCTGTTAAACTAAGATACGTACAGCCCTAGGGATGAAGCTTGAAGGAGACTAGCTTGAGGGCACACCTAAAGTCTGAAATCTTCGGAATCAGTGTTGATCCAGATCAGACCTCTCATACTGAACAATCTCATCTAGATCTACACTATTTGTCATTTTGTTTGATTTTTGTAAAATAACCTTTTTCTAAACAGAGGGCTAGTCAGAATTCAAATATGGCTGGATAAAACTCCGAAAATTGTCCACTCAAAGTTTTGATCTAGTAAATGCTAGCAAAAGCACTACAAAATATCAGAAGAGATAATCTCCCATGAGCTATTTTTTTCTTCTCTTCAACCTGAGTCTTCATCTTGTCTTAATATACTAAGCCTCTTCAAAACTTGCAAGACATCTGTATTTATAGGCTTCTGTTCCTTTCTCCCATACACCTGTAAGCTATTCAAGATAGCCGTCACATTCTCCGGCGACATTTTCTTTATCACATCTGCTGCGTCTTCTGATAGTCAGCAGATCGGCACCTTAATCTGGTTCATTTTTTCGTCTTTTGGATTATATCCCATGTTCTTTCTTTGTAAAAACATTTGAATTTCTCGGAAAGTTGGCCGCTCACTTTCCGACCGGTTCCAACACTCGACCATCAAATCGAAAATTTCCTTGGGGCAATTTCCTGGCATTGGTAAATAAACTTGTTTATTGTCCGCACGATAGTAGTGTCCTGCATTTTCAATCACTTGTTCGTCTGATAAAGTGTCAAATGGCTGATCACGAGCAAAAGTCAATATTTCCCATAATGTAACAGCAAATGACCAGACATCACTCTTTGTTGTAAACTTGCCCTGGAATAGGAATATCAAGTTTGATTATCAACTGTCGAAGTGAGTGAAACTTGAATCATATTACAGTAAATGGGCCTACCACCCTGTTTTGCCGCCATTTTTCCAAGGGGGGGGGGGCAACTTTATTGACTTCCTGTTTGCTTCTTTGGATGCCAAGATCCTTCTAAATAAGGGTCTACTCTTAAAGAAAGAATCTGCTCCTGCAGGAACAAATTCTTTCCTTTAAAAGTTGACCTTCACTGAGAAGGTAGGCAAAAATGAAAATGCCAGAGATGCTTCACCTGGAAATGTATCCATTCCCCTTAAATTTGAATTTTGTAAACTGCCACTCCAGTGCTCATCCTAGTATTACCCTAATCAAAACTACAGATGAGCATTTCCGATGCCAAGTCTGGAAACCTTATCTTAATTTCCCTACTAAATCACATGTTGTGGTCCCTTATTTAATTCTCTCCATCCACATGCAGATTAAACTGAAATTATTTCAGAATCATATGGAAACACATTCATACCTGAAACACTGGTCGAACAGTATTTAATTATTTCTACATATTCATATAAAACCTTGTAACATTTGGATGTAAGACAAGACCTGTCTGCGTACAGGATAGCTCGCCTGACAGCGCCTTACCCATCACATAAAAAACTTTAACGTAGAATTTTTAACATTTTGCTAATGCTGCCACTACAGGGGGTAGTGCAATAGCTTTTCATGTTCATTCCTACAGGTGAGCTAAAAATTTGATGTTTCAGTTGTATTTAGAAATTTATTCACAACAAATCACAGTAAACAAGAAACCAAAGTTAATCACTGTTAAATATGTTCTTACAGTATCTGAGTCACTAACTGTATGATATAAAATGCAACTTTTCTTACCAATAAAATGGATTCCCAGGCCATCCACCTAATCGGCAAGACAGCCCTCCCCTCTATTCTGTAATAATCAGCACTATACAAGCTTCGACTCATTCCAAAATCTGAGATTTTTATTGTAAAGTTAGTTCCAACAAGACAGTTCCGTGTTGCGAGGTCTCGGTGAACCATGTTGAGGGACTCCAAATATTTCATTCCTGATGCAACTTGTGATGCCATGTAGATAAGACAACCATAGCTGCAAGAAGAAAATTTTTTTGTGTACAAGAAAGTGAACCAGTAGGGTCAAAACAGGTAAATTGGGACAGCAGGTAAATTTGGACAGCGACATTGTTTCCTTTATATGTCAGTTGTTTGGAATTAAAACAAAAAATAACTGGGCAAACAGAGAAAATCCTGATGAGACGGCTCATTATGAGCCGTCTCATCTAGATTTTCACTGTTTGCAATGGTATATCCGAATTTACCTGCTGTTCGAAGTTGCCCGACTTTACCCTACTTGAAATGTGCTTTGATGAGAGTCAGTGATCCAACATTTCAAGTGGGACTTGCTACAGTAAAAACAGTTCTAAGTAACTGAGACATAATACAGACCCAGATAAGACAATGGCCACATTTTCAAACTAGTGCATTTTCTTCTTTTTCATGCTAACTGCAATATAGCCAAATATCATGCTTATTTTTCAGTGTTAAGAAGAGTTCAGCCAAAGGCAGTGTCTTGCCTGTCGGCCCATGGTCACAAAACAGAGCCAAACCAGAAAATCTGATGAAAGTTTATGCCACTGACGCCGGAAAAGTAATAACTATGTCTCACTTCTGCTGGTCCCAGGCAAGACAATAAAATGATTGATATATAGAGAACACTATGTTAATGTCTTTTGGTATCAAGTTTATCAGGCAGGACCAGAAACAGTGTAGGAATGGCAAGGCTTGCCGAACCAGTCCATCGTGTTTCTGGTTGCGCCTGCGGGACCAGAAACAGCGTAGGAATGGAGATGCTTGCCGAGCCAGACCAACCTGTTTCTGGTCGAGTTTGATATACTTGATATCAAAAGACACTTACATGGTTATCTACTTATCATGCATCATTAGAACACTTAAGGCGCAACATGAGGCAAATAGAGGAAATGCAACAGAGTTCTGTTTGAACTTGCTGACTTTGCGAATGGGGTATGACGTAAGTCGGTGACGCCATTTAACCAACTGAACATTACCACCGCTAAAATCAGTACATAGGCATCACCTGATGACATTCATGCAAGCGCAGTTCCAAAGTGACATCATATTACATGAACATCAAGCTATCATACCCCTGTTTATAAGGTGAAAGCATGAAAAATTAAACATAAATATATATACATCAAAATTCTCTACCATGTTCAACTCAATGAATTTGTATTATACAACAGAATCTGCTGTTTCCTGAATAAAAGTTTTAAACATCATGGCACAGTTTACCTTAATGTCTTAGTGTTTGAAGCTTCTGCCGCAGGACTTTCAGGAACATGATCCAGTAAGAACTGGTTAAGGTCGCCATATTTCATATACTCTACAATCATACACAACGGCTCCTCCCGGATACACACTCCCAGTACTCGTACTATGTTAGGGTCCTTCAGCTGAGACATTATCTTGATCTCTTTCTGAAAGTCATTCCTGAAATTCAGTTGAAAAATGTAGTCATTTTATGCAGAGCCAACCAGAATTGATCATCCCAACTACATATAGGAGAAGCCTAAGTAAGCAATAATGCTCTCCTTACAAAACTTTATATTTGTATGTTATACTGCATGTAGATATGTTGTGTAAAAATTGAAATTAGTATGTTTAAGCCAATTCAAAGGCTGGATAAGAAGACTCAAGTCAATTTCAAACCAGCTTAAACCTTCCAGCCAACATGAACAGACGCCATTTTAACGAAGGATGCTGTCTCTTAAAACAACACCGGGGTATATCATCAGTGTCTTTCCACAACAAGTTCTCGTCTTATGGCACTTCTTGTAATCACTGATGTAGAACATAATATACATACCTTGCTCTATCATCCGCTTCTTTCCGTAACATTTTCACAGCCACCAGCACAGGTCTAGAGACAGTTCTGTTGACTACATAGTCATCTTGTAAATAATCACCAATGTTAACTGCTTCACATAAATGAACCTATAACAACAAATATGAACATACCATAAAATGGCAAATTTTCACGAAGTCTGAGTTTTGCTAGTTGCTATATGCAGGAGGATATTGTGATTGTACAAATGTTTGCGGTGTATTAATGTTTGCGATTTTCGTGGTCAACATAAATGTGTGAACTTTGATATCTGCAAACCTGATGATTTTACAAAGGAATACCGTAATAGGAAAGCATGGCGATATTGCAAACTGAAATTCCCGTGCATGTGCCTAAAATTGCAATCTGCGAATATTTGTCCCAGCAAACATAAATACCATTACAGTATTTGACGTAATTATCACAAAACATATGCTAGTCCTTTACACTGCTTTAGACTTTCAATATATCAAAGCTTTAAACATATGGACATGGCAGCTCAAACGCATTTGTCTTGTGAAAATTTCTGATTTCACAGACCCTCTATGCAACACAAAGACAAGGTGCAGAACAAAATAACATTTAAATAGCCGATTTTGCAAACAGCATATATCCAGATGAAGTAGCTCATTATTATGAGCCACTTCATCTGGATCTATGCTGTTTGTCCTCCAGTCTGAATCCTCAATATGATGTAGCCTGGACGTAACATTTTTGAACATTTTGCAACCAACATAAATTTTGATATCTTTTTTTTTCACATTATTTCCGTTAAAAATTACTCAATCCACCAATCAACCAGCTACTATTTACTTATGCAATTCCACAGAAAACGAGAAGCTGACAAAGCTTCTTTAATTCATGTGTGAATATGTTTGATATGCATTCAAAATACTAATGCTTACTCTAGATTATTCTTTTCTTGAGTATCTAGCAATATTCAAAATGATTGAATTTAAATGCAAGACACAATCAACATACCTCTCCAAATTGCCCTTCTCCAAGAACTTCAACAAAACGTAGGTTTTCCCTCGGAAATTCCACAATAGATAAATCAATACTCAGTAGGAGTTCTGCATTTGGTATTGAATATACGCTGTTACCACTGACTCCCTGCATATAGAAAACAGTTCTACATGAGCCGGGAAAGGATAAAATAAGTACATGTATTAAATATCAATAAAGATATCAATAAAGATACATGTCAAGTCTGAAAGTCATGTTCTGGAAAGCTTACTCATTTGTTAAACAGTTCTCAAATTTTATCTGCTTAAATCCCAGTCAGATTCAAAAGTATTTGCTCATAATCTAACATATGAGGCAGGCAATCAGAAATTTCAAAACTGCAAATTCATCTTGAAGTAAAACCTGGGCAGAGGAGAAAGTTGCGTATAAATACAACTCAACAGGATAAATGGTGCATTTATGCTGTCAGCCAATCTATCTATGGAACTCCTCTGCGAATAGGCAGTGAAATTATGAATGCATATAAGTTAAACCTACCTGTAGACTAGGAATGTTCAAGCCTTGTGCATTTATCACATCAGCTGCTGCATACAGTGCATCATAAGTGGGTGGGGGAGTATCTACAGCACCTTTCAGACTCGCCTGAGCTCTCACTGGAGGCTGTGGGGGATAGATAGGGGGCAGGGCAACCACTAGAGCTGATTTCGTTACATCTGGCACTGCATAATCTCTTGAATCTGGAATTTGAAATAGAAGTTTGTGTGATATGAAATTTACATGATTAGTAGTTTATGTGATATGAAATGTACATGACTGAAGTCATGTGATAAGGGACCTAAAGAAATGTACGTATGGTAAACATTCAAATCAGCCTGGATAGCTGCAGAAACTGAACAGTCTTCACTTTTGACTTTTTAGATTTGCCAGGACTCCAAAATAATATATGTGAAAGGAAAGACTCTCAGCAGACTACACAGATGTGCAGGCTGATCTGAGTTTTTTTCCTTTTGCACCTGCTATAAAGTACCTTTTCACATGCTGCCAATCACATAAGTAATATTATACTATGTGCATGACAATACCAGGTTCCTAATGTACAAAAACATATAAACTACAGTACATTTACATCTTACCTTCGTAAGATCAAGCAAAGCTAATTATGTGACTGTAAATGGGGTCTGTATTTCTATGAACTGCTTATATACATTTCAGTTTAAATATAGTCATTCTTATCTATATGGTAAAACCAACACACAAGACACTACAGTCTCTTTCAGGGCTATTGTGTAAGTATTTTACACACCTTTTTTTGAGCCACTGTGTAGATTTTTAAGAACTCTCTCTCTCTCTCTCTCTCTCTCTCTCTCTCTCTCTCTCTCTAAGCTGCATAGTAAAATATCCATGACTATAAGTATATATTTCGCTTTTGTTCTACATGTTGTTAGCTTTGCTAACCTGTATGTAATAAAGAATTTGATTTGATTTGATTTGAAATCTTGAGAAATTCAGGTACAGAACAACCAGAAAGATTTCAGAAACGAATATAAAACCCATCACCAAATATTCTACGACTCAAAGCAAGCTAAGTAACATGCAACATGAAAAATAAAAACATCTGATCAGAGCCCTAGATAAGAGGGAGTATTTGGTGATAATTAGGGATAATTTTTGTTAATTCTGGATAAAAACATATGTTGTGACCCCTCATCTGAACCGTCTCAACGAGACGGTTCAGATGAGGGGTCACAACATATGGTTTCAATGAGAAATAAAGAAAATTATCCCTCAATTATCATCAAATACCCCTCTTATCTAGAGCTCTGCATCTGATTAAGGAGTATGGGTACACTGCCATGTTTTCTGCATTTTTATCAAAAACAGAAACCTATTGTGACTTCATGTTTGCTTTCTTGGATAACATAGGGTCTACTCTTACAGAAAGGAATTTGCTCCTAGGAGAGCAAATTCTTTCCTTCAAGAGGTAACCCATTATTAAGGGAGGCAAAAAAATGAAAAGGGCAGGGTTGCTTCCCCCTGAACGTGTATCCATTCACCTTAACACTCATTAATCATTCTGGAGAACCCAAAGATCCATTCATCTTTAAGGAGAACTAAATATTTTGCTAGAAATTTGCTGACCCATCAGTAAAATGAAATTGACAACTTTGTTGCAAAAACTCTGAACCAATCAAGAACAAAAAATCCTTTTAAAATTAGAATCTTGATTCATGTGCCAAAGACTTCATACTGCAGAGGTAGAGGATTGTCGGTGGAATTAAGTTCACTTAAAAATTCCCTGAAAAATTTATCATGCACTCATACATGCAATAAAATTTGTATTGAAATATGTGAGATCTGATGAAATCTTAAGTTGGATTCGACCAAATTAAATAAGATTCCCAAGCTCATGTTTAAAGGTTTAAAACCTTTAATTTTGTGTTTTAAGCAAGTGAAGGGCAGACTAATTTTATGCTGTTTGTGTTTATTTCTTCATATAACACAAAAGGGGACAAAAATATATGCCACTTGCTGAGGCAAAAATAAATGGAATTTGAAAATCGGATTTGGCCCTTTTGTCTGATTTAAATCTGCTTTGAAATGTTACAAGCAAGCATGTTACTTTTGCTACAAATGTTAATTACTAACCACTCTACATTTGCTAACTATACATGTATGGGCTATATTATGGGTATCTTTTAAGCTAATAATAGTGCTGGGCTGTGAACTCCATATAAGGTTGAAATTTTGATAATAATTCTGGTATTTTTCATAACAAAAAATTTCTACATACTGGGACAGATAGATCTTAGCAAACAGTGTAAACCCAGATCAGGGTCTACACCATTTGCCATTCTGTCTGCGCTTTTTGACTGCATTACTGCATTGTAAGACCAAACTGTTCCATTTTTAGGACAATTACAGCTTTTATTTTAGGTATCCCAATTTTTAGAATCTTCATAAAAACATATGTTGTGACCCTTATTAGAACTGCCTTGCAATGTGGTCTAATAAGGGGCCACAAAATATGTTTTTATGGATATAAATATCAGGAATAATCTCAGAATTAACACCAAAATATATCTTAGTCTGGAGCTCCAAGGACTATATACTGTGTAGGAATACATTTCCAACATTGCAATACCTGTCGTTACAGAACTAGATGGAAGATCGGGGAGATTTCGACCTTGAATGGAGTCTTTGGGTTCCGAATATGGTTTAAGAATTTTATCCCCACCGTTACATATGTGATCCAAATCGTCGTCGTCGTCCATAGCTACTCCCTTGTACATATTTCCATTCGAGATCTTCCCATTCATAGTGCCCCGCATTCCGTTCATGTGCATACTGTTAACATTCAAGGTCACATGGTCGACACACGGTTTCCCGAGTTGACTATTATGTTTATGTTTCTTGTGTCGAATAATAATAAAGAGCACAATAGCAAACAAAACAACAATTAAGAAAGCAAGGGCTCCAATTATGATGCCGATATATTGTTCTTCAAAAGATTTTTTCTCTTCCGTAGCTTTATGGACAGTTTTGTCGTTAAATCTGTAAACATTTTCGTCAGGATCTCTTCCATCAGGGTTTAATAGATCTACTCCACTACCTGAAATATTTTAAAAGATGAAATTATCCACCACACAAAGTCACAAGGATTTTGCATAACACTGCGTTTTGCCTGTATGTGCAATGTCACCAGGGTTCGAGGTTATAAAACTTGAGAATAATCTCAAACTCAAAATTAAGCACACTGATTGGCTGCTTCCGAGCATGTGCTCGGAAGCAGCCAATCAGTGTGCTTTATTTTGAGTTTGACAATGTACTCAAGTTTTATAACCTCTGGGCCAGGGCTGGAAATCCCTGAAATTTTCACCTGTCCTTCAGGACCATGGTCATGCAGATTTTGGTAAATTTCGAAGGGACCAGGCAAAATCTTTACTTGTCCTTCATTAAGTGGCACTCGCCATGCCTAGGAGACAAGTGGATTTTTACAGCCCTGGTCACAAAAATGAAGCAAAACCAGAACTCAAAGTAAGGGTATGCTGCCTTGCCAATGGATTGCCAAAAAAGCAATACCTCTCACCTTCTGCTAATCTAAAGTGAGACATAACTGATAACTGAATACAGTCGAACTTTGATGGCTCGAACTCGCCGGGACCACCCAAAAAAGTTCGAGCGATTGGTAGTTCGAGCGATTGAAGACCAACTCACAAGGTCCCTGCTTTCCTATCTTAGCAAGGGTGACGGGTGACTTCCTGTTTATTGATTGGTCATAATTTAAGCCACTCGGTGCCTTCAGAAATCTCCGATTCCCCCCCCCCCCCCCCCCCCCCCCCCCCCCCCCCCCCCCGGCCCCGTTGCCGGGTCCTTCAACAGATTGCTCGGAACCTGACGTACTCTCTGACATGACTGCAAGAGTGAATGATGGGCCCAGTAGTAGTATTTCAGTTCTCCTATCGACGTTCTCCCTGCACCTCAGCGGAACGAATCTATAGACACAGTAACGGGGCGCCGAGCGTCAGTCGAAAATGATGGGCCCTAATTTCATTACGTATTTAAAGGCAAAGACGTAAATTTTCGCACGTTTTACTCGATTTCGGTGTGAAATTTTAATTAAAGAAACATCTTTAATTTTCATATGATGCCTCATTAGCCCAGGATGAATAGATAAGACCAAGCTATACAATCAGCTTCAACTGACAACCACTCAGCATTAATCAATTGGCCAGTTGGTCAAAGGGCGGCTTTAATTGAGGTCGCGCCAATCAAGTATACCTTTGGTTTCGGTGAACGCTTTGTCTATATCAAAGCATCTTATGACAATGATCAAACGTCTGAGTGACCGTTATTGAAATGGAAATTATTTACAAGGTAATTAGTGCAAGCCATCGGTTGGTTTTTACATAGAAAATGTACCCTAGGGACCGGGTTTGGGGTTCGAGCGTTCGAGCCATCCTGGTTCGAGCCAAAGGTCGCAGGTTAAGTTAACATGAATGGGAGCTTTGCCGGGACTGGAAATTCAGTTCGACCGAAGCATGGTGTTCTAGCCTTCCGAGTTCGAGCCAGTGGAGTTCAACTGTAGTGCAATATTGTTTTTCACTCAAATAAGCTGCGAAGGGTTCATTTTCTGGGAAAGACTCTGCCATTTTCATTTTTCTTCCATTTTCAATGGGGTCAACTCTTCAAAGAAAAGAATTTGCTCCCTTTAAAAATAGACTTGTTTCAGGCTTTCTTGTCTAGGGAAATAAACAGGAAATCACAAAAGCTAATTTTTCCTTTGTAAAAATAGCAGAAAAACATTGAGGTGTACCCATATGTTCATTCAGTAGCATTAACAAGCACCAATGTCTCTGCTAACCTACCAAGCTCAACAGTATCAACCAGAGATGCAAATTCCACAAAATTTTGAGAGTATAAAACCTTTGATTTTCGTTTCTTTTTTTTATGCATTTACATTGTGGCATCTGCAGGAATATTCAATATGAAAAATATTTATTCTTATAGAACGTAAATGTTTTTCTCAATAAGCATATAGGAAGCAGCAACATGTGAAAATTTGAGATAAGGCACACTGCTAACTTTGGGGTGTACAAATTCTCACTATTGTGACCCCTCATTATAACCGTCTCGGTGAGACGGTTCTAATGAGGGGTCACAGTGTATGATTTTATGAAGAAATATGGAGGACTATCCCTAAATTTATCTTCTGTTTTCCAAAGACTTACCAATATCTATTTTAGCACCACCAGTCTCAATATCTATCTCAGCAGGGAAATATGCCTTTACTGGTTTCTTCGTTGTTGTCGGCACTGTTGTAGGGGGAGGTGACTCTATTGTGAAATTTCCCTTTGCTGGTGCTGAAAATAAGGTGAAAATGAAGCATGTTTCTTTATACAAACTTGCCTTGGTTACAAATTCAAATACCCGAAGTGTTTTTTTTTTTATATTGGTAGCCCACTAACCGAGGACCAAAAAAATTTGTTTGAAATGAAATTTTAATGTCTCTTTAACTAAGAACATCAATAGCACTGATTTAAATGGGTCGTGAAAAAGTTCAAATCTAAACAAAGTTTTGTTAATGAAACATTACATTTTCAAATGTACTGTAATTTATTTAAAAAAAAAAACTGCCATTTTTTCAGCAAATGATATTGGCAGACTTTTATGCATGCATGAAAACTTAACATACATGTATCCTTGAATAACGCCTTTGTTGAGCTAAGGATGCTTAGCAAAACTGAGCCCAGGTATACATCTTTGAACTTACAAGGCTTCAGATAAGAAGTGGTAACAGGAATAATTCAGACAGTAGTTTTCTTATTTCTCAGTGGAGGCATACGTTGTGACCCCTCATTAGAACCATCTCAGTGAGACAGTTCTAATGAGTGGTCACAACCTATGTATTTATAGGTAAATAAGGAAAATTATCCCAATTACCTCTTCTAATCTGCAGCTTTTACTCATCTAACTGCAACTCACCTGAATCAAACTGCACTTCACTAATTAGTATCCATTTTGCATCGAAGTACAATTCTATTTTAAGGAATCTGGCAATGATATGGTCTAATTTAATTTGAACGTATCTCGCATATTCAACAACTGTGTCTCGTATAAAATTAAACTTGTCCTTTTTCTTTTTAAAATACTGTCCTCCAATACTATAATAAACCACTGCTACCCGAAACACTCTGACGTCTTTGGTAAAGTAATTATTACAAAACAATTTCATAGAAGTAAAGTTCCGCGCTGTGTCAAATTTGAATGTTATCGTAACTGGTCCTGGATCTTCTAATGTGTCATTCTTCCAACCCACCCACTCGTAACCCTTCATGCCAAGATCCTGTGGGTCGAGACGGAAATTTGTATCACCCATTTCTCCATCCGTCAACTGTCCAAGACCATCACTCAGATGGTGTGGACTGATTATTCCATCATATGTGAAATCGTAAAAATCTACTTCGGCACCTCGCTTTTCTCCCTGTTTCATGCTGTATGACACCACTCCATCTATAAGGATAAAATAAAGAGTTTACTGTAATGACCCTAAATTTCGGACAACTGAAAGTCGGACAATTGTTGTTTGAAAATTCTTAGAAAGAGGATTTTTCTAGTAGGTTAATGCATCAAAATCATGCTTAGTGAATGGTAAACATTGTAAACCCTGATTAAACTGCTCCTTCAGGATTCAGGAGCAGTTTGATCTGGGTCTACGATGTTTGCTCAGGCCTGTCTGTCAGAATATTTAGGGTCAATACGGTAGAAGTCAACATGCATACTATAGTTGCCCTAAGTATTGGATTCACAAATTTTGATGAACTAGATCAGACTGCTCCTACAGAGTAGTCTGACCTTGGATCACATATATGGCCCATGCCCATACAGGCCCGTGAAATAGATGGGTTGTCTGGTGCCTCTGCAACAGAGCCGCTAGTAGCTGTCGAAGGATTGAAGTCAGAGCTCTAGATAAGAGGGCGTATTTGATGATAATTAAGGATAATTTTTCTTATTTCTCATCGAAACCATATGTTGTGACCCCTCATCTGAACCGTCTCGTCGAGACGGTTCAGATGAGGGGTCACAACATATGTTTTTATGCAGATTTTACAAAAATTATCCCTAATTATCACCAAATACTCCCTCTTATCTAGAGCTCTGATCGAAGTGACATTTACCTCAAGTCTAAATTCAGAGGCAACATCTCAGTATGGCTGAAACCTCGATTTGTTATGAATGCTGTTTGAAAACCTAGCAAACAAGGGAAGACACAATAATACTATGCAGAAAGTTTTTCAAGCCCTTCTATTCTCCCTTGCACTGTCGAAAAAGAATTTCTGTTTGGTTCATGCAGAACCCCAGTTCTCGCCAATAGGTTGGGAAAAAGGACTCATAAGTCTAATTAATAAATAATTTATGCAATTCCATTCTGCAGTCCTCCTGCCCCAGCTCTAGGGCAGCAACTATAGGATGAAGAGCCCTAGATAGGAAGAATCACTTGCTTATAATTATCGGATCATTTATTTTTTCTCAAAATGTATATTATAAGGAGGTCACAATGTATGTTTGTATGCAGATTTAACAGAAAAATTTACTGTAATGTGCCTAAATTTTGGGACACCTAAAATAATTAATTTTCCATTTGGAAAATTAATTATTTTAGGTGTCCCAATACTTAGGTACATTACAGTATTCACAGTTACTACTATTGTTGTAAAAGCACTCTGGGCAAATTATTTCTTTAGTAAATTTCTGCCAAAATCTCTGGTACTGATCTTCAAAGGTAGAAATTCTCAGGTACCATACTCGGATGGATGGAAGACTTGCGATTTTAGTTTTACATCCTTTCTAACAGTATTTCAGTCATATCAGGATGATGTGAACATAATAATGAAAGGCTGTGTGCAATGGAACCCCACTTACGGTTGGAAAGATTTCCGCCTCCAGTGGGTCTCGAGCCTCGGGCATATAGATCAGCTGGCCTGGGTTTGACCCACTGACCTGCCAGGGCTCCAGGTACCATATTTATTCATATACCATATTTTCTCTGACCATAAAATACCCCAATATGCAAGTCATTTACATGTAGTTCTGCTATTAAGATAGGTTTTTCTCTTCCAAACAATCCCAAATATCTAAATCTGTCTTGTAAGACAGCTCTAGATTTTTGGGACTGTTTTTGAAGGGAAAAACCTCTGTCTTACAGCTGAATAAAATGGTAATCAGGTTCTGGGGTATTGCTTGGGAATACTATGAACTATCTCAGTGGGAAAACTAGAAAGCACTGGTTTTAACTATCTAAATGTAATAAAATTTAATCTTTCTTTATCAGACTTTTACGACTAGTTAATTAGGTAAATGCAAGTACCGATTAAATTGCAAGTAAAAGTAAAATTACACTCAGCAATTCCAATTTAAAGGAAGACTCAAAACTGAATTCAAATAATAAGTTTTGAATTTATCAAAGACAGCTTTCCTCATAAACAGGCTTCCAATACCTTCCACTTTGTAAGACAAAATTAAATTTTGAGATCACATGGTGATTATGTCTACCGGGAAGAGTATATTATGGCATAAATATTCCTAGTCTCAGTGGTCCAGGAAAAAAAATTCTCAGTGCAAAGATTCATCTAAACAAGATCCCACAACATACCCATATTCAAGAAATTAATCCCCATCACCTGATTTTAGTCTCTAATGATTCTGGGACAATAACCTACCTTTCCATGGGCAGCCATATATCTCTACCCTCATACACACAGTCCTAGGATGTCTACAGTAGGGTATAAACCTGATACGTTTTCCTATTATAGGGGGCTCCACCTGTCGTAGCTCAGCCAGATATGTGTTGGCATTGCCTTCAAATCTCTGAAAAACAGAATAGAATGGCATGAAAGATAAATCTTTTCCACTGTTTCTATTTTCTTTGATGCAGTTTTGTCCCTTAATACAAGGGCAGCTCTGGGCCCAGTTGTTCAAAGCATCGTTAGCCTAACAAGCTCGTTAAGAGGTCAACTCTTAAGTGTTTTTTTTACAACTTTATAATCAGATACACTGATATTTTTTCTTGAAAAATTGTGAGAAGCTTTTCAACAAAAAATATTGGCATATTTGAGATACGTTAACTAACGACATTGTAAGTTTTGAACAACCGGCCCCTGATGTTTATTGTACAGGACACCTGCCAGTTTTATGCCTTGTCACAGTCTGAACAGGTCCATTCCAAATATAAGTGGTGACTGATTTGATTTTAGTCCTTTCTTGACAAATGGACTTGTCAATCCTTATCATTTGGATGCATCCATTGCTTATTTTAGGGGTTTCTACTGAATGTTTTCACTTTTATTGTATTTTGCAAAAAAATTCCTGTAAGCAGACAGAGTAGACCTTGATCAGATGCCGCAGAATGCGGCATATGAATTGGGTCTGCTGTCCCAAAAACAGGTTTCCAGTCTACAAAGCGCTAATTCAGAAGTCCTGGTCAGATGCCCCAGCCATCCAGTCTGGCCTATCATGTATGCTTTGTGGAGGTCCATTTGATGAAAACTAGGCATTTTTAAAATGGGTAAGATTATTTTCTATGATATTTTGCAAAATATTCTCCTAATCTCTAGGCCCTTAAGAAATGTTTCCACAGAAGCCAGTTCCAATCAAAACTCTTGACCTTCTGCCTCTCAGCAGTGATTTTACCCCACAGCAGGATATCATTAATGGTAACAAATTGTTTAAAATTGTACAAATAATGTTTACTTATTATCTACCATGTCTAGCAAGCAGTTACATTTCTTCTTGTGTGGTATAGAGGCACAGACAGATAACAATTTTGTCCTTCTCAATGTTATATTCCAAACATTTTCTGTGTTTGATCTTTTTTTTGTCCAGTTCTCATAAGAGGCTCAATGGAACAAATCCATGGCTTCATACTCCTGGCACCATCTGCCCATCTCCTCTCCAATCTGAAGGGGTGCATGCGCTGTGTTTGATCTCATGAGAAATGGAGCTAAAATAGTGGGTAGAACTACCTATTTTTGCGGTTATAAGACAGGGTTTTCCCTTTCAAAACAATCTCAAAGATCTAGATCCATTTTGTAAGATGGATCTAGATCTTTGGGATTCTTTTGAACAGAAAACCCCATTAATTATATATTTGCGGTAATTTTCAAAGAATAAACTCCCCATCTTATAAACAAATAAATAGGAAAATGTTGATGTGTTCAACAGAGCATGAAAAGTAGGTCAAGGTCAGAAAACAATGAAGATGTCGCAGAGATTATCTGGACTAAAATTAAATAAGTCACTTATGCTACATTCTCTTGCTCGAACATATCTCTCTTGCCACATCAACTTAAAGTGATGATCTGTCCAATTTATATGCACTGCATACTACAAACATCCATCTTGCAGAAACTCAGAATAGCACGCATTTACATGTTAAACAGTTTCATTTGACAGTCAACAGGAAATATTATCTCCTAATTGGACCAATTACAAGCGAGCTTCAGCCTCAATTTTCCAATCCTTTGATCTACGCATAACCTTTATATATAGCAATTTCTATTAATAAACTCTGTTTCCATCTGCAAAATCGATAAAATATTGATTCGAGCCAAGCCATGAAAGACGGTACCATATGTGAAAAGTGAAGACTCTGATCAGCCTGCACAAATGTACAGCTCTTTCCTTGGAATCCTTTGACTTCATGTAAATGAAAGACTCAGAACATACTGCGAAAATGCACCAGCTGTGGTGTTGGTATAGTACTATAAGGCACCATTTTTTGTCCAAATATCGATTTAATCATCTAAGAGTTTTCCCAATTTATGATCACACTAAAATTAATGACAATCATTTTTTTCTCTCATTTTTTACATCCCTTCAATTAATAGCTCCATAGCTCAGCCTCAATTAAACAGCTCCTACCAACTTAAGCTGGCTACCAGCAAATTGTGCCTTCTAACATATGTAAGCAAAGAAGACTCAGATCAGCCTAGACATTCAAGCTTTATTTGTTCTTTGCTGCACTCTTTAGATCTGGGGTAATCTATGAGGCAAACATCAGACAGTGCAAATGCACAGACAGATCTGCTAGATCCTAACCTGAAGGTCCCTTATGATGGATCTGGGTCGAAACACGGCTGCTGACATTTGATTTCTAATTTTTGTTCTCTTCAAGATAATTTTTCATTGGTTTCTCAATAACCTAACGAATAATATGACAGGCAACCATTGTATGCTGACATCAGCTCTGGAAGCGGTACAGAAAGACAGCTCTCCAGAGAAACAGATTTCCTAGGAATCAATGTCATGACAAAAGCTTTACACCAGTTTCAACTTTCTTTAGAGGCAAGAACTCCCTAAAAGATTGGGTTTGATGACCATTCTGAATGTACCTTTCTGTAATTCTCCATGCACTCACCTGGACTGCCCTTCAAACTTATATCTGGTGCTCAAGATGCTAGTCTTTCCTTTCATATTTGCCCCGGTAACATAGTGGAGTGGATAAAGTTGAGTGCCCAGATTACCAAGCAAAATCTGATTCCCCTACTTTCAAATCTATCATTGCAAATCTGATAATGACCGAATCCCTTCTCCACCCGCCCAAGTCGAGCTTTCAATCTCTTAGAAATAGGGATCATTTATATATATTTCTGTTTTGATCCATTTTGGGAACAGAAGTCCTTCATATGGATTACAAACACTGGCTTTCTAGTAACTATGGTTTGAGGGCTGGATTTGGATTTTGATTGTTTCAGTTCCTGGTCTTTGCATACTTTTTACTTTTAGACTTTTTCTACCTGATTTAGCCTAACTCACAGCCATCTGCTGGAAAGATGACCTCTTGGCTTTTTTACATGTCTTGCTTTGCTTTGTGTGCTGTCTTTATTGCTTTCCTTTCTCATCTGGTGTTCAACATTTTAGCACCAAAAAGCAGACGACAAAATTTACGTCTGCAAAAATAAAAAAAATGCCTTGTCCAAGGCATTTCATATTGAGAATTCAAAGACTAGGGGACAAACAGTGTAGATCTAGATGAGGCGGCTCATGATGAGCCGCCTTATCAAGATCTACCCTGTTTGCAAATTCTGCTATTTTCGCCACTGGTGCTTAGAGTGTTTAGGCAGGATGTCGAAATTGTGTTGATTGTGTTGGTTCATGATCATTACCTATTTATATACATCAAATATGATGGCAAACAGTGTAGATGTATTCATTTTATCCACACTGAATTCTATATATTGAATTTGGTTTGTGTTCAGGTGTAAGGTTCAGTGGAAACGTAGTAGTAATAGGTATACTTTGTGGAGCTTAAGATTTTATGCAAGTATCATACAGCTTTGTTTAAGTCTTTTTAATCATCACCGAGACACCTATAATATTTTCCATGTAAAAACTAATCATCGTAGTCTTTTCTAATTAGGCTGAAGCCCAGAGGAGTCTAATATTAGACATTATGTGCAGTCGCGAATAATGATTCATGGTTTGGCTGCCGTAAAAATCTTTGAGATCAGGCACAAAACGCATAACAAACACAGCCAACCTACTTCAGACAGCCTCTTCAGCAGTCTGAGGGAGAAGTCTGATTAGCATCTGAACCGTTTGCCATATAGTGATAATTATTCTACAATATGACCTTGACAGGGCAGACTGGTCCATATTTCGAATGTGCAAGAGCTCATTCCAGCAACTAGAAGGGTCCAAATACAGTATAGTACTATGGTATTCTTGTAGAAATAATGGATGATTCACAGATTCCAAATTGTTTATATAAAAGATACAGTGTGTTAGAAGATAATTGTAATTATGTGTCATATTGAAGAGCTGCCACTGTCCGCTCAATATTCTCTAGTGTTTATGTTCAAACTTTATTTGGAGAATAGGCTTAACAGAAAGACAATGAATGCTATTTTAACAAGGTCTTCAGCCGCAATATTTTGTTGAGTGATGATGCCGCTATCCCTGGTTTATAATCCACCCTCAGTTGCATAAGGAATCTTCCACTTGACAACTTGCAAGCTTGTGTGCCCCTGCAAGCGTCAGTCAGTGATATGCAACACACATGGGCTAACTTACCAGCACATGAGAACAAAACAGGCAAAAGGTATACCACTAATGTTCAGTTTCCCAATCAAGCAGTCCTATTCACCACTAGAAGAGAGTAGTGCGAGACAATATACTTTAACCCATTCCATTCGGGATACCCCTTTAGGGGTATCTGGGCAAACAGTTTGGATCCAGATCAGGCCACACAAATGTGAGGCCTGATCTGAGATCCAAACTGTTTACTGTGCCTAGACAACATTTCTACAAGAGTTAGACCAATACTGTCAAAATATTCTTGATTTTTGATGCAGACCACATTTTCAGCAGACAACAAAAAATACCCAGAATGCAAAGGGTTAAATATAAGTATTTTTTCTTTCTAAAAGTCTCCTACACACTGATACCATATGTCTGGGCTACAGCCAAGGGTGGAGCAGGATAAAATATTCATCATATGACTGAATCAAAGCAGCGTGCTATAAACTGCATATGCAAAGAAATAAAATATGTTTATGCTGTAAGCATATGGCATTATAGTAGTATATATGCAGACTAGTAAGTAAAATTTTCATAACCTAAAATTTGATTGTTCAATTCACACAGTTTGGAGGCTTTCCATTCTTAATGTCTGTTATTTTTTTAAGGTATCCAATGATAACACTACTTGACAGAATAATCCTTGATTGTTCCTGCAATTGTATGTAAGAAGTTTATAAAATTGACAGACTGCTTCCTTTAACCATGACCACAAAGTATAATCATTAGGTGGAACTTATGGCCGAAAAATGTGGAGTTTTCACCATAAAAAGGGCATTACTGATCTATATACAATGACTTTTGTGACTTTGTTTTTGAGACACTAAAGGCCAAAGTAAACAATATCAACCCATTGTTTAGACTGCCCAGACATTTCAATTATGCCAAAAATAATTATTTCCTTACACTCTAATTATAAAGGAAATAAAGATTCCATGGTTGTCAAAAGACTTCTTTATGCAATTTATTTTGTTTTTTCCCCCATTTCTCAGACAGTTGGGCTGAACATGAAACCAAATTACCAATAAATTGTCTACAATGGAAAACATGAGCTGATAAAATAGTTCCTTGGAACTACTTTTTCCAATAAATCAGTTCAATTAGAAGCTCCATGGAGAATCTATTTTGCTTCCTAATGAAATAAAACATTTACCATCATTAGTTCAACCTGCCCTATCACCATATGAATGTCTAGAAATGCATATTTAGAGCAGATAGCTTTATGTTTTATGTGTTATCCCATTACCCCACCCACAGCATTTAGCAATGCAGATGTGAAAATATGCCCAGATTCTAAGATGGAAGAGCCCATAACAGAAATGATTAAGATGAATGGGTATATTTCAGGCAAAGCAACTCTGTTATTTTCTTTTTTAGCCTCCCTTCTCAATGGGGTCAACTCTTAAAGAATTTGCTCCAACAGGAGCAAATTCTTTCCTTTCCAACAGCTTTATAAAGAAAGTTACATAAGTTGTTTCCCTTAGTGGAAAAACATAAAGGTGTACCTATACACCTCAAGATATCTTAGATCAGAGCCCTAGATAAGCGGGAGTATTTGGGGATAATTAGGGATAATTTCGTTAATTCTGGATAAAAACGTATGTTGTGACCCCTCATCTGAACCGTCTCAATGAGACAGTTCAGATAAGGGGTAACAACATATGGTTTCAATGAGAAATAAAGAAAATTATCCCTCAATTATCATCAAATACCCCTCTTATCTACAGCTCTGCTTAGATATTATGAGCCGCGACATGACAAAACCAACAATGTGGTTGTGCACCCAGCGCAGACTCAGATCAGCCTGGTCATCCGCCCTGTTTGACCAGACTCTTCGTTAAGTGCCCAAAGGGTAGCTAAGGGTCTAAACTACCTCCATGCGGACAGTGAAGACTCTGATCACACTGGGCGGATGCCCAGGCTGATCTGAGTCTGCGCTGGGCGCACAACCACATTGTTGGTTTTGTCGCGTCGTGGCTCATATGTAATAAAATTGTAACTGAAGCCTGTAGAGTGCAGTCACACAAATCCAAACATGCAGTTGAGGCAGTTGGGTAATGGAAACCCTAACCCTTTTCAGTGACCCCCTTTCGTTTACTATAAAATCCTATTGGTAGCTAGGCCTCTTGAAGATGGGTTTGTCAAAAAGTTTATGAAATATGGCCAATAATTTCCCCGAGTTCAAAGAGTATTAATCACAACATTAATTTTGAACTTGGTAAGGCAATTAAACCACCTGTTTTCACCATCTCTAAGCAGAACCATATGTTAATTTCAACAAAATGGTTTACAGCTTTTCTTGAATTCCAAGCACATGTTGTTTGAAGATAATTGATCAAAAATGCAGTTTTGTGAATTACATCAGCTTCTTGTAAAAAGTTATGAGAAAATATGCATGTCTATAATTTATCTGGAACAAAAGGTTCTGACTCTAGATTCTAGAACAAAAAAAATAAACTAAATTACATCTCTGACAGCTGGTCTGTTGATATATAAAGTCATTCTGTTGATATATAAAGTGTACATGCATGTCCTATCAGCTCCAATGTATAGCTGAAGCCTTTAACTCCTTACTTTATGAATGCCAGCTGAAACTGAAGAAGGAGTTGGAACCACAAGATAAGTGTTGCTGGAAAGATCAATGGCTGTAACTCTGGCAGAAAGAGTCTGATCATTGCTCAAATCAACCATGATCCATAACAATATCCTGGAAGTTTCATAAAAATCAGTTACATACTAATGGAAAAGTTGCTACCACAAGATTTGTCTATAGATGGATGGAACCCATTTCCACAGTCACCGCCAACGACGCTGGGTAGATTAAAACATGATACTGCCATCCTATTTAGTATTTACCTCTTCACCCCTTTTGTTTCTAAACCTCATCCACTCCCCACCGTCTTCCCTCTGGTACTCTAACAGGAACTCTTCTGTATACTCTTGGCCCTGGAAATAGCATAAATAAAACTATTACAGTTAAGGCGCACGAGTTACACTTTCAGGGAAAGCAACTCTACCATTTTCATTTTTGTCTCAATTGATAATGAGGTGAAACCTTAAAGAAAGAGCTTTGTTCTCTTTGGAGCAAATTCTGTCTTTTATGGGTAGGTCTTTGTCACAGAAAAGCAAACAGGAAGTCATGAAAGTTGTTCCCCTTTTTAAAATGGTAGCAAAACATGGAGGTATACCCATACAACTTGAGTTGGCTATGCTTCCTATTGGTTAAGGCTGGCGTTCCATAAAAGTTTTAAAATTTTTGAGAAGTCTTCATTTCCAAGGTTTTAATTTCTCACAGACCATGCACAACAACTTTTGTAAAAATTTATATTTTACAATAACCTAGACCAGATTTTGCCCGCTGAAAACAGGATGGGGTTGAGAGAGATTGTTACAAAGTCATCTATGGTGCCAAAATGACCTTGCAAGGTTTTGGGACAGAACAAAATAGAATACAGACCTCAGGGGCCATATTCATAAAACAACTTAAGAGGTTGCTATGCTGTTGCTAAGGCTAAATTTCTTTGAAGGAGATTCCCTACAACTATGAAATTTGCTCTGGAGGAACAGTCTTAGACTGTTCCTCCAGACCAAATTTCATAGTTGTAAGGAATCTCCTTTATAGATATTTAGCCTTAGCAACCGCATAGCAACGACTTAAGTGGCTTTATGAATACGGCCCCAGACTCCAATTTTTTTCAGTCTTGGAACAGGCAAGTACATGTAACCCTTTCCAAAGATTGCAAAAACTATTCGTATCTCTGGAATGACATTTCTGAACATCTTAGAGTCAGAAGTTTTCACAAAAATTCCTCAAGAGACATCTATTGCATTTCTTTTATACTACAGGCAATTACAATGATCCAAGATATGTTTTTCCATCTTTCTTTCATCTTTAAAATGCATTACAGATAAAAATGCTTGGAACTTTCCTTTCTAATGGATTTTCCAAAAAGTAAATATATTGATAAGCCTAGTGGGAGGGGTAATAACATGAGAAAATGTTAAAAATTCTGATTTAAGACCATGAACATTTATATCTGGGGAGCTGATCTTTTATCTCCTTACTATATCAACAGTTTACCAAAACAACAAGTTATAACTACAAAGGGCATACTTTTATTGCTAAGAAATACCAGAGCTCCAGATAGGGGTGGATTTGATAGCATTTTTTGGGATAAATTTGATTTTTTTAAATTTATTTTTGGTATAAATTTTGTAGCATTTGTTTGATAAATTTTTATAGCATTTGGGATAAATTTTTGTAGCTTTTTTTTTTTTTTTTTTTAATTTTATAGCATTTTTTTTTTTTTGATAAATTTTATAGCATTTTTTTTTATAAATTCTATAGCATTTTTTTTTATAAATTTTCTTTATTTCTCTATAAAACATACATTGTGGCCCCTCATTAGAAGTGCCTCACAATGAGTCACAATATATGTTTTAAGGAGAATGAACATAAATTATCTCAGAATTATCAACAAAAGCCACCTTTTATCTGAAGCTCCAGAGGAAAAAAAAAGTTCCAAACCCTGACATCCATTTCATGTCTTTGTCTGCAAATAAATGCCATAAGCTATCTTCTGAGAGCACATAAACCTCTTAGACTGCTTATTACTATTGTCTTTTAACATCTCAAAAACAAAGGTTTTAATTAAAGATATGAAGGATGAGGACAGAACACAGAATATGGAAGGTTATGATTGATGATACAATCACTGACACTTAAGCGCTAAAAATCAGCAAACGTGTAGATCCAGATGAAACTGCAGATGAAATAGATCATAATGAGCTGACACCATTTGCTCTCTAGTCTTTGAGTCCTCAATATGATATAGCTTGGACAAAACATTGAGTGAACAAGAACATGTTTATGAAAATCACAGCTAAACTAATCAAGGGGAATAACTCAAAGAGAAAGAAAACAAGTGTTATCATTCTTGTACTTGACACATTGTCATGACCTTTCTGCCTATCTGTGAATCATCATGAAAATTCAAAAAAGTATCAAAGAGAAAATAACTCAAAAAGTATGAAAGTAAGAGTTATCATTATTGTATGCAACACAGCATCATTACTTGTTCTACATAACTGTGAAGACTACCATGAGAATATTCCAAAGGGTAATCAAGTAATGGAGCTGGTAAGAAAATGTTTACAAATTGACAAATGGACATACAGATGGATGGGGGTTAGTCTGGCCCAAGACCCTAGACTAACCCCCAAGACCCTATGTTTAAAACCCCTCAAAAAAAGAGATAAGTTTATATTTACAGATTCGACTATTTTGGAGGTACAGGTGGATGAATGCCTGGCTCATAGCTACAATTTCCTTGAACTGTCCCAGATAAAAAGTCAGTGCACATGTACTCTTGCTAATGATGATTTGAGGATGTCAACTTTTAATTCTATTTAGTCATATATTTGGATTGGTTCTGGGATTCTCAAGCTCAATTAACAATTTCTAGACTCAGTCCAATCAAAATTTTAATGATGCAGACAAAGAAAATTATGGCTGACATTAAAAGAGGGGAGATATAAATTTCTAATTAGCTACAGAAGCTTGTTGATATATTGTCTGGATTGGGCTGATGACTGAATGCTGAACTAAATTAAAGTCTGAGTTGGCTGATGATAGATAAGGCATGCAGAAATGTGCCACTGCATTTCTGATGGCAAAAACATTCTTCTACATGTAGTTGCTCTGTTTCAACATCTTGTTTAGTCAGAGCTTTAAACTGGATTGTGTTCAAGAACATAATTATTTTGTCTGATCAATAATAATAACTATCTTAACACATTTAGCAATGGAGGGATGAGCTTGGTTTTCAGGACACTTTCAACAATACCAGTTTTTCTATCAGTAAATTGGTGACGAGAAGATGATAAGGATATAGATACGAAAATGATGACCTGAGCCTCACAGACTTTAAAACCCATGTCAGTTAAAGCAATAGCCCAGCAGATACAATATCCTAAGTTTTGTGTAGGTAAATGAATCGGTATTATATGCTCCAGCCTATGGAATGTCCCTTGAGTCAAGGATCAGATAAAATTGTTATAGTTATTTGTTAACTAGCCTCTAATAGCATAAGAAAACAAAAAGCTCAAAGACAGCTTGTAAAATCTCTAACATCAAACAGTTTGACCAGGTTTGGCAGCAGGATGCCACTTAAGCAACAGTTACAGCAGCTTATCAGCCATCTATGTAAACCATATTTCTATAAAAGTCCCAATGTAATTAAATTTAAGGAACTGTTATCTACTGAAAATGTTAAACTTCTCATCAAATTGTCCAATTTTGTAGAAATTATAATGAAGCAGTTTTCAAGTACTAATTAAGTTTTTTTTTTTTTTATCTATATATGTCATGCTTGAATATGTCTATCTTAACATGCTATATGTTTGTATATTTGTATGTGCATGCTCTTATGCCACCTGCGAGTGGCCTGAGTTTTATATGCAATAAAGTTCTGTTCTGTTCTGTTCTGTAAACAAACAATTTCATGCTGAAAAGTTCACCAGAATTTGAACTTGTAGCCTGTGGACAAAAGTGTTATTATAATCAGCAGACAAAAACAAAAAAAAATCTGACAAATAACATTACTCACAATATTTGCCAAGAACGCCGATCTGAAGTGCCCTACAGATTGTGGGAAAGTTGCTAGTGTCACAAGGGTTCCCAAAGTACGGCTGTGCAAAAACTGTTTTTCTCTCTCCAAAACAGCTCATAATTAGAATGCACTTAATTAAGTGCACCGAATTCTCTGAAGATAGTTCCATTATCATATCAAGTGTGTGCCAAAGAGAAATGTCATCTTTTAACATCATCTTCATCAATCGAGCAGCACCCTCAAGTGAAACTGTGCCAATCAAGCACATCCCTTGTGCCATATATGCAAACACTGACATTCCAGATTGATCTGCCTGGACATTCATGTCATTTAATCTGTTGTCTTTTGAATTAATTCTTCATAACTTAAACAATAATTTAACAAAGAGAAAACAATAAAATCAGACTTTGCAGGCTGAGCTGATTTACTGATGTGTCAGTGTGGCTTCTCAAAGAAAACTGAGTACAGAAAGAACAAAACAGAAAAAATAAGAACATTTATTAAGGAAATATTTGTTGCAAAATAGTGGGAAGCGAGCCAGACTAATGTTTAATTCCGTACTGTTCTAAAGTTCCTGTAACTGCACGACACATGCTGGAAGCATTGTATGACAGTAGCTCACTGTGGCCGTTTAGGCCAGGTGAGTTAAAAACTGTGTATTTGTAATTCTCAGCAGAATCAGCTCAGCAAAACAGCTCTAATGTTGATGCCATGACATATAATTCTTTATCCCCCAAAAAACTAATATTTTGTTACCTTGAAAAATTCAAAAATTGGGATTGACACCATAATTTTTTCCTAAAAATGGAACAATTCGGTTTTTTACAAAACAGTAATTGTCCAAAAGATGCAGATGGAATAGTAAACACTGTAGACCCTGATCAGACTGCTCCTTTAGGAGCAGTCTGATCTGGGTCTGCACTGTTGGCTCAGACCCATCTGTCTCAATACTTTATATTTTTAAGGTATATTCTTACTGAAGTGCCAGCAGTACTGAAAGAAACATGGTGCCCCTGGCAAGAATGATTTTGTATGTTTATAAACAAACCATGATATAAACATATTCTCTTTATACCTGATACAAACTGTTTATAGATGATCAGAATAAGCAAAGAGCAAGTCATTTCTAGGCCAAAATTCTTCCGAAAAAAACTTGGAAGAAGAAAAAGTAAACTTTTTACCCATTGAACTACCCTATGTGTTCCATTACAGCAAAAATATGATACTCTCTGACAACACAACATGTTGCAATTTCTAAAAGCAGTAAGCCCCCACCTTAGTACAGACACCGATACATTATTTACCAGACAGAGCATTACACCATGTAAGATGATAATTTTTTAACACTTTTTCATACAAACAATTGTTTGACACCCCAAAACGCTCCAGATAAGGATGCGTTATGGAAATTCTGGGACAATTTTTTCTATGTATTGTAGTCATTTAGGCACAATACTACCAATGCTGGGATCATGGGTTTGACCCCTTGTTACTCTGGCCTTTGGGATGAGGCTTTAAACTGAGGTTCCGTCTCTAAAGGACCTTTGTGTTGGTGGCATGTGGCGTTAAAGTAGTGTTCACTCAATGAGACAATCTTTTATTTCTCCCCTAAAAGCATATGCTGTGGCCCATGTCGTGCAAATCCCCTCAGTAAGGGAGTTCTAATGGGCGGGCCACAATGTATGTTTTCTGTGGCAAATGAACAGAATTTATCCCAAAATTATCTTAAAAATCCTACCTTATCTGCAGCTCTACACAAAGATTTTTGTTTCAGGGTTTGTTTCCATTGTCTAGACAAATCTCTGATCTTTTGGCTCCCAATTTTCAGCTCCTGTGATTTCTTTATCTTGTTTTCAAAAACCACAATTTGAATTTGCAAAACAACAAAATGCCACACTGAACATGTTACGCTGCCAGAGTGCACATGTTACACATGTTTATGCAACTCTTGCACTGACAGTTGGGAGTGACATTATCTGCATGTCATGCCAACATTTGTGAGAACTGATCCAAAAAGCTTGAGAAACAAAAATCAATTTTTATCGCAAAGTGTTGAATTATGAAGCTGCTGCTGTATATAAGCAGATATTTGGGGGTATTCAGTGAGGGGATTAGAGTGATATATTATACGGTGACAATTCTGGCCCAAATTTTCTCCAAGCAATCATAATGAGCTATCATTGTTTTGTGCCTCACGCTTGCTATGAACTGCAGCACACTCTAAGCCAAGGGCCTCCATGGCCTCGCGGATAAGGATGCTGAATTATAAACATCAGGTCTCTCACAGCTGTGGGTTCAATCCTCGCTCCCTGCACAAGGTTTGGTGGTATTTCCCTGGGATCTCTGGTTTTCGGCCACCTGTTGTTGTTTTGTTGCTAAATATGTCCACGGTAAACAACTATGGTGATGTCAGGACGGTCAGTTAACCTAACCACACTATGCCTAGGTAGGCTTAGGCCTCCTAAGTGGTTAACCAGTACTAAGTGCACATACTTTTGCCAGTAACTGACAACTGCCCTTCTTGAATCAGCGGAAGGAGAAATGAAAGCTTGTGGCCGTACCCTGTATCAAACCCCCGATCTCTGGCTCTTGAGTATACAAGAGACTGGAGTGGGTGGGGGTAGGTGCTTTGTTATAAGAATGGAACTTGCTATCCTAAGTGATCTGACACCAAAGTTATCTCCCCTTTTAAAAATAAAGCAACATATCGCATAAATAAACACAGAGATGGGAGAAAATCAGTTTGGAATTTTGTTTCAAAACCATTATCTGCAGCATGTTTATGAAGAAAACAAAATGGAAACTCTAGAAATTCTTTGGAAGAGTTTATCATCAAAATCTGTTTATTTTCAGAAAGTCTCTCATTAGTGAGAAATATGTAGAAAAACCCAAGTATTGGGACAGATAATTATGCAATAGCAAACAGAGTAGGTCCAGTTCAGACTGCTCTTAGGAGCAGTCTGATCAGGATCTACACTGTTTGCCATTTTCATCATTAATATTCAGACAAAGTAGATTGTTCAAAGCTTAGGGCATTTAGAGAACAATGTACTTGCCAAAAGTGTTCCATTATTTAGGGCATTTTTGGTTGATGAAAAAATCAAAAGTTTCAACAAGCTAGAAATCTGATTCTTCCATCTTCATCTTGCATGTTTTCTTCTCCTTCTTATTTTGTTTGAATTTATACAACCTTGAGGTAAAACAAATTTATGAAACAAGACACAGAATGTCTCGCCTGTCTTCGCACTTTCACAAAGCAGAGAACTCAACGCTGATGACAATGAATGGCACCGATAGCAGAAAAGTAATACTGATGCCTTGATCGCTTCTGTTAGTCATAGGTGGGATGAAAATTAAAAGCAACCAAAAATTTGCTGCTGCAAGCAAGTTTATCTGGAAACTTGCCAGTGAGCACATGACGCCAAAATGAAGTCATTATGATATCGATGTGAGGTAAAACATCAACATCATTACGACCTTATGTGCCTGCTGAGTATTGTAACCATGCAACTTGCTGTTTGCTGTGAGTGTCTTGTGGCTAGTTGCCTTTTGTTTTTACTGCCACTCCACATTACCGTATTGTGCATATATATTGGGACACCCAAAATAATGAATTTTCCATTTGGGACAAATGGAAAATTTATTAATTTAGGTGTCCCAATACTTAAGCACACTAGGGTATTTGTGAAATTTCCTGGGAGGTTGGTTGGTTGGTTGATTTGATGCTTAAAGTCCATGGTAAACAACTAAGGTCATGTCGGGACGGTCAGTTAACCTAACCACACTATTCCTGGGCAGGCTTAACCTCCTAAGCGGATAACCAGTATTAAGTGCACATACTTTCGCCAGTAACTGACCCAATTTACCCAGAAATGGGAATTTGCTAGGCCGTTTACCCCAATCTCACCTGTCCATTTCCAAATCTTCCTTGTATCTCTACCATCGTAATCACCGTCAACTTGCCCAGGTCAATCTGTAAGTACTCATAAGAGTCTCGACTGATAGGGGTCTTCGGGCACCATGCTCCACCATTTGTTTCTGTGCGTATTCTAAAATGAGAACAAAAAATATGCACATTATTATTAGTTTGACAAAATCCATAGTGCTCCCAGGTGAAAATGGTACTGAAATTTCAGTGAAATTTCACCCAAATTTCGGTGATACAGCGAAATATCAGTGATATTCTGCTGTGTGACTGAAATTTCATAAAACTCCAATGATATATCAGTGAAATTTCAGTGAAATTTCAGTTAAACCAGTTTCAAAGCAGCTAACAGAATTTCACTGATATTTCAGCCTTATTCAAGAAAAAGAAAACACAAAATTGATATATAAAATGAAATTTCTATGATACAAAACTAGACTGTATAGCATGCTGATGACCTATTTTTGCTGTCAGTGATTTTAGTATCACTATGCAGGGTGTAACTGCATTAAGTTATGCATATTTTTTCACAATTTAGATTTGTGTTTATCTTTATACCAAATGTATACATTTAAAGTCTTGGTGTGTTTACTAAAAAACGAACAAATTCAACAAATTCGCTCTAAACATCATTGAGCTGATTGTACACAGAAGTTATGTCATGAGAAGTTCATGAACCTTTACTAAATTATTGATACATGTAAATTTTATAATCTTAAAATATATTAGATACCTGTTTGTTCATGATCAGATACCTTATATTGTCAAATTCTTAAGATTATAAAATTTAAAACTGTAACTCAATTCCCTACTGAAACAGTCAGTCATATATTAGCAATATGTCACTGAAATTTCAGTGAATTCCACTGATGCACTAAATTTCAGAGAAATTCCAGTGCCCAAGAATTAGAATAAAAATTTCAGTGAAATTCTGTGAAATTTCAATGAAATTTCACATCATGTGACACTTGATGATGTCATAACCAGATGGATGATGGGAAAAAACATGGCTGCCAGAAATGGAGGGAATTTGAAGGCTGTGGTAAAAAAAAATAATTGTGAAGCAATTTCTACATGGCAAACATGATAGTGAGTTAGCTGACATAGTGAGTACACTTGAAGCCACAATTTCTATGGTTTTAAAGTAAAAATTTTGCTAGGTTTGTGCAGAAATGGAGCAACATGGTGACTGTCATGCACTTTTCCAATGGCAACAAATATCTGCAGGAGGTACATGTAGGTTAACTGATGTTAGTGTCAGTATGTCCTATAATAGAAATAGGATACATTAGAAATAAATTCTTTTGTGTTTTCTTTTTTTTTTTCCAAGCAAATGTTAGAAAATCTTTTGAAATGGGTGGGGTAACAGGGTGGGGTAACAGTGTTTTTTCAGAGTACCATGGTTCTATGGTGTGATTAGCAAGGAGATTCAAAAAGAGATGTTTTCATTTCTCTTCATTCGTTTTGTTTGTTTTATTTTGTAGGCTTAACATCTAGGAACAGCTAAGATCATGTCTGGATAGTCAGACTCTGATGGCAATGTCACAGTGGAGTTTTTTAATTTTATTTTACTTGATAAATACATGTCATTTTAGGAAAAATTGGTAATTCATTTATGTTAATTCTTGTATAGCTTAAAGAGGATTCACCAATATAGAAACAGAATGTGCAATTACCTTGAAGATTAGATCTAGTAATTCTAAATAAAAGGTAAATTCTCAAACTGGTTGACACATAAATTAAGCTATGTAACATTGACCAAAAGAATCTTAGACAGGTGTAAAACTCAATAAGAAAACCATTTAGCAAGTATACAGAAACTTTTGGTATAAAAATAAGGTAACGCCATGTGAAATTGGTTTCTTTGTGGCAGGTTTACCAGTGTTTAATTTAGGCAATTAAGTATCATGTAATCTTGAGCAAGGTTTTTGGTAGACAAAGAAAATTAGTTTGATTGTTCCAAAAATTCCCATTTTCAAGTCAGTTGAGTTTTGGCATCAGAAGAGTGAAGTCTAGATTTATAAATTAAGAAATAAACTTTGTGTGGATATGAAATGAGCATGTGATAGGCATAACAGTTGATACAGGCACCAGCCTGTGATCTGGATCCAAACTGTTTGCTCAGATACCCCTAAAGGTTCTGGTTGTTCAATGATGCCACACTAGTGGAAATCCAATGACGAGGACATCATCGCTATGCTAGAGTGGCAACACCAAGTGGCAAGTCAGCCAAGCGGCGGTTAACATTCCTTGACAAATTGTGGCCCTAAGAAGAGCCATTGTTTTGACAAGTAGAGCCTATGGTTTATCGACAGATGGGGGACAGATTTGGTGCCAATGTGGTGTGACCTTGGATTTGTTCCCCTTGATCAAACCGAACCCCTTGGGTCAACACCACTACGAGAAATTGGAATGAAGCAACATGTGTTGCAATCCAAGACACCATTATTTAAATGTGTCTTTCATCTGAGTCATACATATAATTGCATTGTCGGAAGCGCTTTCATATACTGGTAAGAAACAATTACAGTCAGTTCTTGGAGACAAGCAGGAGTCTGTAAGCAGAGAATTACTCCAATTGTCTTATTCCTAATTCAATTATTGTATCAAAAATATCCTTCTTGCCAATACTGGTAACACAATTCAAACAAGCCAGGCATGTTCCAGAATTGGCTTTTTTACTGCTATTGCTTCAATATTGGCACATCTTGAACAATTCACATTATCACATGTTTCTATCATGTTCAGCATTTATGATTACCTTGTCCAGTACATATATTAAAAATATGTTATACCCTATTGGCAGAGCAGCATACAATCCATACTCTGATCAGACTGTACTTTGAGCAGTCTGATCAGAATCCACACTGTTTGCTCCGGCACTTCCCTGCCAGTATTTACAGGCATCACGGTCATAATGACAGGATTCAGTTGCATGTTGCAAATGGACTTTCTGGGATAATGGCATAAAAATGAGAACAAAATACCAAAGATGACAACTGCCTTCAAACACCATGTTAATTTGGAAAATATCAATATTTGATGGTGTGAATAGGGTTTTCTTCCATCCAATTCTCAAAGTGATGATTTCCAGGAGACTCAAGGAAACATAACATGCAGGTCCTGAAAATATGACAAGCTTGGACAATATTGTCCAAGCTTTGTCATATTGCCAGGGCTTGCATATATACAAGTTTGTCCATATCCTCTCCAATGGAAATAAGAGATGTTTGTTTAGTCTAATCTGTGCTGTGTGAGCAGGATCTCTAAAATAAAAGAATTCTGTTAAAAAAAACTCAGATGAAAAAACGCCTCATGTAAATTAATTCTAAAAGAAAAGCTGTATCTTTTATTTCTATTTTATTTTTTATTCATTTTTTTAATTTCACATTCAATATTCTTGTTCAGATGTCATTTAACACTTACTTCTGCTTGAAGTCTTTAGAAAATTGACCTCTCAATATAAAACATTTCATTTAAAAAAACTAGCTTATGAGAGTCTCTTATATGCCACTTGATTTCAAATTAATTAGTGCAACTTCTTATCATCCTAAGTGTAACTGGAAAGTAGAAAGGCACACTTTGTTAAATCCTCCAGTAGTATTATTTCAAAATGATTTGGACTTATCAAAATATTTATAACAAGAGGGCCATGAGGCCCTGAATCGCTCACCTGGGCAATTGGCAAGGTGGCCTTTTCTTATCATGTCTGAAATTGTCAAAATATGAGTCTTGGGTCAAAAGTCAAAGAATGACCATGACCGATTGTACTCATAAATCTTCATGTACTCATTAAGACAACCATATATACCATTTTTAGGCCAAAATCTTCAAAACTTTCCACGAAATCTTATGTTCTAGCATTTTCCCATATTTGACCATGCCGCAAAAAAGGTCAAGGTAAACCCAAGGTCACCATTTGAACAGTCTTGGTGGTACTCTAGTACTCCATGCTACTTACCAAGTCTCAAGGCCATAGGTGTATTGGTTCTGGAGAAGAAAAATATTAAAGAATTATACCATAAGTGGTAGTGGCGGCCATGTTGGTCATGTGACCTGGACCGTTTGAACGAATTTTTATTCAATCAACCCCTGGAGGCTCTATATGAAATGCGTTTACAATTGGCCCTTTGGCTTTTGAGGAAATGGTTAAAAATGTCAAAATATGAGCGATCTGGATCAAAGGGCAAGAAATGACCTTGACCTCTTGTACTCATAATTCTTCATGACCTCATTAAGACAACTGTATATACCAATTTTTAGGCCAAAATCTTCAAAACTTTCCATAAAATCTTATGTTCTAGCATTTTCCCATATTTGACCTTGCTGTAAAAAAGTCAAGGTCAACACAAGGTCATAATTTGAATAATCTTGATAGTACTCAAGTACCCAATGCTACATACAAAGTCTAAAGGCCATCCGTCAATTGGTTCTGGAGAAAAAGATTTTTAAAGGTTTTTACCATATATGGGCATAGTGGCCATGTTGGTCATGTGACCAGGACCGTTAGAAAATATTTTCATTCCCTCGACTCCTGGAGGCTCTATAAAAATTTTGGTCACAATTGGCACGGTGGTTTTTGAGGAGATTGTTTGAAACTGTCAAAATATGAGAGTTCTGGGTCAAAGGTCAAAGAATGACCTTGACCTCTTGTACTCACAAATCTTCTGGTACCCATTAAGATGACTGTATATACCAGTTTTTAGGCCAAAATCTTCAAAACTTATCATGAAATCTCATGTTCTAGCATTTTCCATTATTTGACCACGCCGTAAAAAAGGTCAAGGTCAACCCAAGATCATAATTTGAACAATCTTGATAGTACTCAAGAACCCAATGCTACATACCAAGTCTCAAGGCCATCGGTCAACTGGTTCTGGAGAAGAAGATTTTTAAAGGTTTTTACCATATATGGACGTGGTGGCCATGTTGGTCATGTGACCTGGACCGTATAAATAAATTTTTGTTCCCTCAACCCCTGAAGGCTCTATATGAAATATGGTTTCAATTGGCCCAGTGGCTTTTGAGGAGATTGTTAGAACTTATCAAAATATGAGAGTTCAGGGTCAAAGGTCAAAGAATGACCTTGACCTCTTGTACTCGTAAATCTTCATGAAGTCATTAAGATGTCTGTAGATACCAATTTTTAGCCCAAAATCTTCAACAGTTTCCAAGATATCTTATGTTGTAGCATCTTGCCATATAAAAGCATATGGAAGCAAATTTGACCTTACCGTAAAAAAGGTCAAGGTCAACCCAAGGTCATAATTTGAACAATCTTGGTAGTACTCGCGTACCCGATGCTACATATCAAGTTTCAAGGCCATCGGCCTATTGGTTCTGGAGAAGAAGATTTTTTCAGGTTTTTACCATATATGGGCATGGCGGCCATGTTGGTCATGTGACCAGGACCGTTTGAACAACTTTTCGTTCCTAAGGTCCCAGGAGGCTCTATATGAAATTTGGTTACAATTGGCCAAGCGGTTTCAGAGGAGAAGTTATTTGAAATTGTGGAAGGACGACGGACGGACGGACGGACGGACGGACGGACGACGGACGACGGAGCCTTACCATCCTATAAGCTCCCCCGGAGCCGCTGGCTCAGGTGAGCTAAAAAGCATGATGTGGTCAGATGCAAACACAGTTCAATCCATTTATTCTTTTACGCCCTTTAAAAGAGATCACAGCAAACAATGTAGACAAAGATCAGATGGTGTCAACACTGTTTGCTTTCAACAAAACTGGACTTTTTAAGATTAATCAGTCCAAATAGTTAAACATGACACCCTTAACTAACCGTAAAAATGGAACTGTTCAAAGAGCAAGCGAGAAGAAACCACTTGTCACAAATGGGTTAATGTCTACTAGGATTAGAAAATGCAGCACTTGACAATAAAGTAATGGGCAGGATAATCCAATAATTAACACACTGGTACTTAAAGTAACTCTGTAACTGAGTGGTTAGAGTGACTCGGTTATGATGCAGAAAGTCGCCGGAATGTCGTGAGAATTCATGCCTACCTGTTTCGCCATCCGACAACTGCAAAACTCTCTCTATCAACCCAGCTGTAAATGGGCACCTTTTTTAAATCAGGGAAGGATAAGGCAGGGAAAGAGAGAGGGATGGGCTCTGCCCAAGATACACAGTGAGCCTCTGTTTACCCTCCACTGCCCCTACTGCTATTAGGCTATGGGAAACCTTTACCTTTTACTAAATTCCCTGATTTTTAATGTGAGAAGTCAGGTCAGCAGCCCTTGCAAAAGGACATCAGCTGAAGCAACTGCAACTTGTAGTCTATTTATAATCATTACTTTCTAATGACCGTTCAGAGGGCATTAAATCCACAAGTCTAACTACCTTTGGCTGGAACAAGTTTTCATGGTCCCAAGCCAGTTTGAGCCATTGAAGTTCTACTGTATATGGCATATTCTGGAGACAAAATCTGGGTAATAAATTAAGAAATTTGCTGGTCTAAAGCCAATCTGAGTGGACTTTGGCTACTTTTCTACAGAAAAAAATAACTGCGAGTAGTTTATTAGTGAGAGACGGTTTATTGGAAGTTTCATATGGAATTCAGAAATTCAGCAAGTTTCAAATGTCAACAAAACCCAGATACAATACATCAACTTATTATACAGAGCTTATATCATGTCTTGTAGTTTTCTTCCTAACTAGCTTTGATGCATGATTCAGAAGAATAACAAGTTAACTGTCAATGATTGTTGCCATGCTGCCACTTCTATTATTGATCTTGACTCCAGTGCCATCTACATGCTAATTAAATGATTCTGTGTACTTTAGAATGACAGGCTCTTCCTACAGCAATATAATGAAAGCAACATACAAGACCCTATGTAAATATCAGAAAAGAAAGATGTTACAATGACCATGTCATGGCTATTTGTCTTCCAGGGGATGCTTTTACATGTTATTATTTATCAATCTAAACTTTTTGCCCCTAACAGACCAATGGTAAATCTTTTAACACTTAAAGATAGTTGAATTCGCACAGAGTAGGTCCAGACAAGGGGATTCATGATAGCCACCTGATCTGGGTCTTACTGTTTGCTCTCTAGTGTTTGAACTCTCTATAGATTTAGGGTCATCTGAAGGTTCATTCTTTTGGTTTCTTGGGTGAGCTGTGCTTGTTTGTCAATGTGGTATTTCCTGGGCATGACTTCCTCTGTGTTTTGCCTGTCTATAATCACAACTCTGAACAGGGCAATCCTATATGTCTTTATCCTACCTGAAAGCAGTGCTTCTTTAATGTAAAACTTGACCCTTTTTTATACCTGGTGAAAAGGTAATTTGTGCAAGAAAACATAACTGATTCATTTCGATCTACATATATGCAAGTACTCTCATATGGCGAAACATTCCACTTTAAATTTTCAATCATCAGAACTGACCACCATACTGACTGACATGAGAACCAGAGCCAAAAGCAATCAAAAACTTTGCAAAGATACATGATTCTAGAAGAGGTTTTAGACGAGATTAACCAGAAAACTAATTTAGTTCTGCCCAAACATTTCTGTATTGGAGATTTCAATCATTAAGGGGTGAAATCTACATGCTTCCTGGTGCCTTACCTGTGATTCAGCATGAACAAGAATTTGAAAGTTTATAAACTCTAATAAATAAAACAGGGTTATGGCTTGGCTAAAGGCACTCAAACCATTCACTACCACCATCCAAATTCCAAACGAGAAATTTTTCTGAACCAAAAAGCAGACTGGCTAGGTCAAAGTCTGGTCATCACCTAGCCTATTTTTGCTGAACTTGGTCATCAAATTTACCAGTCTATTTTTCTGTAGAACCTTGTCATATGGACTGTGACAAGTACTACAGGAAAATAATCTAGTTTGACATGACTAAGTTTTGCAAGAAACTGGCCTGGTTGCAATAAAATGCAGAATGCTGAACAAAGTAAAGTCTAAAGAAGATGCTCTGACTGACAAACCATGATGAGTTTTTACTGGTGACATTAAGAACACAGAATACCGGTAAGACATCTTTTCCAATGACAACAATTCAAAGTTTCCAGATTGCTTCCAAACCTTACTCAAGTGGTCTAAACACTGGTGTATGACTGAGAATTTCAATCATCACAGTGACCAGTCAGCCAGACTTCAAGGCTCCAGGGCAGGTATAAAACTTAGGATGTTTATATTATTAGTTAATACAGAATTTGATGATGAATAATCCTTATGGCCAATGAAGAGAAACAGAGGGAAGTGAGCAATCAAAACAGACAAATGGGTTACATGTAAAGTGTAAACAGAAGTTATGATGGCATGCTGGAGCCCCAGTAGCTCAGCCTGCTGATGTAGCGGTCCTGGGTTTGAGACCTGTTGGAGGTGGGAATCTTTTCAATTGTAAAAGGGGTTCCATTGTTCACAGTCTTTCATTACCACCTGCACATCATCCTGATATGACTGAAATACTGTTAAAAAGGATGTAAAAATTGCAAGTCATCATGGCATGCATGCTGGGACAACTGACTTAAATGAGGTATACAAGCCCTTGATGTCATCCCTGGAAATGCATTCCATAGCTTAGGAAAATGCAAGCACACACAGCACCTGGATTGGGAGTTACAGTGAGGGCACTGCCTGGGCATATTTTAAATCAACAGGTGCTAGGTCACTGCCACCAACTGCCGTGCACATTTAAATCAACAGGTGGAAAGACACTATCCACTGCCTATGTCGTCTAAATCAAGAAGTAGCTGAACACTGCCCACACTGCCTATCTGTATTAAAATCAGCAGGAGGATGGGGGGGGGGACACTAACTCACTGCCTGTGCATATATATATTTAAATCAATAGGTGGGAAGACACTACCCACTGCCTGTGCACAGTTAAATCAAGAGGTAGGAGGATACTGCCCACTGTCAGTGCACATATTTCAATCATCAGCCTGTGCATATTAAAATCAACAGGTGGGAGTTTACTGCCCGCTAACTGCAGTGCACATTTAGATCAACAGGTGGGAGGACAGTCTGTCCACTGTCTGTGCATATAGTAATCAACAGGTGAAAGAACACTGCCCACGGGTTGTGCACATTTAAATCAACAGGTGAAATGACACTTCCATTGCATGTGCACATTTAAATTAAGGGTAGGAGAACACTGTAGACTGCCCGTCCATATTTTAAATTGACAGAAAATTGGACACTGCCCACTGCCTGCACATACAGGTGGGATGAAACTGTGACTGCTTGTGCATATTTAAATCAAGGTGGGAGATAGGTAAGGACACTGCCCACTGCCTATATGCACATTGAAATCAACAGCAGATGGAGGTCACTGCCAACTACCACAGTGCACATTTAATTCAACAGGCGGGAGGACACTGCCCACTGTCTGCATGTGCACATTTTAATTAAGAGGTGATTAAGGACACTGCCCACTTGTTGTGCACATTGTTTCAACAGGTGGGATGACACTTCCTCTGTTTGTGCGCATTTAAATCAAGTGGTAGGAGAACACTGCCCACAGCCTATCCATATTTTAAATGAACAGAAGGAAGGACACTGCCTGTGCATACACAACCAGTGCATGTGGACAACAGTTACTTCAAGTCATCTGGATTTAAGCTAAACAAACGAAAAACCAGGTGCCATGTGGTAATGAACACCAATGGGATGGTGGGGGTAACAGTACTAGACTGACAGACTCTTTAAATAACTGATAATGCATGTTGGAAAGTAATCAAAATACAATGTATCAGCAATAAAAACTCCTAAATCTAAACAATTCACCCATTTGTTTACAATTTCCACAATGATATTGAATAATAGGGTTGATTTAAACCAGACCTAACTCAAGTTTAATGACCATGTTATTGCTGGGAAATGGTGTAATTTTGGAGAGTTTTCCACTCAAACTGAAGTAGGAAGACAAGACTCTCAATCTCAGACAATGCAGATTGGCCATACTTTTCTCAGATTTCTTGAACACACTTTCTGGGGAAAGTCTTGAACACATTATTCTGGTGAAGGCCTAGACTCTTTCACAGCCTTACAATATAAAATTTCTGCCTAACAGATATCAGCAGTGGAACAGTCTAGTGAAAGCCATACTGAACATTTTGAAATCAAGATCAACTCAGAACGTGGCTTGACACTAAATTGCAGAATGATTCAGTTAAAAAGATACCCCATCGGTGAAATGGATAGTGAAGCTCCTCTTAAACAAGCGCCAAAAAGCAGACGACAAAATTTGCGTCTGCAAAAATTTCATAATTTTGTCCAAGCTGTATCATATTGTTCACGACTTGTAATCATGTATGTGTTTCAGTGTTTCGTTGTTGTTTTTTTTGTTTGTTCCTTTCTATCAATGTATTATGTCATGTTTGATTATGTCTATTTTCACATGCTATATGTTTGTATCCATGTAAGTGCATGTTTTTATGCAATCTGCGTGTGGCCTGAGTTTTATATGCAATAAAGTTCTGTTCTGTTCTTGAGAATTCAAAGACTAGAGGGCAAACAGTGAAGATCTAGATGAGGCGGCTCATTATGAGCCGCCTCATCAGGATCTATACCGTTTGCAAATTAAGATATTTTCGTCACTGGTGCTTAAAGTCTTAATGCTCTTTAGATCAGTTCAAGACTTCTACGTACCAAAAAAAGCTCGAAATAGATTGCTTAAATTATCACAGCCAAACAAATTCCTGTTTTTATGAAATTGGTGAATATTTATTGTAATTGATTGGGCATAGAGCCAGTGCAAGACCAATTTGTTGAACAAGTGAAGCTTGTAAAGTTCCTTCTTATTTTCATATTATTTATTGGTTACCATAGTGACAGTCGAATCATAAGCAAAATATCAGATGCTGTAGTCCCAAAGAAGAGCTTACTGGTTTTGTTATCTAGATTGTCTGAAGGCTGGTGTATCAATATTCTATATTAGTCTGAAAGCATGTGAGACAAACTTCAAGGTCGTGCATGTATTAAATCGATAGTGCTTTAATGTCTGTTAGACCAGAAAAGAAGAATATTGCTAGTTAATTCTAGCATGTGACATTCAGAACCCTATAAGTTTTTGATAACTCACTTAACCCAGTTATGCCAATAAGACAGAGGCAAAAAGAGCAGATGCAAATCAGACACAGCACAATATGATATATGATCAGAGTCTACACTTCTGCATAAAATTTATTGCAAATTGACCCTAAAATCTGAAAGTGACCCTCCAGTTTTCATTTCTGGTGTTGGGTTTTATCCCTAAAATGGCACATAGCAATGGATTCAAAAGCTAGACATCAACTTCTGAAAGTCAGAAATATCTGATTGGTGGAAAATTCTTCACCCAATTTCCGAAACTGAGCTTTTTTGTATTTTCTGCCCATGCCTATGATGTTGCCATCAAATGTTTGAGAGAAATCACTCTGGGGCACTCATAACAGAACAGAACAGAACAAAACTGTAGGTAAACATGTGGGCTAGGTCACACATGGTTTCACTTCAGTTCTGAATGTGTAGGCTTCAAACTTTTCTTGAACAGTATTAATGTCTTGGAAGAAAATCAAGCTGGATTTCAAACACTTGATGTACTGATGTAAAGCTGTATTCAAAACTGTGTACAACTTGATACCAGTACACAGAGCCCAGGAAGCGCCTAAGTTCCTGAATACAACCCTGGAGAAGCCTGTGCTTGCTTTGGGTAACTAAGCATGTGTGCTCATCTGTATCCCCTTCAGTCTTCATCTGTATCCCTTCCATTCTTTATCTGTATCCCTTCCATCTTCATCTGCATCCGTTTAGTCTTCAACAGTGTCCCTTCCATCTTCAGTTGTATCCCTTCAGTCTGCATCTGTACCCCTTTAGTCTTCAACTGTGTCCCTTCAATCTTCATCTGTATCCCTGCAGTCTGCATCTGTATCCCTTCAGTCTTATCTATTATATTTGAAAATATGACAACCAAAATTGATCATATCCATAATGTCACTTACCTTTTTCAGCTGTTGAAACAAACCTGCAGGTTTGTAAACCTGCAGGTTTGTTTCAACAGCTGAAGAAGGTAAGTGACATCATGGATATTATCAGTCTTTATATTCATAAAATTTATCCATCAAGTTCTTATTAAATGTTCATTGTTATGCATATGAAACAGTTCATGACTGCTCTGGACTGTGTTTCAGACCAGTTTCTATTGACTGGTATACAATTGTATTATAACCAGACTACATGGTGCCAAATTCAGTCATATGTCAGAAATAGATGTCCCTTTACAACAGCAATGGTGTAATTTTTCTGTCAAATTATTCTCATTTGTTGCATGCCTTTAGATAGACATGCAAAGAAGTCAATAAAACCTTTTGATTGATAACAATCGGCGAGAACAGAAAACCATTCATAAGCTCCCCTGAGTGATCTAGATGAAAAGTATCCCAATGTCCTTGATCAGATTAATCAAACAATATTCAAATGTGGAAATAAAGATTTTATTAATCTTTCAAACTAGTGAAGTATTTCATAGGAACTCTTTTATTAGTCTGGCATTTCTATTTCCACAACTTGAGTGAATACCATCAGTCAGTCCAGCTAATCTAAGAATAGCATTGAAGACAAAATTTAATAATTTTCATACATTTCAGCTAATAGGAAATTAAGTTATCACTTAAATTATCTCAAACAAAAATATTCTAAATTCACAAACACAGCATAGATCCTGATGAGGCTCCTTATCTAGATCCACACATTGTCTGCCCTCCTGTCCTTAAATTCTCAATATGATATATATTATGGACAAAGCTTTTATTTTCAATTTTGAAGATGTAAATTTTGTTGTCAGCTTTTTTCGGGCTTCTAAGGAGTCAGCTAATGATAAGGTTCTAATGAGCCAATGACAAAGGCTAGACATGAATCAGGACCACAGGCCATCTCTATATATCCAGCCAGCAAATGAAAAACTCAATTTCAACCCAGCTGTAATTGGGTCCTTTTTTCAAACCAGGCAAAGCTGGGGAGAGAGATGGCGTTTTACAAAAATTTTCAGCATATATAATTTTTTGTTTCTTGACCATTTGTGGAGAAACTGACGACCGAAATACTTGGCTCCAAGAAATTATCGATTCTGTCAGTTCTTGATCCTCTCAAGCTCCAGGATTAATAAATCTGGGATAGACTTTCAACGAAGACTTAAATCTATGAACAAAAGAAATCATTCTTATTTCTCTCTATAAGGCTTCTGACGCCAACCAACAGGAAGTCCGCAGAAATCTGATAGCGGCTCTGATGAAATCAGGCCATATAAAAAATATTGGTGTATTGATTTTGACTCCTCCTGTCTCAATTGAGCCCTGGTACGAAAGCAGAGCCCTTACAGCATGTGAGTTAAGACTGATAAAACTACAATATGTACATAAATTTCAAGTCTGTTAACCCTTAAACCCCCCCAAAAAGTAGACAACAAAATTTTTGTCCGCAAAATTTCAAAAAGTGTTTTAGCCAAGCTAAAATATTGACAATTCAAAGACATTAAGGCAAACAGTGTAGATCCAGATGACGCCGCTCATCATGAGCCGCCTCATCAGGATGTATGCTGTTTGGAAATTCAACTACATGTATTTTCTATTTTGGTGCTGTGCAGTCCTACACACTCTACAGATAAACCTTCCACACTGTGGAACCATCCATGTGTATTCATCATATTCAACAGCTGTTTATCTTCATGTTTATGCTAGTGGAGTACTGCTTTAAGGGTTAATGCATAAAAAGACTACGCAAACAAGCAGGTTGATCTGAGTCCTGCCTGTTTGCACAAGCTGTGCGATATTTTTCACTTGACACGACACATTTTTCTCTTGAGAGTTGGATTCTTTCTGCAGATAGTACTGTTTACATTGAACTTGATTGTATCTGTTTTAGACTATAATAGGAGAAGATCTAAAATACATTTCTTCAAAATCAATAGACACGATTGCTACTTCAACACTGCATGTCGACCACTAGCACAGAATCAAACGCATGTGCTACATCTCCGGAACAGCCAAACATTGGGGGCTGCGTGACAATTTTGGTACTGCTGTTTGACCTCAGGACATTCCTCAGCTTAATTTCTATAAGATGGATGTAACCATGTGCATTATGGTGTTGTGTATCTATCAGCTGTTTGCTGCCAAAAAAGAAGTACTGGCCAATATAAAACCTGTATTACAATGCAGATGTCAACTGTTTAAAGGCATCTCAAAGGCACAGCACACTGCACCTTATTCAGCCATATTATAATGTTTCTTATGTTTCAAGGTGACCATTGAGGTATGTCCGGATGCCCCTTATGGAGCCATAGTTTTTGTGACGTTTCAAGGTGACCATGAAGGTGTGTCCCGATTCACCTTATGCAGTCATAATTTTTGTGATGTTTCATCTGGCGACCATGGAAGTGTGACCTGATGCACCTTATGCAGCCATAGTTTTTGTGATGTTTCAAGGTGACCAAGAAGGTACGTCCTAACGCACCATATGCAGCCATAGTTTTTGTGATGTTTCAAGGTAACCATGGAAGTGCATTGTGTCCTGAAAAATCTTATGCAGCCATATTTTTGGTGACCTTTGAAAGGTAACCATGGAGCCATGTCTTGATGCAATTTATGCAGCCATAGTTTTATAGTAATTCAAGATGACTATGCAGATGTGTCTGGGTGCACCTAGTATCCAGCCATATTTTTGGTAACCATGGAGCTGTGTCCTGATGTACCTTATGCAGCCATAGATTTTGCTATGTTTCAAGGTGACCATGGATGTGTGTCCTGATGCGCCTTGTGAAGCCATAGTATTTGTGATCTTTCAAGATGACCACGGATGTGTGTCCTGATGCACCATAACACAGCCTTAGATTTTGTGATGTTTCAAGGTGACCATGAGGTGTGTCCTGATGCATCTTGTACAACCATTGTTTTTGTGATGTTTCAAGGTGACAATGGCATACATCTGTTCTGCTGCACCTTATATTATGCAGCCAATGATAGTTTTTGTGATGTTTCAAGGTAACCATGGAGATGTGTCCTGATGCACCTTATGTAGTCATATATTTATAATGTTTCAAAATGACCATGAAGGAGTGTCCTGATGCACCTTATGTATAGCCATGTTTTTATAATGTTTCAAAGTGACCATGGAGGTTTGTCCTGATGCACCTTATGCACCCATATTTTTTATGATGTTTCAAGATCACCATAAAGGTGTGTTCTGATGCTCCTTATGCAGCTATAGTTTTTTGTGAAGTTTCAAAGCGCCTTGCCCCTGTGTCCCCGTCACCTACTGCAAACACACACACAAACACAAATTAAAGGTGAAAATAATATTGCAAAACTTTGGAAGTCTTTTCCTTTTACATTTTTGCTTCAATCATAAATGAATGATTTTTAACGAAGTTATAAAACATCTACTGACATTTTTCAACTAATCAATATACTACTGAAGCATCAAAAATGAAAGTAGTTGATGATTCAGAAACAATGCAAATACAAATGAGATGGCTCATTATGAGCAAACTCAGCTGAATCTAAACTGTTTGCCTTTTTTTCTTTGAATTCTCAATATGATCCAGCTTGGACAAAACATTTTTTTGTGATTTTTCTTCAGATGTAAACTTTGTCATCTGCTTTTCTGGCACTGTAAGAGGTAATTCTAAAGAGCCACAAATGCAATTCCTATTTACCTCTAAATCTTACTGGAAACAATCTCCTTTATGATCTCGTAATTTCTGATCCTGGTTTTCTTCCTAATAAGTAATCATCGCCAAATGCGAGACAATATATCTCACTGTCAATTCCTCAGACTTGTAGGCGCTTTCTCTGATTTCCCTACTGAGTGCTCTAAAAATAGTTCCGGCAAACTGTCACACAGAATTTGCCGCTTCTGTATCCCCCGAGTGGTGTCAAAAGTTGCCATAAAAGGTAATAACATCCAGCAAAATAATGCTTGTTAACATAGATAAAAGCTGCATCATTTAAAAGCTTGTATGGGAACACCTCCATGAGAAAACTGCTCCATTTATATAAAGGGGAACAACTTTCATGACTTCCTGTTTGCTTCCCTTGGCAACAAAACCCACTGCAAAACTGAATCTATGGAAAGAGTTTGCTCCATGAGGAGAAAATTCTACCTTCACAGTTTACCCTGACTGAGAAGAAAGGCAAAAAGAAAATAACAGAGTTGCTTCCCCTGAAAGTGTACCCATTTATCATAAAGCTTTGTGGAGTGCACAAACTGGACATACTCATATCAGCCTGTTCTGCACAACTTCAGTGTCATCAGGGCATGGCCTGTTTGCTTATTTAGATCTGCTGGAAACAAACTGTTAATTGAGTGCCCTGTTTGATCTCGGTCTCATTTGCGAGTCAGCCAGTGGTGAAAACTTTTTATGAGCTGCGACACGACAAAAACAACAAAGTGGCATGTGCGTCAAGCAAAGACTCAGATCAGCCTGGGCAGATGCCCAGGCTGATCTGGGTCTTCGCTGGTCACACATACCACTTTGTTGGTTTTGTTGTGTCGCGGCTCTTATAAATTTTCTGGTTTAGGTCTGTTTTGAAAATATGCAGACAGGTGATCGAGACATTCCATTCAGTGGAATTCTTGTTGACATTAGCAGCTTAAAATTACAAGTATCTGCAGGACCAGTTGTTTTTGACACAGACATTCCCCAATCAATCAGTAATATACGTATGTGTAACCTCTACAATATTTCTAGTTTCTGGTGACTGGTCCAGAACAAGCAATTATTTGTGTCACATGTACTTTTGTTTCTGTATCTTGAGAAGGACGATGCCGAATTATTGCTTTAGTCTCCAATCTCAACTCAAATAAGACACTCGGCAAAGAGTATACATCAAGATGTAATGGCTCATTCATGACATTCACTTTATATGAAACAACAGAAAGCATTATTCTTACCTAGCACTTTTCGGTCCAACCTTGTCATCATCATATGACGAACTCGCTGTGATGGCTGAATCTGGGAGATCCTTCGACTGCATTCCAAGAGAATTCCGACATTGTGCTGAAAATAGAACAGAAAGAAATTGACATTTGCTATCAAATGATCAAAAGGTATTTCTGTCTTCTTTTAACGAATATTGAGTCTATTATTACATATCAGGATTCATTGTAAGGAGCCCCAATAGCTCAGAGGGTTAAGTATAATGAATAGCTGCTGAGCTAGCGGTCCTGTGCTTGATTCCCACAGGAGTTGGAAATCTTTTCAACCTTAAGCAGGGTTCCATTGCACACAGCCTTTCATGATTATCTGTCATTCCACTGGCCTGATATGACTGAACTACCATTGAAAAGGATGAAAAGGATGTAAAATCTGATGTCATCCATCCATCCATACATGCCTTTAGGTTCTCCCTCCCTTTTTCAGAATGAACTGTATGAGTCACATGATAATGTGATGAACACCCACTGGACACACAATGTTGAATCAACATTGAATCAATGTTGATTCAATGTCATGACATGAATCAACATTGATTCAATGTTGATTCAACGTTGTGTGCTTGCTGGGCAACTGCATGCTGTGATCTGCCACTGCAAGCAATGAAAAGCGCAAGCAAATTGTTTGTTTAAACTTTCCAAACAGATCTTTTAAAGATATAATTATCTCAAAATATAATTTTACTGATATGATTCTTCACTTTTTACAGGAAAAGTCAATCAACACAGCGGCATACCACTGTACAACAATCAACTTCACCAATATTACCTGAAAATTTCAAATTTTTCGATGTGCCAACAGAAACACTTTACCCTATAGCTATCAGACTTGAAAAGTCCAATAATTTGATCAGATGGAGCAGACAATGTTATGGAACTGTTAACAAACTGGACAGACCCTGCGATCAGACTGCTCCTTAAGAGCAGTCTGATCAGGGTCTGCCCTATTTGTTCGACATTTCTGACTATCAAGTATTTAGAGGAAATACCTTACTTTACTATGAAAACAGAATGAGAATGAAGAAGATTTCAATCTTTCTGGAAATACTTCAAGAATCCAACAAGCAGACATTTAGAAAGTTGTTCCCCCAACTTATCTCTTCAACATATCTTCATTGCTTATACCTGTTTTGTCTTTCCATTCATAAATACACCAACAAAAACAAAGAAGATGGATTTGGTGATTTAGAGATATTCCTTTTATATACCTCCTCTTTTCAAAATTCCCAAACTGAAAAATCTCATCCCCTAAAACTTGATCATCTTTTAAAATGTAAGTCCTCCATAGACCTTGAAAATGGGGTTAAGGTCACCAAAACCTAATCAGCTGTGTGCCATTGACTGCTGCTTTGACCAGAATCCAGAGATAGGGTGCAGACAAAGAGAGAGCAGACAAGCCATTTATAAACAAACTTAGACCTACTGTGACCTTGAAAATGGGGTCACAGTCAACAAAACCTTACTAGGCCTGAGCATTTACTGATTTTGTGATTCATATGGTGCATTAAACTTCTCCAGTGACTTTGAAAATGGGGTCAAGGTGACAGCACCTAATCAAATCTTTCCCTCAACTTAGTGTGCCAGCAAGTTTGGTCACAATCCATCATTCCCTCCAGGATCTTGAGGTCAAGAGATATGATGCAGACATTTAGACACAGCAGCAATGGATCCGCACGAAAAATGATATTTCCCACCTCCCCCATTCAGGAGGGTGGAATACTGTGTATGACTATGCCAAAATGTGGAAACTTGATATCAATTATGATAAGACTAAAATTTTGGTCTTTGGCACACGCAATGATGACCGCTTTGATTTTAAAATTGGCAACAATAAAATTTCATTATGTAAAGAATTCAAATATCTGGGTGTAGTTTTTACCAAGAGTAGACGTTTTAGTAAAACCAAAAAACATAATAATGACCAAGCCAGAAAAGCTATGCATTTATTATATAAAAGAATTCGAAACCTTAACCTCCCACTTGACTTACAGTTACAGCTTTTTGAACATACTATTCTACCAACTGCACTGTATGGGTGTGAGATTTGGGCTTATGAAAATATTAGTATTATTGAAAAACTCCAATATGAGTTTCTTTGGTATATTACAAGTTCAAAGAAATCTACACCAGCATATATGTTACATGCTGAGCTTGGCTGCAAAGCTATTGATGTTAAAATTAAAACATGTTTGATTGGCTTTTGGCTGAATATTGTAAATGGCAAAGAAACTAAACTGTCAAAAATTCAGTATAATTTTCTTCTCAGTGAATATAACACTGGCATATATCAGCATAAGTGGATACACTGTATAAAAGAAATCCTTATATCTGTAGGACGTATTGATCTTTTATGTAAGGAAAGAATTGAAAACCCTAAACTGATTAAGATGCAGATCTCAAAAACTTTATCGGATCTATATATCCAAGAGTGGGATACAAAAGTTTCTTCATCCTCAAAGGGAAAAACATATAGCCTTTTTAAGAATGATATCAGTTTTGAGAATTATTTGATCAAATTAAATAAAAAACACCGTTCTACTTTGCTTAAGTTCAGATCGAGTAACCATAGGCTTCCAGTTGAAACTGGTCGCCGGGAAAATATCCCGTTAGAGGACAGAAAATGCAATTTATGTGATAAAAATGATATTGGTGACGAATTTCATTATCTTTTTGTATGTACTCATTTTAATTCAGAATAGAAAGCAATTTTTAAAACCATATTTCTATAAAAGTCCCAATGTAATTAAATTTAAGGAACTGTTATCTACTGAAAATGTTAAACTTCTCATCAAATTGTCCAATTTTGTAGAAATTATAATGAAGAAGTTTTCAAGTGCTAATTAAGTTTTTTTTCTTTTTTTTATCTATATATGTCATGCTTGAATATGTCTATTTCTACATGCTATATGTTTGTATATTTGTATGTGCATGCTCTTATGCCACCTGCGAGTGGCCTGAGTTTATATGCAATAAAGTTCTGTTCTGTTCTGTTCTGTAATGTTCGTAAATTTTGGGACACCTTAAATAATATTGACTGATTGATTGATCTATTGCTTAACATCCACGGTAAACAACTATGGTCATGTCGGGACGGTCAGTTAACCTAACCACACTATTCCTGGGCAGGCTTAGACCTCCTAAGCGGTTAACCAGTACTAGTGCACTCACTTTCGCCAGTAACTGACAACTGCCCTTCTTGAATCAGCGGAAGGAGAAACGAAATAATAAATTTTCCATTTGGGACAAATGGAAAATTAATTATTTTAGGTGTCCCAATACTTATGCACATTATGGTAATAGCATACAGTACAGACCCAGTTTACTCACTGTAGGTCTAAGATTCAGTTTGCTCAGACTCAATCTTCATTCATTTAAATGTTTTCTTGTTTTCTCACACCACATAATTCAGCAGGTGTAAGGCCAAGAAAAATGATTAATGTTTTATGTAATTTTGATGGAATCCTGCATCAAAATTACATAATTAAAAAGATCAGATGAGCTTCACTTTGAAAATAATTTCTTAGTAAAAAGCTTGTAATCTAATATGTTCTAACAGTCACCTCTAATCCCCCTTCTTTTTGTCACAGATGTTCCCTTTTCCTTTATTTTTTGGTGAGAAAGTATTTAACATCTTACTGGGAAAATGGTTTGTAAAATTACCTCCCCACACCCCCAACCATGCAAAAGTTTCTGGGGCATGCACTTAAACATGGAGTGGAGTCAACCTTTGGAGTGGAGCCTTGGAGTGGAGTGATTTTTTGAAATGGCTTTTTGGAGTGGAAATTAGGAGTGAACTTAGCTGACTCCGATTAGGGAAACGCCTGGAAAAGTAACCATGCCTTACCAATTCCAGGCAATGACCAGCTGACCAAGCTTGGCCTAGCAGGGCCTGATTATGTGAAATGACATAATAGCTTGATTGATGACATAATACCTTGGACCCAGGCCAGACCAGGTCAGATATTAGAACATGCCCCTTTGCAACAGGTCATCGCCCGTGACCAGTGAAGCATGGTTACTTTTCCAGAGAGAGTTGGCTAAGTTCATTCCAAATTTCCACTCCAAAAAAACATTCCACTCCAAGACTCTGCTCTAAAGGCTGACTCGTAGTATATGCCAAGTTTCTGGAGGGTAAGCATTAATTTTGGTTGACTCCACTCCATGTTTTAGTATATGCCAAGTTTCTGGAGTTCCAACTGTTTCTGGTAAGTCAGAAACAGTCTGAGCTACCCGAGCTCCATGTTTTAGTATATGCCAAGTTTCTGGAGTTACAACTGTTTCTGGTAAGTCAGAAACAGTCTGAGCTACCTGAGCTCCATGTTTTAGTATATGCCAAGTTTCTGGAGTTCCAACTGTTTCTGGTAAGTCAGAAACAGTCTGAGCTACCTGAGCTCCAGAAACTGGGCATATACTAAAACATGGAGTGGAGTCAATCTTTGGAGTGGAGCTTTGAGGTGGAGTGTTTTTAGAGTGGAAATTTGGAATGAACTTACTTAGGCTGTACTTATAATGCAATCTTATTAAGTTGAGAAATAATATGAAGAGCCTAGGACTTCAGCCTGAGCACGTCTTTAGCTATAGATTCAAACAGAATAGGATCCTTATTATGGAAGCCCTAGAGGGACTTCCAATATCATGACTTCCTTACTCCTTACATCTAATTAGGCTTTCCACTTCCTACTTCTAACTTCAGACTTTCCAACTTCTGTATACTTTCACCTTTTACATCTGATTTATTACTAGTTGGAAATCAGAAGTAAGAAGTTGTTCTAAGAAAGTGGAAGTCAGATACTGGTAGTAATTGAAGTTAAGATGACAGAAGTAAGAAGAAGTAAGAAATGAGAAGTCAGATGAAAGAAGTTCGAAATAAGAAGCTGGCTATAAGAGCTTGGAAGTCAGAAGTATGCATTTAACTTCTAATTTCACAACTTCTTCATTCTAACTTCATGACTTCCCACTTCCAAGTACTCTAATTTCTGCATTCTTATTCAGAACCAAAGGTCCTGAAAAACAGGGGTTCGAGGATACCATAATTTTTCAGATACCATATTTGACTACAAGATGGGCTTAAATTTAAGTTCTCCCTCTACAATGGCCGCCTTCTTGTGTAATTCTGCTATGAGATGGGTTTAATCCCTTCCAAAACAATACTGAAAATCTATTCATCTTATAAGCTGGAGGAGTGGCAGTAGTATAGTGGTTTACATGCTAGACTACCAACTAAGGGTTCACAGAGATTCAACCCCTCTTCCTCCGGTCTTTCAGATGAGATCTCACACTTAAAGGTCAATCTCCATATTTGGGACGTTAAACTTGAGTATATCTGGGACGTTAAACTTGGGTTCACTCACACACTCACTGTTATATAAGGTCTAGAATTCTGGTATTTTTTTTAAGGGGAAACCCCCATCTTCTTACTGAATAAATATGGTAGTTTCTGTTCAGTTTTCATATAATAAGCCGCAACATGACAAAACCAACAAAATGGCATGTGCTCTGAGCGAAGACTCAATTCAGCCTGGAAATCTGCCCAGTCTAATCAGAATCTTTGCTGTCTGCTTGGTGCTAGCTTAGAGTCTTAGCTATACCCTTTAAGTGCACAACAAAGACTCTGATCAGACTGGGCGGCTGCCCAGGCTGATCTGAGTCTTTGCTAGGCGCACATTTTTTGAGAAAATTCTGTAAAAAAAATAGCATCAAACCACCTTTTCTATGGAACTCTCAGACAGTTCCATTAGGTACAGGTATATAGACCTAGCTGGCACAAGTTAACCTTCAAATAACAGTTAAATACAAGTTAATCAGAACGCTAATGAGAAAAGTACCTGAATGCAGAAAAAAAGTCATAAGAACTTCAGGATCTCTTGGATGATAAAATCTATGGAATTTTCAGATTATCAGAAAAGTTTTTTATAGACAGGTTAACAGACACAACAAAAATCACTTAGCATAGATAATGATAATGTCTGTGCACCTGCACAATCTCAACATGGGAGTTGATGAGTTGATAAATTATGAAAGAATATCAAACTCTACTAAAGTGTATTGAGGTGAACCTGAAAATGTTAGTGAGATTCTCACTGAAACTATACTGTGTCTACAAAGCTGAAAAACACCCCTATCCGTTTTGCAAAAGATCAACCAGTGGATTGTTCAGAACATTTTATTTTGGCTGCCTGGCTCGATCTTGGAGACTGTAAGTAAGATTTCTGTGAGAAACATCAATTGATAGTCCACAAAAAGATCTTGGTCTATACTTTTTGCTCATTGCTGTGGCATATATGCATCATTATTTGAAACTCTAAAAGGCACCAGAGCATTTCTTGAGTTTTAAAATCACATACATAACAAATGGTGACAGAATGGGCTGACTGTTGGAAAACCATGAAAACAACAGTAAGCATGTTTGATCAATGAGTGCAGCTGGTGGGGCCTTGAATCTAATAAGCAGCTTTCCCATAAGAGAGCTTTCTGCCACTAATGGAAACTGACCAAGTTTAGATGACCGCCAGCACACATAATTGATTAATGGCAGATTAACATTCCCCTGGGTTGGCAACTGCAGCAGCTAATGCAGAATAATGATGAAAATTGTCCATTGATTTGAATAATGCATTGATACTAATTATAGTTTCCACTTCTGCAAACCATACTAACCCTATTCTGACAACTTTTTGTTATGGTCAAGTATGGGACAATCCACTTGTCTGGTGCCAGAGTTGTTTAAAGATGCAAATTTAACTGATCACATCTACCCAGGCAGATGGATATTAACCCATTGCATTCTGGGTATTTTTTGTCATCTGCTGAAATTGTCGTCTGCATTAAAAATCAAGAATATTTTGACAATATTGGTCTAACCAACTTTTGTAGAAATGAAGTCTATGCAGCAAACAGTTTGGATATCAGATCAGGCCCAGTTACCCCATAAGGGGTATCCCAAATGGAATGGGTTAAAGTGAATGTAAAATGCCCCCATGTTTTTCAGCCATTTTTACTATGGAATATAACTTTTAAGACTTCCTGCTTGCTTTGGTTACTATGGTATTCTCCTTTTGATGACATGGTCAATACTCAACAAATTGGCATGACTAAATTATCTGAATTAAGCAGCAAGTCCATGAAAACCACTGGTTTTGCTATTTACATTGTGTCTAGCTAAACCTTCGTGATATGCTTTTGATATTTCCCCAGTGTTTGTGACAAAAGATATCAATCCCAACCCTCACCCAATATTGTTGTACGCATTTGCCCCCAGTGCACCAAAGTCTCTTATAACAATCCAGGAAATGCATATCTTTGCAAAAATAAATGACATTACAGGATGGTTGCTTCTAGCCAATACAAACTGCAGTACAATTTGTATTTACTAGAAGCAATGATCCTATAAGATACCAAAAAGTAACAGAATACATGTAAACAAAGACAGTGATTTCATAAAACTGCAATATTAAAGCAGCTCAACATCGGGAAAAACATTGCTGGCATTTATATGATGCCAACTTTCCTGCATCAGAACAGTGCATGGCCAAAGAGCATTGGCCAGCACATTATTTGAATATTACATATACCATATAGCCAGAAATAAATATGAAGCCACAAGCAGACTGAACAGAATGTGCAATGCCAGTTTGGAACTTCATGACTTTGCATGTACCGTTTTTCCTGGTGCCTGTAGATTATGTTTTGACTTTAATTTGTGTTTTTCATCAGTAGAATAAGGGATGGGAAGACTTGAGGTGTCTGGGTACACATCCCTATTTTTCTGCCATTTTTACAAAGGGGAATGATGTCGTTGACTTCCTGTTTGCTTCCATGGACAACGAAGCCCAAGATGAGTTTAATAACTCTTACAGGAAAGAATTTGCTCCATGTAATACCTGTGTCTTGCTTCTGCTAATGGTGTCTCTGATGCAGTAACTAAATGTGTATATGTACACCTTCATGATTTTCCGACATTTCTGTCTCACCTGGATTTGTATTCTGTCTTGCCTGATTTGGTATGCATACACCTTCATGATTTTCTGACATTTCTGTCTCACCTGGATTTGTATTCTGTCTTGCCTGATTTGGTATGCATACACCTTCATGATTTTCTGACATTTCTGTCTCACCTGGATTTGTATTCTGTCTTGCCTGATTTGGTATGCATACACCTTCATGATTTTCCGACATTTCTGTCTCACCTGGATTTGTATTCTGTCTTGCCTGATTTGGTATGCATACACCTTCATGATTTTCTGACATTTCTGTTTCCCCTGGATTAAGTGTGGGTACACCTTCATGGTTTTCTGACATTCCTGTCTCCCCTGGATTAAGTGTGGGTACTCCTTCATGGTTTTCAACACTTATGTCTCCCCTGGATTAAGTATGGGTACACCTTCATGGTTTTCCAATATTTCTGTCTCACCTGGATTTAGTGTGGGTACACCTTTATGGTTTTCCGACATTTCTGTCTCCCCTGGATTAAGTGTGGGTACACCTTCATGATTTTCTGACATTTCTGTCTCGCCTGAATTAAGTATGGGTACACCTTCATGGTTTTCCAACATTTCTGTCTCGCCTGATTAGAAGTGGGTACACCTTCATGGTTTTCCAACATTTCTGTCTCACCTTGATTAAGTATTGGTACACCTACATGGCTATCCCACATTTCTGTCTCGCCTGAATTAAGTATGGGTACACCTTCATGGCTATCCAACATTTTTGTCTTGCCTGGATTAAGTATGGTTAACATTTTTGTCTTGCCTGGATTAAGTATGGGTACACCTTCATGGTTTTCCAATATTTCTGTCTCGCCAAGATTAAGTACTGGTACACCTTCATAGTTTTCCAACATTTCTGCCTTATCCAGATTAAGTATGGGTACACCTTCATGGTTTTCCAACATTTCTGTCTTGCCTGCCTGCCAGGCAGGCGAGACAGAAATGTCGGAAAACCATGAAGGTTCACCCATACATCTTAAGCTGCAGCATCAGAGACATCATTAACTGCAGCAGATTATCTAAATTGCATGTCTTACTGTTATCTGAGATATCAGATAAACATCAAAAACAGTTCTTCTGCAGACAAAACAATTACCAGCTCTTTTAAGACAAGAATTCCGCGGATTGCTATGTCGCACCTGCACTGTGCTTCCACAGTAGTAAAGACTATAATTAAAAAGAACTTGTATGAGAAATGGGCAAAAATGCTAGGGTCAACACAACTTTTGATGTAAAATTTTACTAAGTCAGAATAGCATAAAATATAGGTCAGGGTAGGAATAATTGCAACATCCCTCATGAACATTCCAAATAGAAACTTTACGTCAGGTGTGACGACTACAGGTATCATATTTTAAGACAAAAGGACTAAAATGCTAGGGCCGACACAATTTTGGGTGTAAAATTTTGCAAAGTCAGCAAAGCATGAAATATATGTCAAAAGTAAATTAATTGCAACAGCACTCAAGAACATTCTAAGAAACAAGAATTCCGCGGAATGCGGTGTCTCGCCTGCTGGCGCTTTGTCACAAAACAAAGCTAAATCAGTAAAGATGTATGCATGAACCAAGTTTCTTGGCTCTAGCCCTTATAGTTTCTGAGAAACAGACCTAAATGGGAAAACTCAACAAAAAATTGCAAAGTCAGTCAACCGTAAAATGTTGGTCAAGACTCAATATTGATTATGACTTTAAGCTCTTCGCTTCCAGATGTATGCATGACCCAAGTTTCAAGGCTCTAGCCCTTATAGTTGCTGAGAAACAGATGCGAAAACAAAAAATTGCAAAGTCAGACAACCGTAAAATTTAGGTCAAGACTCAATATTGATGATGGCTTTGAGATTTACTCTTCTGGATGCATGCATGTACCAAGTTTCATGGCTTTAGCTCTTCTGGTTTCTGAGAAAATGACATAAATGCGAAAACTTGACAAAAAATTGTAAAGTCAGTCAACCGTAAAAAGTAGGTCAAGACTCAATATTGATGATGACTTTGAGATCTACTCTTCCAGCAGTACGCATGAACCATGTTTCATGGCTCTAGCCCTTATAGTTTCTTAGAAAATGACCTTAACACGAAAACTTGACAAAAAATTGCAAAGTCAGTCAACCGTAAAATTTAGGTCAAGACTCAGTATTGATGATGGCTTTGAGATCTACTCTTCTAGATGTAAGCATGGACCAAATTTCACGGCTCTAGCCCTTATAGTTGCTGAGAAAATGACCTAAACACGAAAACTCGTCAAAAAATTGCGAAGTCAGTCAACCGTAAAATGTAGGTCAAGACTCAATATTGATAATGGCTTTGAAATCTACTCTTCCAGATGTATGCATGAACCAAGTTTCATGGCTCTAGCCCTTGTAGTTTCTGAGAAAATGACCTAAACACGAAAACTCGACAAAGTTTACGCCGCCGACGACGACGACAACGACGACACCGGAAAAGCAATACATATAGTCTCGCCTCTGCTTCGCAGGCGAGACAAAAACTCTATGCCAGGTTTGATGATTCTAACACTAGCATCATAATAATTTTGAATGAAAAGTTTCCGAAGTCAGCAGAGCATGAAATATAGGTCAAGGTATAAATAAGAGCAACAGCCCTCGAGAACATTCTCAGAAGAAGCTTTACACCAGGTTTGATGATTGTAGTTATCATAGTTTGCGAGAAATAGACTTAAACGTTAGGGTCGACGTAAATGTTGGTGGTCAGCTTTACAAAGTCAGCAGAGCATGAAATATATGTCAAGGGTAAAAATAAGAGCAACAATCCTCAAGAACATTCTTAGAAGAAGCTTTATGCCAGGTTTGATGACTGTAGGTATCATAGTTTGCGAGACATGTTCTTAAACACTAGGGTCGAGGCTAGGGTTGACTTAATTGTTGATGGACAGTTTTACAAAGTAATCAGAGCATGAAATATAAGTCATGGGTAAAAATAAGAGCAACAGCCCTCGAGAACATTCTAAGAAGAAGCTTTATGCCAGGTTTGATGATTGTAGGTATTATAGTTTGCGAGAAATGGACTTAACACTAGGGTCGACGTAATCGTTGACGGATGGACGGACGTACGGACGAACGGAATGACTGACGGACGGACGGAAAAGTGAACTCCTATATCGCACCTTGCTAAAGCAGGTGCGACAAAAACAAATAATTTACTAATTTATCTTGAAGCAGTATGAGAGAAAGACATTTCAAATTTATCGCTAATGTAGCATTAAGTGACTCTTATGTAATCTTACTCAAAGAATGGGAAACAGTTTCTAATATTGTGGTGGGTTCATAATTTAACTATTCCGTTATCCCCACTCTGTCCCCCCCCCTCCCCGCCCTTTTTACTTTACCCCCCCCCCCCCCCCCCCCCCTCCCTGCCCTTTTTACTACAGACAAGCATTTTTTTTCATCCTGAAAACATTCTATTTCTTTGCCAAACTCAAATATGCAAATTTACTCTAGTTCTATTGCAGGACTCAGACTTTTTGGTACAGGTATTAACATGGTACCCAAGTGAATGGATGCCCCATTTCCTGCTATGCCTTAAGAAATGTGAAAGCCAGCAAAGTAAAATAGCTCACTCACTGTGCCTCTTAAAGTTGTCTTTCTGTGATAGTGCCTGCTTTCTGATGTCTATTATATGGACCATGATGGAACTCCAGATTGGAAGAACAACAAGAGGCCCACGGGCCACAAAGCTCACCAGAGCTCTAGCTCAAAATTGCTTTCAAAACTGCTGTCACATTTGTACAGGCTAATACAAAATATACTACTACAAAGTCTCAGTCTGACAGTCTGTTGAGTTGATAACAAAATATATAACTGTTTTCCATATTTTGATTGCAGTGAAATTTTCCCATTGTGCCATAGCAACCAAACGAAAGAGCTGATTCTCATAAAAGAAAAACACATATTTTCACTTCCCCAGCCCAAAGATACTAAAGATAAAATCAGCCCAATCGGCCTAGTGGCTTCAGAAGGGATCATTTTTTAAGGGATTTTTTTCCTTCTTTTGCTTTATGGCTTGCATGACAACCAATAATAAAAAGGGAAGTGGACCAAAAACATATAGCTGACAGAAGACTTCTCAAGAAACATTTGAATAAAAGTTTTGTCAGCATATCTGCAATGGCTTGGCAGTAAATGCGATTTTTCAATTTTCCCCATTATAAGTCAATGCAACTCTAAGTTGCCATAGCAACCAAACTAAAGGGCAGATTTTCATAAAAAACACAAACTTTCAATCCCCCAGCCTAAGGATACTACAGATGAAATCTGGGCCTTATCTGTCCAGTGGCTTCTTCAGGAGGAGATAATTTTGTAATTATTTTTTTCCATTATTTTTGCATTTTGGTTTCCATGGCAACCAATAAAAGGAGCAGTGGGCCCAAAAACATCAACGCTAACAGAAGACTTCTCAAGGAACATTTCTATAAAAGTCTTGCAAGCATATCTGCAATAGCTTGGCAGTAAATGCTATTTTTCAATTTTCCCCATTATAAGTCTATGGGAACTCTAAGTTGCCATAGCAACCAAACTAAAGGGCAGATTTTCATAAAAAACACAAACTTTCAATCCCCCAGCCCAAGGATACTAAAGATGACAGCTAGGCCTTATCTGTCCAGTGGTTCCAGAGGAGATAGTTTTTAAGTATTTTTTTTACTTTTTGATTGCATTTTGGTTTTCATGGCAACCAATAAAAGGGCAGTGGGCCAAAATATCATACAGCTGATAGAGGACTTCTCAAGAAACATTTCTATAAAAGTTCTGTCAACATTTCTGCAATGGCTTGGCAGAAAATGCCATTTTTCAATTTTCCCCATTATAAGTCTATGGGAACTCTAAGTTGCCATAGCAACCAAACTAAAGGGCAGATTTTCATAAAAAACATAAACTTTCAATCCCCCAGGCCAAGGATGCTACAGATGAAATTTGGGACCAATCGGCCCAGTGGCTTCAGAGGAGATGTTGTTTAAAAGTGTTGACGGACGACGACATACGACAGACGCCGACGACGACGGACAACTGCCTATCCTATAAGCTCCCCCGGAGCCTTCGGCTCTGGTGAGCTAATAAGAACACCAGTGAACAACATTGGGGAAAACCAGACCTGTCCACGTACATGTACATGATAAAAACTTTAACCCAAACATCCAATTCAAATGCTGGTGCTGATGCTGAAGATGATGTATAGCTCGATCTTCCTGTATTTTCTTACTAACCTTGAAAAGTACTAAAACAGTGATAGTGCAGGATAATTTGAGGGTTTTTTATTCTGTCAAAACCACAGCTGAATATGAGGCTAATTCATGGGACACTTTTGAAATATTTAGCTAATAATACAGTCAAACCTGTCTCAATCAACCTACTTATCATCTTAATATCTTAATAAACGGACAGAATGTACTTAGGAGGTCCTCAGATAATACTAGATGTCATCGCCAAAATGACACTTTTCATACCAAAAAGTGACAAAAAATGTTTACCTTATTTGCGCTTACTATAAATATTGGATTTACAGTTTTCTATAATTGATTTCCATGTAGTTTCCCCTTCATACAAGACCATTAACCTATATATTCTATTATGAGGTACTCTATAAAATGTTGGCAGACAGTGCAGAAAGAGCAGCCTGAGCTAGGTCTACACTGTATCCTGCACAGGTATCTGTGTCCAAATATAATCACAGGATAAATACCACATCATAGGCGCCTTTTAATTGATATTATCATTTGTACCAGAGGGCAGTTATGATGGTCAGCTGTCTCAGTAAGTGTAGATGGTCATTTACCACTCACTCTATGCATCTGTCAACATGGTGGTGTTTGCCACTGACAATTATAACCTACCATATCTATTCTAATTATAAACACCCAAGAGCAGTTGCAATTTTAAAGTCCACAGGGTATAATCTATTCCGCTAAGTTTCGCTTCCTGCAGAGACTGTACATCATATTTGGCTTCCGCTGAGACTGTCCGCAAACTCTTGCTTCCTGCTGAGACTTCTGTACATGATAAATGGCTTCCTGCAGATACTGTACGCGTGATTCTGCTTCCTGCCAAGGCTCTTGGCAGGAAGCAGAGTCACCCAGACAGTCTCGGCAGGAAGCCATTTTTCAAGGACAGTAGTCTCTGCAGGAAGCAAGAGTTCGCGGACAGTCTCGACGGAACCCAAATATGATGGACAGTCTCTGCATGAAGCGAAAATTAGCGGAATCGATTATACCCTGTGAAGTCTTAAATCAGACATTCTTGAGACAAAATATGAGTTAATGTACAATCAGCTTTCCATGTTTCAATATTTCCATAAAAGTGGAAGGAAATGTTTAATAGAGAGGGGGCATTTATTGGAATATATAGGATACCATTGGTATCTGGCTGTTTCTTTTTCAATATGCATGGTCATTTAATATGTTTCATTAAAGAAATGGGTACCATATTCAAACAAATTACAGAGTGTACCATTTGATGATGAAAAGCCATACAGCACAAAGCAACTAGCTAAAATACTAAGTGTATGTATATCCATGAAGATTAAGCAGAATCCACAAGTCTGAGGACAACCTGGCTGAATCAATTTACAATAAATGTCATTGCACCTACTGAACCATAAAATGTGTCACCTGGTTTTTAAAAATTATGACAGTATCTCAAAATCCATCAAGATAAAATCAGATTTTTATTACAAACAATTTAACATATAAAATCCCTAAAACCACAAAATTAATTTCCACTATTATATGGTTGGCTGAAAGGTGTCAGGTAGTAACAGGTCACATGGTGCATGACTGCATTACTGAACCATGGGCAGGGAAATGGGACCAGGACATCTGAGCAAAAAGCATACATAATTTGCCCACTCTGATCAACATCTTGAAGATTATTTGGATTTCTCAAGAGCAACATTCTGTTGGACTACGTGAATTGACTGGCTCTGATGACATTCTGTGGAAGCTGACTTGAGCCATCCTGACTTGTCAAATCCTCAGGTATATTTTCATCTACATCACTGAAATAATCATCACCTTGCATGATGGTTTTCCAAATCATTACACTTTATCTCTCTACCTTTAGGGGTCCACAGCCCCATGCAGACAAGTCAGGCTCTAATGATATTTGAATTTTTTTTTTTTTTCATTTTCCAAAAAAAGAAATATTGTGGCTCATCATTAAAACCTCAAAGTGTTTCTAATGAGGGGCCATGCACAAGGTAAGTTATGAGCCACAACACAACAAAAGCAACAAAGCGGCATATGTGCCCAGCTAAGAAGCAGATCTAGCCTGGGCATCCACCCAGTCTGATCAGAGTCTATGATGTGTGCTTATAGGGTAGCTAAGGGTCTAAGCAAGCTCCATGCGCACAGCAAAGACTCTGATTAGACTGGACGGCTGCCCAGGCTGATCTAAGTCATCACTGTGCACATTATGTCACTTTGTTTTGTTGTCCCTTAAATAAGTTTTCTGATACTCATAAACTGAAAATAGATAATATATAGAATTCTCATTCACGACATTATCAGCAGCTCTGAATTTAGTGACTCCAGATCCCTGACCTAAAACTCAGAACCCTCAAAATATTGGGAGACCCTTTAAAAGGAGTAATGAGGTTTTGCTCACTGGCTCACTGAAAACAAAAGTGTAAAATATGGGAATCTGATGAACTGTCAGTAAGATCAATTGATAAAGGATCTGTCAAACAGTTCATGCATCCATCATAACTGTTAATTTGTCAGGCCTTAATTTTCTCTTTGTTTCCTCTAACCTTTGACCTGAAGAGGTTAATCATCATGAGTTTCTCCAAATCAGACTCAGGGTCTACACTCTTTACCCATTTCATTTTATTTTTCCTTGAAAACAAAAAATGATGAAAATAAAATACTGACTTTTACATTGGAGGTTCACACACTCCACCCTACAGGTGGTGTCCCTACATGGGAGGAAATTATGAGTAAGAAAGAAATGCAAACTATTCAGGTGCAGGTTTTCACCCAAACTAAGGTTCCAAGATGAGACTTCCTCTTGCACAAATTGACCTTCCAGACAAACCACTAGCTAGATGTAATGAAGTAGACAGCACTAATTTGACATCAAAGAGATTTCTCACCTGTCTCACTGCCAAGATACATCTAGTAATTATTTCAAGGTGGAATATAAACTGAACCAGTTGGATACTTTCAGAAACATCAATATTTGCACAATTAGTGCTGTCTCACATATGGAATTCTTAGGGAGGATGCAAAATTTCGACATTTTCTTTATTCTACATTAGTAGAAGGATCCTCCAAAATGTCCGTTTTTAGGTATTTAAGAAATAGAAAATTGGCGCTAATTAATATGCTAGCTTGTCTGTGACTTGCTGTGCCACAGTCACTATTAGTTACCCCCCAGGGTTCCTCATTGTATCCTGGATACCATGTGCCTTAATTCAAATTTGGGTAGAAATGCCAAGGCAGACAATTCAGATGACAGTCACCACTCCAACAAAATACTGTACAGCGAAAATCATCATCACAAATGAGTCCATGCAGAAGACCAGGCCGGGCCGGGTAGCGCAATCGGTAGGGCACCTGACTCGTAAGTCAGAGGTCCTGGGTTCGAATCCCGGTCTGGCCACATACTTTCGTTTCTCCTTCCGCTGATTCAAGAAGGGTAGTTGTCAGTTGCTGGCGAAAGTATGTGCACTTAGTACTGGTTAACCGCTTAGGAGGTCTAAGCCTGCCCAGGAATAGTGTGGTTAGGTTAACTGACCGTCCCGACATGACCTTGTTTGTTTACCGTGGACGTTAAGCATCACATCAACCAACCAAACCAGAAGACCAGACTGATCTGAGGATGACCTAAATATGGCACCTCTCTGGTAGCCCTGCCCAGCTTTCAGCATTAAATTGTTTCAAATCAGGGAGTTTATTTTTCAACTGAAGTTGGAAAACAAGGAATGCTTTTTATTCAAATATCTCTATGTCATTAAATCAAACATTTTTATCATTTTGCAGTATCTCAATATTGACAAAAAGACCACAAGCTGTAGCCCTAATCTGACAGAAGAAGAGATAAGTTGATAAAACTCAAGTAGCTGCCTACTTCATACTTCTCTGGGCAAAAAAATAGCCATCAGAGGAGATGGCAAATCCCCCGACCGAAGACCCCCATGGGCCTTGGTAAAAAGGGTGCACTTCAAAACACATAAAAGTAATATATTGTCATTCTTTTATGCTTCTGATTGACATTATCTGTTTAACAGATGCATGATTATCTAACACTCAGACTAAAATAGTATGCTTGACTGCTAAAAAGAAGTAATATCTCAAACAGCCGCCATATACATAAACATATAGCACATGATACATTAAACTTTCAAAAAATGTGAATAACTTCTAAACTACAAGCCCTACAAGCCTAATTTTGAGCTCTCTAGTAAGTGAATTTGGACAAAGAATCCAAATCTGGAGAAAAAAAATTTTTTTTTTTTGGTGGTTTGGTGGTGTGGGGTGGGGGGGGGGGGGATGTGGAGGGGTCAGAGAGAGTTAGGAACACTGATAAGATATCACAGCATGTTCATCAATATTTTAAAAGGTATAAGGTTATTAAAATTGTGGAGCAGGCCAGGGTTATACAGATATGGAGCAGAGACTCAAACAGCAGCTCAAACTACCAAAGGAAAATAACTCACAAAGTATGAATGCAAGAGTTGTCATTCATGTATGAGACAAATCATCATGACCTGTTCTTCATAACTGTGAAGTATCATGAAAATATTTCAAACGGTATTCAAGTTATAGAGCGGACACCTAAAATCATCAAAGGGAAATAACTCAAAAAGTAAGAAAGCAAGAGTTGTCATTCTTGTTCGCGACACATCGTCATGACCTGTTCTACATATTTGTGAAGTATCATGAAAATATTTCAAAAGGTATTCAAGTTATAGAGCGGACACGAAATCATACCTTAAACCATCAAGGGGGAATAACTCAAAAAGTAAGGAAGCAAGAGTTGTCATTCTTGTTCACGACACATCAGCATGACCTGTTCTACATATCTGTGAAGTATCATGAAAATATTTCAAAAGGTATTCAAGTTATAGAGCGGACACGAAATCACACCTAAAACGATCAAGGGGAAATAACTCAAAAAGTAAGAAAGCAAAAGTTGTCACTCTTGTTCACGACACATCGTCATGGCCTGTTCTACATATCTGTGAAGTATTATGAAAATATTCTGAAAGGTATTCAAGTTATAGAGCGGACACGAATCTGCCAAAAAAACACACCTAAAACCATCAAGGGGAAATAACTCAAAAAGTAAGAAAGCAAGAGTTGTCATTCTTGTTCGCGACACATCGTCATGACCTGTTCTACATATCTGTGAAGTATCATGAAAATATTCCAAAGGGTATTCAAGTTACAGAGCGGACACGAATCTGCCAAAAAACTCACCAAAGGGGAAATAACTCAAAAAGTACAATAGCAAGAGTTACCATTCTTGTACGCGACACATCGCCATGACCTGATCTATATAACTGTGAAGTATCATGAAAATATTCCAAAGGGTATTCAAGATATAGAGCGGACAAGAAAATGTTTACGGACGGACGGACGGCGGACGGACGGACGGACGGACGGACGGACAGACGGACGGACGCCAGGCTCATCGCTATATCCCCCGAACCTTTCGGTCGGGGGATAAAAAGGGGGCAGTTCTTGTCCCAGCACAAATAGTGTAGACCCAGATCAGACTGCCCTGAGAGGTCTGATTAGGGTCTGCACTGTAACTGCTATTTCCCAAGCATATATTGACCATCTTAGAATAATTTATTAGCATATTTTCAAATTAAGGATATTTATGGCAATCGCTAAAATGTCCTGGTATTTACGCTAATTATGGTTCTTCATATTTCTTTTAACATATTCTTGGATTAAACTGACTAAAGTATCTATTTAGACAGCTGATTTACTCCTGTTCTCTGGAATGTTATTGAAAATATTCCATTTTGCTTAATTTTTCAGAGCAAAATATTTACAGTTCACACTGTGACACTCTTTATAGCAAATGGACACACTTTCAAGGGAATCAACTCAGCCATTTTTATTTTTGCCAGTCCCTTGCAGAGCTCCAGATAAGAGGGGGTATTGAGGATAATTCAAAGATAATTTTTCTTATTTCTCAACGAAAACATATGTTGTGACCCCTCATTAGAACCGTCTCGACGAGACGGTTCTAATGATGGGTCACAAAATATGTTTTGGTGGAAAAATACAAATAATTATCCCTTAATTATCTCTGTTACCCCTTCTTATCTGGAGCACTGCCCTTGTCAATGGGAATCAATCACAGCAGAATTTAAAACAGACTACTATTTAGCAGGCCAGTGCTTGTTACCAACTGAGCAGTGTGGGGGCATGATATACTGTTCTAAGATTGCCCCCTAGACAGCTTGCTCCCCCTTCTGAGGCAAGATGAAATGGGACATCAGGGGCTACTGTAAGTAGCAGCTGTTTCAATAATACATGCGCCGTAACACAAGAAAACCAACAAAGTGACATGTGTGCCCAGGGAAGACTGAGTCTGGGCAGCCGCCCAGCCTGATCAGAGTCTTTGCTGTGTGCTTAAAGGGTAGCTATGTCATAGCTAAGGGTCTAACCTGGCTCCATGAGGACAGCGAAGAGTCTCTGATCAGACTTGGTGGATGCCCAGGCTGACCTGAGTCTTCGCTGGGTGCAAATGCCACTTTGTTGGTAAAAATTGTCATGTCGCGGCTCAAAATGATCACTGTTTTATGAGCACCTAGAGGCTGGTGGAGCAGTTATGTAATTGGTCCATGATCACACCAAAAGGAAGTATCAAATTAAATCTTCAGGTTTCCAAAAAATACTGCAAAGATCATTTAAACCAGAGATCAGGTGTTGCAACCTAACAAACCAACATATCCGATGTTGTAAAAATAGATTAGTTCATGCAAAAATAACACTAAAAAGTGAAAAAGTGATATGAAAATTTGCAAAAACGATATCAAATATTGTAAAAACATTTTATTATATGATGTAAGTTCCTAAAATATTGAAACTGCACACCTGAAATTTTTTTTTATACTTTTTAAATTATACTTTTTTCAGACCAACCATATACTGGGTTACCACTGTCAATTCTCACCTATGACTTGGTTACGAAGTTTATGATGTAAATTTTTATCCCACGGACATTTTTCTCTCATTTCATTTTCATTCAGAAGAGAAATGCCCAAACTGTACCAGTAAACCAACACAGTGCTGAACATCCCTATCAGACTCTGTGATACAAATGGTTGCATCATCATCATGAGAGAGCTGAAGAGTGGAGCTTGATCCAGGTCATGAGAGAGCTGAAGAGCGGAGCTTTATCCTGGTAAGGTGGGGTTTTGAGGATAATTCTGCAATAATTTTTCTTATTTCTCATCAAAACATAGTGACTCCTCATTAGAACTGTCTCGGTGAGACAGTTCTAATGAAGGGGTCACAACATATTTTTCATGGAGTGTATGGAAAATTATCCCTAATTATCTCTGTTATCTCTTCTTATCTGGAGCATTAATTGTCACTGAGTCTGAAAGTTTATCTGATTTTACAAAAAAAAATTAATTAAAGGATATAAGTCAATAAGTTCTTTCTTCATAAATACATAAAGTGCTTTTTTATTTCCAACTCTGTCTGCCATGCATTTTTGTAAAATTTCTTTGTGAAATGACAATTAATCAACAGAAGCGAACAATCATACTTCAAAGGCATTTCATATCTTAAAACATACAAATTCACTTCAATAAATAAATACTGTTTGGCATGAATAGGCTGATAATGCAAACATAATTCAGTCCATTTAGGAACAACTCATTGGCTATTTACAACACAGGTTCTGCAAACAGACTACAAGTGGTAATGTCATAAACACAGTGAAGAGGGATCAACATTGTCACTATCAGGCATACAAAATAATCCCCACGCACATTAGCCCAACCACTCCACTATCGTTGTTGCCAACAGTCAGCGCCTTCCGCATGATCTGTCACACTTTGCACGGAGACAGCTGGGACACTTTCATTCAGATTACTTAACAGCTATTCTTTCAACGAGCTATCCTGTTTCTGTTGCAAGGGTGCACCACTACAGACCCCATATTCAACAAGTATTATCTTTTCCAAGATGCTTGCCTGTGAGGATCTCTGGACCAATATTATGGTAGTGAAATGTGTCCTTCTCAACCATCAGTGGAGCTGTAACTGTCGTATAAAGCCTGACCACAGCTGGGAAACTCAAAAGCATATGCAACCATCTACTCATGTACTAGATAATTCATGTCTACAGTTCCTGAACACTTTATTAGTTCATGAGCTTTTCAATGACCAGGACAGTTTTATCACTGCCCTTTTAGTTCATGAGCTATTCATGAAATAGGAATGAACCAACTCAATAAACTACTAATGAAATGATTAATTCATAGATAATCTGAATAAAGACTGTTCAGCCACCAAAATTCCTGAGCCAGATTCATAAACACTAGTTCATGAACCATTCATTAAATAGAGAACACTACTTCGTGAACTATGCATGAAATTGAGTTTATGAACGATTCATTGATTGATTGATTTATTGCTTTACGTCCACGGTAAACAACTACGGTCATGTCAGGACGGTCAGTTAACCTAACCACACTATTCCTGGGCAGGCTTAGACCTCCTAAGCGGTTAACCAGTACTAAGTGCATAATTATTACTTTTGCCAGTAACTGACACCTGCCGAAGGAGAAACGAAAGTATGTGGCCAGACCGGGTATCAAACCGAGGACCAAGGACTTATGAGTCAGGTGCCCTACCGATTGCGCTACGCGGCCCAAAGGACAAGATAATTTATGAACTGCATCTTGGCAGCCATGGACTATTCATGAAAAAAGTTCATGAATAATTCAAGAACTATTCTGTTCATGAAAAATTCATGAACCATTCATGATGCAAGGTGTCCTAATACTTGTATTTCATGTATTTCATGGTAGTGTGCTAAATGACTGTCTAAACAATCATGATGCCCCAAACTGTATGTCAAAGATAACAAATATCTAACAAATATTCAACCAGCTTATGATTTATTATTTTTTCTCATCAAACAGGACATTAAAGACTTCACTAGAGGCCTACATAGGTATAAACTGAGAGATAAATCTAAGCATATTAGTCCCAATGGAACATCAAAATGCTGTAAATCTTGATAAAAGCATTTTGAAATGACATAAAAAGTATACTAGTAGGTGTGAAGAAGAACAAATCAGATGATTCAGATGCTTCCAGGAATATCTGTCATACAAAATTTAGCTGGAACAATTACTAAGTTCCAGCTAAATATTGAATGACAGATATAAGTTGCAGCTAAATACTGTATGACAGATATTTCTGATAAACCAGTGTAGACATACATTATACTGCTCCAGAAATGAAAATGATCAGGGTATACAGAGCATGTTTATCAAACCAACCACATGAGACCAACTTAGGGTGAATCGGATACACTTTCCAGCGAAGCAACTCTGCCATTTTCATTTATGCCTCCTAAACTCTAAAGGGAATTTGCTCCTCTAGGAACAAACAGTTTCCCTTTTAGAGTTAACCCCAATTTGAAAGGGCTTTGTTCTCCTGGGAAGAAACAGGAAGTCAGAAAAGTAGTCCTCCTTTGCTGAAAAGGAGCGGCTGTAGCGTAGTGGATAACACTCCAGACTACCAATCCAGGGGTCGCAAGTTCGATCCCCCGCTTCTCCGGTCTTTCGGATGAGACTTTAAACCGAGGTCCCGTCTCCATATGACCTCGTTGTTGGTGGGACGTTAAACCCGAGTTCACTCACTCACTCACATTGCTGAAATGGCGGAAAACAAGAGGTGTCATGATCCATACCCTTAACTGACCTTGAGAGTTCATTAGTGAACGAAGTTGGCAAAAAGCATGTAGAAATATATTAATGGTGTCCAAATCCAGCCATAATTCTATCAAATTATACTTTTCTCATAAAATTCTACACAAAACCATATGCCACCTGCGTGTGACCTGAGATATTTATACTTATAGAATAATGTTTTGTTCTGTTCTGTTCAAAACAGGGATTGAGGGATCCCATCAGTTCTAAGAATTGCCTCAAGTTGATAGGGTGAGTGGACTTCAATCAAATTCAGAGGTGAAAAAGCTATTAGAACAGGGTAATAGTTTATGCATGCGCTAATGTCATGTGAGTTTAATATTAGGTCACACCTGTATGCAGACAGGGTATCAATAAAAGATGTTGCCAAATTTATCATTATTTCAATACACCAGGTTCCTCATTGTCTGAGGTATATTGACCTGCCAATAAGAAATTCTACCTATTTCGTCCAAATTTGGGGCAATATTAATTTCAGTAATGTCCTCTGCCAAATCTGCCCTAAATATTTGAGCACCTCAACTATTGCTGTAATGGATGCTTCCACTTTCAAATTTGGACAAGTCCATTTCCCTGTCAGGGGTTGCTTTATAAAACTGCTGACTAACACTGTAGACCTTGATCAGACTGCTCCCTAGGAGCAGTCTGATCTGGGTCTACACTGTTTGCTTAAGAACAGTCCAAACAGTCAGGGTAAAGTAAGAGGGTATCCCATTATATTACACAATAAAGGAAATAATTTGAGACCATTACAATGATATACCTTGATTTTCAAGATTTAAGAGCTCGAAAGTTACTTGAAGTTGCAATTTTCTTTTAAGCAATACTTGTTCACATACAGAATATTGGTCTGACAGCACTTTACCCATCATATACAAAAAATTAAACCAAAACATCCAGGGGATGCGTAGGTCCATGCCAACATGGATGCCAAGGCAACAACAATAACTCTTCCACAGTACTTTTGTACAGGTGAGCTAAAAAGTACTCTGAATTCATAATTAAAATCTAAATGAGTTCCTTCAAGAGCAGAGAACACAATCAGAAGAAGGAACATGGGCAAGACTATGTTAGTTTCGGTTAATGAAGCCTCCTCAGTATAAGTACCCTTAAAGCTAAAGGGGTTCAAGTCCCTCTCAGCCACAAAGCTGTGATCTGAATCCTACTTAAAATGAATTCATGACCTGGCACAATGCACTGTCATATTCTCATTATTCAAGATTAAAATGAGTTGAGTGTTAGCATGAGGAAACAGTTAGTTTCCCTCATCCTAAGCAAGCCATAATCACCTACAAACAATTTTGAACTCAACTGACATCCTGACTATGAGCAATTCATTGTTTTGAAGTGTCAGCAACAGGTCCTGCTGTCACGCCTACATTTTCAAGTCATTCTACACATCTGCCAATACAATTTTCCGCTTTTACCTGCGCCAGTAAACACCTGAGCGATGAGCCACGATTATTTTTTGTCACCTATACATCCACAAAGCACTGTTTGTCATTATCATATTCTATTTCACAGATAACGGAGGTCATGACCTCAATTTAATTTACCTGTAATTTGAATGTTTTTCATTTGAAAAATTAATGATTTATGGCATACTTTCTACTTTTTTAATTTTTCAATTTTTATGAAGATTATTAAAATACTTGCACAACAGTGTCCTGTCTTGATTTTTTGGAACAGTATTGTATTTCTTACAAGACAGTGTTTTTCCCTTCCAAAACAATCTCAAAGATCTAGATCTGTCTTAGGATTTAGATTTTTTGGCTTGTTGTAAGATAGATCTGATTTTTGGAATTGTTTTAGAGGGGAAAACCCCATCTCATAGCTTACCTATGTAACACTGATTTAGATATATTTGGGATCATTATATATTTGGGATCATTCTACTGATGGAAAAACAATGCTTTACAGCCTCATAAATGATGTAATTGAACCTTGTGTGGGTTGGCAATGGGAGTTCCAGTAAATGAGATATTTATGAATAATATTCAGCCAAAACTGGAATAAATTCAACACATATTCACCATCTGACTAATAAATTTTATAGTAAATGGTCAACAATGCAGAGCTCTAGATAAGAGGGGTATTTGATGATAATTGAGGGATTTTTTTTTTATTTCTCATTGAAACCATCATGTTGTGACCCCTCATCTGAACCGTCTCACTGAGACTGTTCAGATGAGGGGTCATAACATATGTTTTTGTGCAGAATTAACAAAAATCATCCCTAATTATCGATCACTAAATACTCCCTCTTATGTAAAGCTCTGACCATAGTCGATTTTGGTAAAACTCAGCAGCAACCTTTAAGAAGCTGACTTTCGGTTACAACCCACAAGACTCAATTTTCAGCCATCAAAACAATAGAATGTTTGCTATTGTCCAGTATCAAACTTGTTTTGATGGCTGATTTGTTGTAAATTTGGCTTTGCCTATCTATATAGGGAATAATAAAGCAGCAAGCTGCCAAAAGTTAGCATTATATTAATGGCTACTTTCTACCAAGGCAACAAAAAATCTAACATTACTGTAATCTGAAACTGTTCTTTCATACATCTCCCTTCAAACTCAAAATTTTGAATTTCATAATGACCTAACACTTTTTCTTTCCTCATTTATCAAACTCCATCATTTCACACTAGTTTAAATTAATCTGCTTTTTTGAAATTTACTTTTCTCATTCTTTAAAATGATTTATGAGCCTCTACTTACCTCTGATTTAGTGATGATAATGTCAAGGGTAATCACTCTTAACGAACTTAACTTGGAAGAGTATGTCAACTCTCAACAATTTAATCTCGTAAATTTGAACAAATGTACATTTTTTCTTTTGCATCTCAGTGACAATGCCAAAAATGTGTAACATACAATATCAGGCACTAGTTATAATACTCTAAATTTATTACTTTTAAGTTCTATCTCAAACTGAAGTCAGATGTAGACTTTTTTTTGCTGACAAAGTGTTGCTGTCCTCTTTCAATGGTTTCCAATCAGCAATGGACATGGCATGATAACAGATAATGCCCCAATATTCCTAAATAATAACTACATAAAATTCAGCATAATATATAAAGAGGATCTTACATGAGTGCCCATGTATTATTGAATTTATTAAACAAGTTGGGGAAAAAGATAAGATGCGAGGCTCTGCCGAGCATCTTATCTTTTTTTTCCAACGAGTTTAATAAATTCAGTAATACAGGGGCACGAATGCAAGATTCTATTTATCATATGACACTAAAATCGCATTTTATTAGCAAATTTTGCACTAAAACGTCACCATTTCGCCATTAGAAAACGCGTCATTTTATGAACGTCATCGCATTACGTTACGACGTAATTTGCATATTTAATCCACTAGTGGATTATCGTTTTTAATGCATGGCTTTATTACACTCTCAGATGCGACGTCATATGATAAACTTCTTTAAAACATATTACTGAATACAAACTCTTGAATCTGTCAACAAATTTTCTTTCCATCATGTCAAAACCTGTTTTTTGAAGAGCCATAAATATCTAATTATCACATATTTCATCAATTTTTCTGGAGCCAAAAGTGATCTAAGATGGAAGTCTCCTTTCATCAGCTCAGCCATAAAGCAGGAGAATACTGTGCCTTATTCCAACTATGGTATTTAAGGGAATTACCAAAGAACCAAACTGGACTACCTATCTGTCTACCTGATGACCTGGACACAGGTCTTCATTAATTGTTTGTCATTCTTGTTTTACAGTTACCGTACATCAGTTCATCAGCAGAGACCAGATTACAAAGAGGTGCACTCTGGTCTGAGTCTCAACTGAACAAACCTATCATTATGGCATCATTTCTGTGTTGCTTAAATCATGACATCAGAAAGTGGAGCAGAAATTTCTAACAATACTACCTTTTGATATCATAGTAACTAGAGACAATGTGTGACTAGTGACAATATCACCTACTTTGACTAGTGACATTACTGCCTTCTCATATGGTCACTAGTGACCATAGCAAAGAAAATTATTAATGGTTACTAGAGACCATTATTGTAAGCTAGCAATGTCACTACTTTTTAACATGCTCTGGCTCTGAAAAAGCATACTCACATACAGTCCCCTGCGAAATTTGTTCTAGAACTAACATAAAGTTTTTGAACGTTCAAGAACTTTAGTTGAACCTTTAGAACTGTTCTAGAACTGATAAAACAGTTCTTGAACTGTGGTTCTGGAACCTGAATCGTTCTTGAACACTGGTAATTTGTTCTAGAACTAATATCAAGTTCTTGAATGTTCAAAAACCTTTTGTTGAACCTTTAGAACTGTTCTTGAACTGATAAAACAACTGTTCTTGAACTGTGGTTCTGGAACCAGAATTGTTCTTGAATTCTGGTTCTAAAACTATGAGATCTGTAATAGAGCATTTATTCTAGAACTAAACCAGTTCTTAAACTGATCTGCATTCAAACAACATTCAAATGGTTCTTGAACAGTAGTCACTAAGTCACAAAAGTGAAAGAACAACTAATTCAAGAACTTTAGTTCTTGAACTTCAAGTTCTAGAATGGCAATTTAATGTTCAAGAACGATTCTAGAACTAGTTCAAGAACTGTTCTAAAATGATTTCTTGAATTCCTCACAGGGGATTAATTTTAACTGTTGTCACCAATGCTCGCTTAATGGCACAGTTTTATACTTTCTTCTGTGTGCAGACTGGCTTTCTGTCTTTACACAGAAGAAAGTATTAAAACTATGCCATTAAACTGTCAAATTTTGCACCAATTTATAGATCTGATTCTAGGATACCATTTTCATCTGATATCAATTTTAAACTAATTGGTAATTAGGCAGTCCATTTGATTTAATAAATATCTGGTTGTCTTACAAATTACAACCATCCATCTTGTTTAAAATCATTTTGGCAATGATAGGCTTCAATTTTTTTTTATTCTTAAGCTGCCAAAATTACAGACTCATCAAAAGGAAAGAGTCTGCTTGTGCAATGACTTAAGACTCAGATATTTTTGCAGGGCATATGTGTGCATTCTGGTTAGAGTATTCCTGTCTATGAGCCTCAAGAATTCTAGAGAAAAACTAAATTCCTGATAGCAGTCAAAAATAATACATGTGTAGGCCGATCCAGCATAATTTCAGAACAGTTACTGTTCTTATTTCTCACTTCTGAAATTCTGTTGAAAGTACTGGTTCTTGCTGCCATGGACAAATCAGCACTGGCAGACTCTAATCAGGTGAGTCTAATTAAGCTGTGGCATGTGTAGCTTTCATACAGAAGGACAGACATTATAGAGCTTTACTGCTCATTAAAATAAAACTACAAAGGTATACTGACCAAAGAACAATACTACCTCTCCAGGACACGGACAGACTCAGTGCCAAAAGGTGCGAGTTATGCAACCCACTGCATTCTGGGTATTTTTTGTCATCTGCTGAAATGGTTGTCTGCATCAAAAAATCAAGAATATTTTGACAATATTGGACTCTAACTAACTCTTGTAGAAATAATGTGTAGTGCACCAGTCATTTCACACTAGGGGATAGCGGGGGGATAGCAGGGCTTAAAGGGAAATCGCCTCAATGTTCGTGTGCATACATTTTACGCAGCGTCATTGTTTCCTGCTATGGTTATCATGACATCGTTTGCCGTAACGCTAAAACGTTTACGTCACTTTCGAAGACAACATGGGCTCTTTGTTGAAACAAACGTATAAGTTTTTTGCGACAGAAAAATTGGTAAATATATAAAACTGGACAAAAAAAAAAAAAACACGACTAAAATAGAGCTGAAAAATTTTATACGGAAAAGAGAGCGCCAATTTTTTTTTGGCAGGTAGTGTGTAAATTTTTAAGAATTATTTGTAAGGTAAAGAGAGGCTGTGAAAAATGCAAGCGCATTTTGAATCTCGTAATTACTTAATGCAAGTATAAATACAAATAAGGACTTGAGTCATGAAATACCCATGCAAACAGTGAAAGCCGAGATCAGACTGAGCAAATGCGCAGGCTGATCTAAGCTTTTATTGTTAGCTCATGTCGTTATGGTAATTATGTTTTGTCTGTTTCTTTTCTTTTTGAATAGTTGCTTCTAAGATTTAACGCAAGTGACATAAGACGATCAGCCATATCATATTGTTCTCGTAAGATACAAATTTTACAACGGCTAGGCGGCGACACTCTTATTTTTCACTAATCGCCCTAGACCCCTAGACTTTCCACAGGATTCATAGATTGTCGATGCGAACAGGGAAAAACTATCAAAATGCAAATCCTCCGAAATTGGTCTCAGCATTAAATGATAAATTGAAATCATGCTTTGCCGATGTTTCTGTGAAAATACATGTCGGGCAGTGGCCAGGTCCAAGCACATAAACTTGTTCATCAGATATAAATGTGATATAATCTAGACCAAGAGAAAAGTTCGAAATTCTATGAGAAATAACAATGAGCATGCTGCCTAGTTTCAGTCCTTGCCAAGTTGGAATTTCTCTCATTAATTGTTGTCTGTATACGAGAAAATTTTGAAGGCGACATTTCATATAGACTATATGTTCAGGACATAAGAGCATTGCTGAAATTGAATAGGGAATTATATTGCATTGCTATAAAAAAAAAAGCATCGAAAGGTAAGAGCGCTATCCATATGGCCGTTAATGGCGCGAAATAGAAAGCGACGTCAACGCAAAAAAACATTGACGTCAAGGCGCTTTTATGAAAACCGCGCCAATTAAAAGTGGTTTTCCTTCCATAACTCGAATATTTGGCCGATGACCTATATTTTTTATTAGCTTATTTGCACGGGGTTGATCAATCCTGTACCATATCAAAAATATATAAAAATTTCAATGGTGGAACTTTTTTTATGAAAGGAATTCCACGTTTTTTCCAATACCGGAAAACGGCGGGAAATAAAAAATTGTAAATAACGTATATAATGAGGCAAACGACGATGGGAATTTTGATGTTCAAACAAAGAGACAAGAAAGAAGAGTTCATGAATCTTTATTTCGAAACGATCGGTCATCTATTATCTCGTATAAAGTCTTCGAAATAGACATAGCCATGTTTCACACAGGCACATAGATGGCGCTGCATTATCTCAAAAAGTAGTATGGTGACCCCATTTTTTTATTTCCATTTTTCACTCAGTATATAATATTCTACCACTATGTGAAGTTTCAACAAAATCTCAATGGCAGATTTTATAGGGTGATTTCCCTTTAAGTACAGTGCTTTTACCTAAGAGGTGTCCCGGCAGTGCCGTGGATACGCCGGGCTTTTGATTCCCACCAAAACATCCGGAAACATAGTGGAGTGTTAACAAAATCAACCGCTTCACATTGTCAGAATTATATTGATTTTTAAACTTATATCTTTACACTTGCCACTGACTTCCCATAGATGAACCCTTTAGAGCAACTAGCTTCATACACTGGTGAAGGACAGTTGATCATGTGACGTTGTCGTCAAGCGACGTCCTATGTAAACAAACGTCTTGATCCATGGTTCTTGTAACGTTCGATTGACGCCACGTCAGGGCGACGGCTGTTTAACATTATGGCCGAACACATCGTTACTAACTTTTCTTCGACCCTTATTTTGCCCATTCCATGCCAAATTACCATGAAAACGGCACAGATAGGTTCACAAATAACGTGTAAATATAAGAATAAAAATTTGATTTTTCAGCTTTCATGGTGTGAAAAAGCCAGTGGTCGTCGCTAAAATTCTACGAGAAGCGCTTTGCGCTTCATGGAATTTTAGCTCCACCCACTGGCTTCATCACACGATGAACGCTGAAAAATCAAATTTTAATTCTTAAATGATCCCCTGGGGACGGAGACCTTTACCAGGAATTTGACATAAAAAATGTCCCCACAGTGCAGGGCATATACCAGGGCTTTGCAGAGTGGAACGTCAATATCCCCGCTATTCCCCGGCCCCATGGGGGCCGTGGTTGCAAATGACTGGTGCATAGGCAGCAAACAGTTTGGATCTCAGATCAGGCCCCACGTTTGTGGGGCCTGATCTGGATCCAAACTGTTTGCCCAGATACTCCTAAATGTATCCCGAATGGAATGGGTTAAGCATCTGGACAGCATCATTACTGGGATTGGACAAAAAAAATACACCTGACTCACTCAAAGGTCTCTTTCACTTAAGATAGATCAGCTTTTTGTACATTCAACTTCATACTCCAGTTTGTCTTCATAAATAAACGAGACATGACAATGTCCGAACTGTTATTACATATCCATTAGATTTTACTAACCATTTTTACCTCAAATATTGCATGAGTCTGGGAAATAACGTAGACCCAAATCAGAGTTTATGATCTGGGTCTGCAGATCAGGGACTGCATTAGCAGAGTTTGAAGAAAGGATAAATAGACTTGCCAAAATGTGAAGGCAGAAGAGTCTACAAAAGGAAACAACCTGGTGTTAAGATACAGAGGACAAATACGGCAAAATAAATGCATCAATATTTATTGGTAATAAAGACATGACAAAATGGCCACAAAATACATATATCAAGAAAAGTCCATTTATTCCTGAAGATAAATAATCCAATGAAGTTTATTGACATTAAAAGGCAAAAAAAACCAACAGGCTACATAAAAAGAAATAATTGTGTCAGGAAAATAACTTAAATATTCCCTCACTATTGCTCAAAATGATATCTTACACTGAGTGCTGACAGTTTATGCTACAGTTTCTCTGAGATATGATACCCCGTGTTACCCTGAGCAGGGCCCAACCAAGAGGAAAATTTTCAAGAGAACCATTCTCCTTTAATTTGAACTTTCTGCCTGTTTTTGAGCCAAGGGATATACTTCAATTCAAAGACTGCATAGAAAAATCTGAAAGCCAAGTCAAATCCCTCCTTACAGTCTGAGGAACTTCCCCTCCTTTCAATACCTAGCTATAGGTTTTGTTTAAAAAGAAACACCTCTTGCCCCTACCCCTATATATTATACAGATGTTCCGAACAGTTGATGACAAAAAATTGGCATGTTTCATCAGACTGGTTATTCTTAATTACTAAGTGTACTAACATTGCCCTTTCGTTCACAAACCTTGGAATCATACTTGCTCATCACATCTTGACTGCTGGCCAAATTATTACACACAAGAACTTTTCTTTTGTTTCTTTTATTGTCTTTCTGTCATACCTTATCTTGTAAGATCTTGAACAGCTCATAATAACATACATTATAATACTCTTAGAACAGATTGCTTTTTTGTTTCCTGTGTTTTTATACCACTACTTCTGAAGTACTCTGCTTAACACATTCAGTGCTACTAATATACTTTTAGTGCTAATTGAAGCCCTAGTTTTGGTGGGTTTTGATGCAAGATCTGAGGTTTTCTGTTTCCATGGTAACATACACTGTGACCCTCATTAGAACTGCCTCAATGAGGCAGTTCTAATGAGCAGCCACAATGTATGTTTCCATCAAGAAATAAAACAGAACAGAATAGAATTATCATCAAATCCAGCCTTATCTGGAGCACTAATTATGCTTCATGTACTTAGGATGTGCAGAAAATTCAAGTGTTGCTTATCTCCCAAGTTTGCCATTCCTGAAAGTCTGCAGAAAACATTAAGAACGTCAGAACAAGACAACATGCCAAAGAATACATTAAGTGGTTGTAATATTGCAGAAAGCATTCAGAAACAGGAGTTTCCCTAATTTCAAAATGGCAGCTGCAACGGCCATGATTTATTACCTTGTAACAAACCAGTCTATTTATCTCAGACTGCTTCACATGCTTCTTTCACATTATTCTTATGCTTAAAATTTATTTTGCAGCATTAAAATGTAATCTGTGGTGCAGTGCAATTCTGATGTAATAGGTGGGTGGGGTACAATTTACAACCATATGAACTATACATGTATCTTCAAAGATAATAACACTTTTCATTTTCATTCATGATAATGTAACATATTCTATTCAGCTATAAGATAGTTTTCCTGCCAAAATTATTATAAATTCATATGTAAACCAGTTGTGTGTAATTCAGTTATAAGATGGGGTTCGGGGACTTCCCTTCCAAAATGATCCCACAAATCTAGATCTGTCTTGTAAAACTGATCTAGAATTTTGTGACTGTTTTAAAACGGAAAACCAGTATTGCAGTCTTTACAGAGCAAAAATAAAGTAACGAAACTGTACTCACCTAAATATTTCAATGCAGCAAAATCAGCATATGAAAAGAGAAAAAGAAAAACAAAATTATCTTAAATTATGTACCATACATGAATATATATTCATCACCATCAAGCTGTATACTACCGGTAACTTCAATTAGCTTAAGTCAAATTTCAAATCTTGATCTACTCTGCCCTCTAGCCTTTGAGTTTTTCAAAATACAGAAAAAAATCAGAGCTCTACATGAAAGGGAGTATTTGGTGATAATTAAGGATAACTTTTGTTAATTCTCCATAAAAACATATGTTGTGACCCCTCATGTTAACTGTTTCAACGAGACGGTTCAGATGAGGGGTCACAACCTATGGTTTCAACAAGAAATAAGAAAAATTATCCTTAATTATCATCAAATACTCCCTCTTATCTGGAGCTCTGAAAACTGCAACATAAGGTAACCAGATGGAATTTATGACTACCAAATGTGACAAAATGATGCTTCTGACACACCTCCAAATAAAAATTCCTAATCACTTCTGATTTTAATTGTCTTGAATTAATTAGCTCAAATTATTTCCCAGTATCTGAGCTGTAACTGTCGTTCATATTAACTCAGATTTGTATACTGTCAAAAGGGCTGGCAATGAGGAAACCATTCCTAGACTATGTACTTCCATGGGTTACAATCAATTTGTTACTTGAAGTGTTGGTCCATTCCACTCAATGTTTTAAACTATGCCATTATATCTAAGTTCTGAGTTTTAAAGGTAGGTTCCTGTACTTTGGAATGCATCATAATTTTGATGATCTTTCATCCAAAATGTTGGAAAGCACTTATAAAAAGGTATGAACAAGTTTCACTAAAAAGTGTAAATCAAAAAAATATTAGAAAAGATGTTTTGGAAGGGATTTCCTAACTCTGCTTCGCACACCAGTTAGCGCTATTTTTAGTTCACGCCAAAAATAGATAACACAGCTGACGTCATGCATTGCATTTTGGGATAGTTTTAACCCCTCCGCCATGCCAGGACCTCTACGAGAGCTCACGGCAAGGGAAAATTGACCTTTGGAGAATGGCATCAGAAATTGCGCATTTACAGATATAATAAACATTATTTATTTTAAGAACTGGAATTTCAACGAAAGAAAATAAACCAAAAGGGAAAACGACTATTTTCTTCAACGTCTGACGAGTTTCTCAGTAGCAACAAATTCAGAAAAATAAGAGAATTCAATACTGCTCAGAAAAAGATGAAATTATTTTGTGGACATAATCGTTATCGCTAGTCCAGGAACCTACCTTTAAATTCATCAGCAAGGCATCTAACAAGTATTATTGTGAAGTCTTTTCGGATATTCCCTGCTGCCGCATAATCAAAGTACTGAGAGTACTGAATGGCAATTTTTTTTTTGGTCATGTTGAAATTATTCATCCAATTTCGAAACCTTAACAGCATGTCCATTTCAGCAAAAAAAAAGGTTACCATTAGCAACTTTTGTGACTGGTGGCCTGCCATTTGAGGTAACATATATGGCTATAAGACAAGATTTTCATCCCTAAAATGACCCCACATACCAATCAGTCATATTATGAAATTCAGCTATGAGATGGGTTTGCTCTTCTAAAACAATCCCAAATATCTAGATCCACCTTATAAGATGGATCTAGATTTTTGGGATTGTTTTATATGATGGATCTAGATTTTTGGGATTCTTTTACTCTTCTAAAATAATCCCATCTAGATCCATCTTTTACTCTTCTAAAATAATCCCATCTAGATCTATCTTTTACTCTTTTAAAACAATCCCAAATATCTAGATCCATCTTATAACATCTTATAAGATGGATCTAGATTTTTGGGATTGTTTTATATGATGGATCTAGATTTTTGGGATTCTTTTACTCTTCTAAAACAATCCCAAATATCTAGATCCATCTTATAACATCTAAGATGGATCTAGATATTTGGGATGGTTTTAGAAGAGTAAACCACCATCTTATAACCAAAGAAATACGGTTTGCATGCTTTGATGGTGGTCATTTTTTCTTGAAAACATATGAAAGAACTTGTCTCACTTTTGAAGCTGTATCAGAGTCGATCAGTCACAAAAGAATATATTTCCCAGTGGCTGAGGCCGGGCCACGTAGTAGGTCGGTAGCACGTCTGACTCAAGGGCCAGAGATCCTGGGTTCGATACCCGGTCCGGCCATATATTTTTGTTTCTCCTTCCGCTGATTCAAGAAGGGCAGTTGACAGTTACTGGCTAAAGTATGTGCACTTAGTACATGTACTGTTTAATTGCTTAGGAGGTCTAAGCCTGCCCAGGAATAGTGTGGTTAGGTTAACTGACCGTCCCGACATAACCATAGCTGTTCACCGTGGACGTAAAACAATAAAACAACAACAACCCAGTGGCCGAATTTTCACGGTAAATACTGTCGCATTTTGAACAAACAGCCAAGAGTTGATGTCTTTGTTCAAGAATGGAGGATGCTGGGAAATTTATGTTCCAGATGCCTGACACTGTCACATAACATGGAAAGAATTCAATTTTCAAGTGATAAAAAGAATGAGCAGCCTCATGCTGAATGGCTAGGGGTATAATTATCGAAACTTAAAAGCTTTTATCCTGTCAGCTAGGTTTACAAAAGGAAACAATCATGGTCCTCATCTTCTAATATTTATTTACAGTCAAGAAATCCTGGAAGACGATCAGGTTTCACCATATTTTCCCTAAAGATCCTGGGGCCGTATTCATAAAGCGACTTAAGTCGTTGCTATGCTGTTGCTAAGGCCAAATTTCTATGAAGGAGATTCCCTGCAACTATGAAGTTTGCTCTGGAGGAACAGTCTGAAAAGACTGTTCCTCCAGAGCAAAGGACGAGGTGCAATAAGGGCCGATTTTTGCCCCATGTCAGAAATGAATTTTGTTGTCATAAAAATTTAGTTAGGTAACTCTAATTAAAAGAAGTATAATTTTTATTCCTGTACTGATGCTCATTTCTGAGAAAATCTGTCATTTGTAATGTGTGGTAGCAAGCAGGAAATTTGGGTAAAAAAAGGGAGTGGGGAAGTATTTATTAGCGGTTTTTTTCCTCTGGGCTACGCATCGAGTATTTATGAAGTTAAACTATGACAATATTAATTAGTGTTTATGCTCGTGCATATTTGACAATGATGACGTCAGACTACTGAGTACTAAAGGGCAATAACTCAGCCTTTTACAACTAAAATACACACAGAAATAGTCAAAGTAACACCATTGTAAATCAAATATAAAAACTTTTGTAGCACACAAAAGATAAATGTTTAAATTATTATAGGATGTATGACTGTAATAATTGCCGAAAAAAAGTAATAATATAAGCGTGGTATATTTGTTGTTGCCATGGCAACAACTTCTAATAACACATTTTTAAAGCATTTAATTAACTTTATTTTTGCAGTATTTCATGCTGGATTTTCTTGATTTGATTTGTAACATCTATTATTAGAAGTATTTAAAGAATATATAATTTACATAATATCTAAAGCGCGTTATGGTTGCCGTTGCCATGGTAACAACCTCAAAACTTTCACAAATCTAAAACATTTTTAACGTATTTCGCAGTATTTCTGCATTTTATTCTTTATTTGACTTGTTTAAACTGTTATATGATGTTTACATGTGATAGTCACAGATATGTTTTAATGTATTAACGTGTTATGATTGACGTTGCCATGGCAACAACTTTCCCTTTGATGTTGGGGATAGGGTTTGGGATCTGATTCAGTCAGTTCCTTAAGTGTAGTTACTCTTTAAATTTTCAATCTTACTCATTTTTTAGATTATTATTTTGTTAGCCGGGCCGCTTAGCGGAATCGGTAGGGCAACTGACTCATAAGTCAGAGGTCCTGGGTTCGAAATCCGGTCTGGCCACATACTTTCGTTTCTCCTTCCGCTGATTCAAGAAGGGCAGTTGTCAGTTACTGGCGAAGTATGTGCACTTAGAACTGGTTAACCGCTTAGGAGGTCTAAGCCTGCCCAGGAATAGTGTGGTTAGTTTAACTGACCGTCCCGACATGACCATAGTTGTTTACCGTGGACGTTAAGCAATAAATCAATCAATTTTGTTTTAGTATTTTGTTATGTTTATGCCACAAAATTTTTAATTCACTTGGGAATACCTTAATACCTTAATTAATACGCTGCTGAGGCCATTAATGGGATAAGATTGAACGAATTAACAAAAAAAAAAAAAAACGAAAATAAAAAAATAATATATTGATGATTTATCACTTTTATTAAATTCTTATAGCTTTTGCAAACCGACCCTCATCAAAAATGGATACTGGATACTTACCTATTCTAATTTTGCTACATTTTTAGAATAAATCCAGCAAGGCAATCCATTATTAGTGTCCTACAGATATTCGACCAGATTAGGGTGTATTATTGTTATTCATCCATCAGCCACACCGTCTTTCTGTCCATTTGTCCGTCCATAAAACCTAGATCATGAGATAACAAGGCAACTGCTTGGTTGCCTGCTCAGTGTGTAAACAAACAGGGTTTTGTCCATTTTCCCCTCTGTTTTCTTGGTCGTCTATGAACCGGCAAGAACGTAGGTTGTCATGGCAACCTGAAGTTACCATTGCCCTACTTTGAGAGAATGATAGCCCACTGATAGATTGAATAGTACCCGAGCAGGTATTCCGAAAATGGATAAAATGATTGTGTTGCCAATAATGACAGACAACTTGCATAAATATACTGTATGGTTTAATATTGCTTAATATGTGTTGTATTGACTGAGGCCCTGCACACTTCGCTTACTTGTTTCCCTCAGGTAAGTAACCAACTTGAACACCTCTGTGACATGTTTTCTCTACCGACTTCTGTGATTAAACGCCCGCGCCCACATGGTTCATATGGGTCCGCGCATGTTCACATTCGCACGTGTATCGAAGTAGGGAAGAAGAACGCACCATTAGAAGAGAGATGGGCTCCGCCTTTCATGCTGTGCCCAAGATAGAGTGGGCCTGTTACCGCCACTGCTCCTGCGGCCACTAGGCTATGAGAAACCTTTACCTTTTTCACTCCTCTGTGCACCTTATGTGGAAAAACGAACTTAAGACTCAGATCTGCCTGTAGTTACGGGCAGTTCATTCAGACTAGACCCTTCACTTTCGATGACTACATGCGTTACTTTGGACGGGACTGCTTGAATGAAAAAGCTCATCTCAGCTTTCACTTTCCACATATGCTGCTTGGTGCTTTTTCTCAAACTCTACTTCAAACGAAAAAAAAAAAAATTCACATTCGCCCAAGCATAGCCTAAGTATATTTGATTATCCTCGGTAAGTCCTGATCACCATAGATTCTATTTTCTTTTGAAAACGGGGCAATTTGGGAAAATTTGCACCAACACGAGCAAATTTTTCCTTTCAAAGTAGAAACATTTTGGATGTTTATTATTGTTATTATTATTATTATTATTATTATTATTCCATAGAATGAAACAGGAAGTCACGAAACTTGTCCCTACATGTAAAAAAGGCGGACACTACGGTTAATACCATGCACCCTTTTCAGGCTGCGTACCTTTTTGTAACTTGCTAGCTCTGCTTATCCATCGGATTATTTCTAACAAACTTTCAGGTGGACAGTGTGGTTCTATATTCATTACGGCTCCCCTCGGGCAATAAAACTGCTAATCATTTTTTACCCTATATTTATTGCAAAGCTACCCCAAAGCTTGCCTCTTCTCATTGCATTTATAGCTACATTTAAAGAGACTCAAAGGAAATTTGTGATGAGAATTAACACAAGCTCACATCACGACATTTTCTGTAAAACGCCAATGCCTGTCCGACTTACTTTTACACGTAATGCTACCTTAGGTGTAATCACAGCCGCATTGCGTTCATCAGTATGGGCAGGAAGAAGAATCCTTGTTCATTCCAGCCACACAGGAACATTTTGTAAAGAGAACGACTCACCCAGAGAAAACGAGCTTCTTGCAGTCCTGTTGTGTGTTAGGGTGTATATGCGTTTCTGTTTTCGTACGCTTAAGGAAGTCTTTGTGATTGACAATGGGACGGAAAATGATATCAAATTATTTTTTTCTAATAAAATATTTGTTACCTGAGTACCTTCTGATCATAGCAAAGTTTTGTGTTACATGAAGGTTGTGGAAATACTGTGACCGACTTGTCCTAGTTGCCCCATTTTACTAAGGACAAGTGAAAAATTTACTTGTCCATAGACAAGTATATCATGCAGTTATATATTACAGATGCCATGTATTCTATATAAATATACACAAATCTCTTTTAAGTCGACTGAATACAACTGCCATATTTTAAATGGAGCTTACTTTTGGAAACAGAGGGTGGCTTCCCTGTTTCTGAAACCCTTTCCCAATAGACGCTACTCTTCACTTCAAGAATTTGCTCCCAGAGGTATCAAATTCTTTCTTTTAAGAGTAGGTCTATGAAAGAGGAAACGAAAAGCTGGTAATTTTGTCGAAATGATGTCACAAAATACTCCCCTTATTTATTCCCCCGAACAACACAGAGATGTAGCTTCTGTTATTTCACTGGTACAAGTTAAGTTTTATTTATACAAGTAAAGCCTGACCATTTACTTGTCCCAGGATAAGTACAATCAGTGCAATTTTTCATTTTTCCACAGCCCTGGTTATATGTGATTGATGTATTTCAGGAGGTACATTTTTTTTCATGAACGTCGTATAATTTCTTAAAGTGGTATGGGGGGGGGGGGTAGGGGGAGGAGGGGGAAGAGAGCAGGAGGGAGCGGGTTGCAAACCGTAAACAACCAATTTTTCTTTTTTTTCGGGGGGGGGGGGGGCATGAAGGGGCACTATATGCATTTCAAAATTATTGGGGGGAAGGGGCAGCCCCCGGCAAACCGTAGACAACCATTGTTTAAAGGGAAGGGGGCAGGGCATGAGGGTTGGGGTGCCATGCATTTACTGATTTACTGGGGGGCCTCCCCCCACACACACCTTTTTTCTACACCTATGTATTTATGTCTTCAGTAATGAGCTGTCCCTTTTCCAGGTAGGTCTTCTTGACATGGTCCTATAGCATTGTTTTGGTGTTAAGTGTGAAGACATTACTTCAACTGCATAGGCCTTGCGAATTTGTGGAAGGTGCGAGGGGCGGTATACCAGTGGGCTTCATCATGAAAAAAAAAAAAAAGATAAAGCCCCAAGTAGGGATCGATCTCTCAACTTAAAAGAAACTTGCTTTATAGAACAGTCAGTTAAACCGCGAAGCCAACCCGTGATTCTTTTTATAAACCATTATTTTAAAGTATATAAACTTTAACACCAACAGTACTACAGATTATCGATTTCTCTTCTGCATTTATATGATAAACAAAAGCAAAATAATAAATAACGCTCATCAATAAAATTTCCCACACATGTGACAAAACAATCTGATTTAAAACAGTCTGAAGAGGTTACATGTGTACACAACGTGCCGCTTTGATGTCTTTGCAATCTCTGATCATTTTATTTTTGATAATTTAGGTATTGATAGTGAAGAACTGACACAGCATTGCGATAAAGCAAATCTATTACCTACTTTGGGCTTGTCCAAAAGTCGCACCTCACAAGATATAAAAAACTGACAATAACGGGCGACGGCTTATCAATACTTGTAAGATAAACTGGCAGAGAAATTAAAAAAAGATGATATTGGACAAAGAGATTGGTGGAAAACGCTCAAACAATTCATAAAACCGGAACAAACATCTACACTTCCCCCACTTTATAAAGACGATACTGTTTACTCCGACGACGCAGAAAAGGCCAATATAATGAATATTTTTTTCACTGAACAAACCGTGTTAGACGAAAGTAACGCTTTTCTACCCGTTGACGTTCCTCAGCCTCCTAACTGTCTTGACTCTCTTTCTACAACACCCCAAGAGGTGGAAATGATCTTAAAATCACTAAAAGTAGGAAAAGCTGCTGGCCCTGACTCATTAAATAATCGAATCCTTAAAGAATTAGCTCTTCCGTTATCTTTCCCTCTCTGTGATCTCTTCAATTTCTCTTTGACTAGTGGTAAAGTTCCAAGCATATGGAAAGAGGCAAATGTAACCCCGATTTTTAAAAAGGACGACCCATCAATTATTTCAAATTACCGACCTATCTCTCTACTAAGTACAATAGGCAAAGTATTGGAAAAAATTGTGCACAAGAACCTCTTCAATTTCATTCGTGATCATGAAATACTGACAACCTTGCAGTCAGGATTTATACCAGGAGATTCTACCGTCAACCAGCTCGTCGACATATACAATACTTTCTGTAAGGCCCTTGACGAAGGGAAAGAAGTTCGCGCTGTCTTTTGCGATGTAAGCAAAGCGTTCGACAGGGTCTGGCATAAAGGCCTTCTTTTTAAACTTCAAAATGTTGGGATTTCTGGTTCTCTCCTATCATGGTTCAATGATTATCTAGATCATAGAAAGCAAAGAGTAGTATTACCCGGTGCTGTCTCATCCTGGACAACACTGAAAGCAGGTGTTCCGCAGGGCTCTATCTTAGGACCCCTTCTGTTCCTTTTGTATATTAATGACATTGTTGAAGATATACACTCTACTATAAGGCTCTTTGCTGATGATACAAGTCTTTATATAATTGTAGAAGATTCCTTGCAAGCAGCCGAACAACTTAATACTGATCTAGCCAAGATACATTTATGGGCAACTAAATGGCTCGTCTCATTTAACCCCTCTAAGTCAGAATCAATAATATTTTCTAGAAAACAGGCAAAACCTTACCATCCCCCTATTCATATGAATCAACAACAAATCAGCGAAGTAAACTCCCACAAACATTTAGGCCTTATTTTTTCGAACGATTGCACCTGGCATGAACACCTAGATTACATTAAAAATAAGGCATGGCTGCGGATTAATATTATGCGCAAACTTAAGTTTACACTAGACAGAAAATCTCTCCAAACAATTTACATTTCATTTATTAGACCACTTCTTGAGTATGCCGATGTTGTCTGGGACAACTGTACCCAATATGAAGCAAATGAGTTAGAACAAATCCAAAATGAGGCAGCGCGCATTGTCACAGGAGCAACCAAACTAGTCTCTATCCACTCCCTTCTTTCGGAAACTGGTTGGGAATCTCTAGCATCCCGTAGAGAAAAGCACAAGTTAATACTGTACTATAAAATGCAAAACGATCTTACGCCAGACTTTTTGTCTTCCCTCGTACCACCTACTGTTGGTAGTACAACAACATATAACTTGCGTAATGTCTCGAACCTACAGACTGTTCATGCCAGCTCACAGTTATATTATAAGTCTTTTCTACCGTCAGTTACGCGTAGCTGGAATGAACTGTCTGAAGATAAGAGAAATACAACTTCAGTAGCAGCTTTCAAAAATGAACTTCAATCTAATGTCAGATCCCCGCCATCCTTTTTCTTTGATGGTAAAAGAACAGGACAGATACATCATGCGCGACTGAGATTGAATTGCAGTTCATTAAGACAGCATCTTTTCTCAAAAAATATTGTAGACAGTCCTCTATGCGAATGTGGAGCTGTCGAGGATAGTAAACATTTTCTTCTAGACTGCCACCGATATAGGAATCAGCGAGTTGAACTTGTCAACACCATCTCATTGATTTGTCACCCAACACTTGATATCCTTCTTCATGGTAGTTCCGAATTAACAGACTCTGATAATAAGAAAATATGCCTAGCGGTGCATGACTTCATAATTAAATCCAAACGATTTTGAGTCAAATATCTGAAACATCATTTCTAATATATATTGGCATATGCTTTTAGTCACTCAGAAAACCTGCCTGAGATTGTTGAAAATAAGAGTGACCTTCTTACAGCTACATATTTATATAGGGCAACCTGAGTAGAATACTTAAAACTCCTTACTGCATACAAAGCCAAAGAGATATGCTGAACTCCATTCCCCGTGGAGCTCTATTTGGACTCTTTGTAAAACCCTGGTAACATTTTATCTTCTTTTCTTCCTTTTTCATCTATCTTATCAAAAATCAAAATGTGTGTACACACATGTGGGAGCATCAATACTTGTGATGCCCCCGCATGTGCGTATGCACATATAAACAGAAGATACTAAGATAATATGATAAAATAGATAAAAATTAGTTGACAAACACGATAGATAGTAGTATATTCTGTGTTATTGTATTATTGAGGGATACAGATTCAAATAAGTCTTTTGACTTCCTTCTGGATCCCTTTTGTATAATATTTTTGTATTTATGTCATAATGTCCATTGAATGTTTGTTTGTTATACGAAAGAAATAAAGTTTAAACCAATACTTGTAAGAGTAACAATGTGTTTATTTTAAATGGTAGGTGTGGCAGTGATAAAGGCGTGGGAAATTTTACTTTTCGCCAAACATCAGTAATCGACTATGCTATTTCGTCGTTTGAGGGATTATGTCACATCTCAAATTTTCGTATTGAAGAACTTGACACATTGTTCTCAGATGGACATTCATTACTACATTTAGTTTTGAATTTTAAAATTAAACACCATCCTCCGAAATCTGACTTACCGCAAAATAATATTCCAAGATGGATAGAAAATAAAAAGCAAACGTTTATCTCTAATATTAATTCCGACGAAATATTATATACTAAGTCTGAATTACAAAAGTTAACTTCGGATACAGCAGCCGTTTGCTCTGATGACATTAATAATATAACAAATCGTATCTCAAATATTTTTATTAGTTCGGCACAGACTAGTTTTACGAGGAATCAGAATTTTACTAAAACCAACGAAGATAAAAAATGGTTCGGGCCCGATTGTTTAAAAGCACGAAATAATTATCATTTAGCGAAAAAAGCATTGCATGCTAATTTTACCGATTTGAACCAAACTAAACTTAAAGAAACAAGCAAAGCTTATAAACAGACGATGAATAAATACATATTAAAACATAAATGCAAAACACAACGGCGATTAAGGTTATTGAAACAGAAACAGCCTAAAGAATTTTGGAAGTTACTTAATAGCTTAGAAAAAAAGAAACCTAACGAAAATATCACCCTCGACTCATTGTACCAGTACTTTAAAAATCTTAACTCAACTGATGAAACTGAAGAGCAAGATAATGATATAGATTTTGACATTAATGACGATTATGAAATTTTAAATGATCCAATAACCATAGACGAAATTCGTAAAAGTGCCTTAAACCTTCGAAATAATAAAAGCTCGTCAAATGATTACATTGTAAATGAATATATTAAAAATACAATAGATATTTTTTTACCTATCTACGAATCTTTATTCAATCTAATATTTGATACAGGAATTTTACCCGAGTCATGGCTAGAAGGCATCATATTACCGATATATAAAAACAAAGGAGATAAAGCGAATCCTCAAAATCATAGACCTATCACCCTTCTTAGTTGCTTTGGAAAGTTATTTACGTCAGTTTTAAATGCTAGGTTAAACAGATTTATAGAACAAGAACACGTACTCGAAGAAAATCAAGCAGGTTTTAGAAAAGGATATTCGACCACAGACCATGTTTTTGTTTTGCATTCTTTGATCGAAATTATGAAAAATAGTAATAAAAAATTATTTTGTTGTTTTATAGATTTTAGTCAAGCTTTTGATTCGGTTTGGCGCGTTGGATTATGGCAAAAGCTTATAAAAAATGATGTCAATGGGAAAATGTTTAGAATTATTTACAGCATGTATCAAAAAATTAAATCATGCGTTTCATTGAATAAAGAACAGTCCTTATTTTTTACTAGTGACATGGGCCTTAGACAAGGGGAAAACCTCTCACCCGTTTTATTTTCATTATATTTAAATGACCTTGAAAATTACTTATTGTCCCATGACTGTAAAGGAATCGATATTGAAGCCAATACTACTGACATATATTTTTACATTCGATTGCTAGTACTTTTATATGCTGATGATACAGTAATTCTTGCTGAAAAAAGTGATGACCTGCAAAATAGTCTCAACCAATTTAGTGAGTATTGCCGTGCTTGGAAGTTAAGAATTAACTATTCTAAAACTAAAACTATTATTTTTGGCGCAAGAAAGACATCTCATATTACTTTTTTATTAGATGGAAATCAAATCGAAACTGTAGATCATTTTAGGTATTTGGGGGTATATTTCTCGAAGACAAGAACATTTTACAAGGCAAGATATCATGTTGTAGAGCAAGCCCGTAAAGCAATGCACTTGTTATATAAACGTATTAGAAATTTTAACCTACCTATTGATTTACAGCTGCAAATTTTTGACCATACTATATTGCCGATTCTTTTATATGGAAGTGAAGTTTGGGGATTTGAAAATATACAGATTATTGAAAAGTTGCATTGTGAATTTCTACGCACTATAACCAAATTAAGAAAAAGCACTCCTCTATACATGATATACGCTGAGCTTGGGCGCTTTCCAATTGAAATTAATGTAAAATCTCGCATGCTTAACTTTTGGTTTAACCTTAAAAATACTAACTCATTCAAATTTAGTAACTTAATATATATTTTCATGAAAAATGATAATCGCGAATATAAATGGATCAACTATATTGAAAAAATACTCCAAGAAGCTGGTAGATGTGACCTATGGACTCGTGAAACAATCGAAAATCCGAATGCAACCAAATGTGCCATAATACGTACATTAAAAGATCAGTATATTCAAAATTGGCTGACACTTATGCAACATTCTTCTAAGGGAAAGTTATACAGTGCATTTAAGAACGGTATTACATTGGAAACATATTTATCAACCCTAACGAAAAGCAAATTCATTCTATTACTTAAGTTCCGAACTAGCAATCATAAGTTACCAATAGAAACCGGTAGATGGAACAACGTAGACATTTCTGACCGTAAATGTACTATTTGTAGCCTTAATATGATAGGAGATGAATTCCACTATCTCTTTGAATGCCCTTGTCTAAACACAGAAAGAAAAATATTTTTAAAACCAAGATTCTATGTTAGACCTAATATGTATAAATTTTGCCAGTTAATGCAATCCACAAATATAACTACGTTATCAAAACTTAGTAGCTTCGTACAAATAATAATGAATAAGTTTAGTAACTAAATACTGGAGTAAACATTTTCTATTCCCCTTTTCGGCTTAGTTATAAAATTGTTATTATGCATAATACTTATAAACGTACAGTTTTTGTTTCCCACAGTACCATCTAGTGCTTTCTGGGTATTTGGACAAAGAAAAAAAAAAAAAAAACAGTGTCTGCCGGAACCCTGCAGCATGATAGGGTGTGGATACACCCTGTCACGCTGCTGTGGTCTGGACAAATAATAGGCATAGTGCTTGATGTAAACCACATTTATGAAATTTGTATTTCTATTGCTATATTTTACAGCTGATGTCATCTGATATCCTTATAACTCTCAAATATTTATACTCACAGTACTTACAGTGTCTGCCGTGGTCCTATAGGACGACAGGGTGTGGATATACCCGGTCGTGCTGTAGTGACTCGGCAGGCACTGTTTGTACTGTTTGAAGATTATGGACTAATAACGGATACGTTCAGTAGTTACGAACTCTGATACAGAATATTTTGTATCCTCCTCCACTGTTCAGTCATATAACTATTTGTATATACATAGTGTATACATAGTATATTCTCAACCGTATTAATTTCCTATTTCACTGTTTAGATCAACTTGTCACCTGAAAAATATAAGCGGTATTCGCCGAGATCCTATAACATGGGAGGGTGTAGAAATATATCCTGTCATGTTGTAGGATTTGGCCAGTACTGCTTGAATTCTTTAGTGAAATTATGACGTCACGTATTACATGTATGAAATTCTTCTACTCTCCCCTTATGCCACCTGCGTGTGGCCTGGGGATCTATATCGAAATAAAGAAAATTGTATTGTATTGTATTGTATTGTATTGTATTGTAAACAAAAGCACCGCCGGTGCCGTAGCTAAAAAATAGACATGCCAACTTCAGCGATATTTTTTTCGGAAAAGTTAATTTTTGAAACCCAGCGCAGCCAAGACCCAAGTAGATATTTTGATAGTATGTTTGTTTTATTAAAAGACGCCTTTTGTCAAAATTTTAAGTTGGGTCTCGCCTGCGCTGATACTTTTCGCTGATGTTAAAGTTCGCAAAATGGTCACTTTTTGCTGTTTTGGCCATTTCTAGGATAGATTGAGGCAAAAAATGACGCATTTCTAGGAAGATAGTCAAAAATACATGAACAGATCTTCAAAATATAAGGATTGGCCTGCTTAAAACTGTCTTTATTTTTTCAATTACTCCGTTTTGAAATTTCGCGAAAAAATTGGGCCGTTATCGCACCTTAACGCAACTCGTTCTTTCATAGTTGAAGGGAATCTCCTTCATAGAAATTCAGCCTTAGCAACAGCATAGCAACCACTTAAGTTGTTTTATGAATACGGCCCCAGGCATCTTATGGATGAAATCAGAGCAGCCTGCAAGAACATTTTTGCCAACAATGAAATGTCCAGTGATAGACAAGACAGTGTTAAGTTTGGTACATAGATGGAAAGAGTTCAAAACGGCTGAAGTGTCTGAATATTTTGTTATTGTGTTATTGTTTAACGTCCACAGTAAACAGCTATGGTCATGTCGGGATGGTCATTTAAACCCAACCACACTATTCCTGGGAAGGCTTAGACCTCTTAAGTGGTTAACCAGTACTAAGTGCACTTCCTTTCATCAGTAACTAACAACTGCCCTTCTTGAATCAGCAGAAGGAGAAATGAAAGCAAGTGGCCAGACCAGGTATCGAACCCAGGACCTCTGGCTTATAAGTCAGACGCCCTACCGACTGTGCTAGGTGGTCTGGCTGAATATTTTGAATAGTGCAAAAAATGAAAAAAGTTGAATCTGCAAACAGCGAAACTGATCGGTCCAGATGAGGCAGCTTATACAGAGCCAACTCACCTGGATCTACAATGATTGCCCACTAGCTTTTAATTTTGTAAATAATTTATGCAAATGTCAATTTTGTTGCCAAGTTATGCTTTTTTGTGGCCTACTTGTTTTGGTGCTTATAGGAGAAATGCAGCAAATGATCATATGCCATTGCCTTATAAGGCTGTTGGACTAAACTACCAACAATATCAAAGCCAAGATAACATAGAGACACAGGGTTCTCATTTGACTCCAAACCAACACTACCGTTTTTGGAAAAGTAAACACTTCTACATACAGGAGTTCTACTAAAACATTAATGTCCCAAGTAAGGACAATTTATTTCCAAAGTCAGCAACTTTAACTGAGAAAACCAATTTCCACTTCAGAATTGCAATTTCAGAAGCATCATGTTTTATTCAAGTTTGAATATTTGAACCTATCCCTGTAGATCTGTTTTAATTTCATTTTCCAGAAAAACGACAAGATATTTTTTATCTGTCTGGCACAGCACCCTTCCAACTTCAAAGAAATCAATGATAGAAATTTTGCTACAGTGATCAATACACAACATTCACAGACAACTCTTGATGAAGCATATAACTGGAACTGCACTTCTTCAGCCTAGCTCTAATGAGCCCAGAATTAGGCTAGGTAAGTGTAGTTGCAGCTATATGTTTCACTCTTGCTGAAAAATATAACTGCAACTGCACTTCTTGAGCCCAGCTTTTTTTCTTGAGCCTAGACTTAGGCTAGAGAAGTGCAGTGGCAGCTATATGTGTCACTGTTGATTTAAAGTATAGCTGCAGCTGCACTTCTTGAGCTTATGTTACTCTTCTTCCTGGGCCTACAGATTTAGGCTAGATCGAGACATGCAGTTGTAGTTATGTGCTTCATTGTTGATGCAACTGCACTTCTTGAGACTAATTCTTCTTTTAAAGAAAATTCAGGCTAAAGGAGTGCAGCTGCAGGTATATGATTCACTCTTAATGAAGTATATAACTGCAACTGCACTTCTTGAGTCCAACTCTAGTTAGGCTAGAAAAGTGTAGCTGCAACTATACCTTGCACCCTTGGTGATCTATTTAACTGCAGCTACCCTTTTTGAGCCCAACTCTTTTTTTTATTCAGTCAGAGTACTAAAAAAGAAGAGTCAGGCTCATGATGTGTAGTTGCAGTTTGAATACAAGGCTCTTGATAGGTTATATGACTTGTAATCTTGCATTCAACTACAACCTGCTGGTCAGCATAATGTCTGATGGATACAGGCTCCAAAAGTTTGGCCTGTCTCACAGCTCTTATTGGTATGAGCCTTTCTCCTGTCAGGTAATGGTCAATGATCCTGACCAACAATTCAAGACTTCAGACAGGCTGAAGATGCCGCCTGTTTTCTTCGCCAAACCACTGACTGAGACATGCAGGATGTTTCAATATATCAGGAAGGAATATTGTAAAACCTGGACTGGACCTGGACTAGGAATCTGTAGACTGTGTAAAACATGGAATACTATTACATTTAACACTTTTGCTGAAAACTGTGATCTGTGATGTAGTTAGGCCGGACCACGATGAACCTGCCAGTATGGCTTCATACTTTATACAGAACAACTTTGCATTAACCAACCTGCTTGTTCAGATAGGGCAAAGTGTCAAGATTTTACAGTATATATCTCCTCAGATTGCATGACTATGGACCCTAGAACAGAATAGACCTGATGTTGCAGATAATGACCTATCACAATGGCATAATCAGACTGTTAATCTATGCAGTTACAGCTATCAATTTCCACTCAATTGGCTGCTAATTGCAATTCTTATTCTGTTTCATAAGAATACACCTTATCATGATGAGATTACCTCAGTGGTCTGTTTCTCCACCCTCATGCTGAGCTAGTCTGAGGCAACAGATCAGACTGACCACACAACAACAGTTACTGTACTCTATAACTACTTAAATTCTTTTGATCTTTGACTGTCCGACAGTAACTCCAGACAGACCACCTAGCACCTCACTGGCCTGATGCTTTGATTTGAACTAGGACTACACCGGGCATCCTGCTGAGATACTCTTGTCATGTCCCTAAGTGATGTTTAAACTTTGTGTTAATTTCTAAGGTCAGTCTGACATTCAACAGTGACAAAGCATTAAATGTTCTCCCTTTAGATTTTGAATATACAAAGGATCAATTCAGTCAATAAATGTACCTTTTTGCCTTCCTGATGGAGTAATCATATTTTTTTTTTCAATTCAAGTAAACAGTGAAACATGATTGTAAAACTCCACAGACAAGTCCAAAGGTACCATACTGTGACCAATGCTATTCCAGTGAGAATGAGGGAAACATGATATAGGGAATACTCAGACAGTTCTTGTGATTTCATTTTTCTTTTTCTTTTTTACTAAAGGCCATTTTAGAGTTGTAATTCTTAGCAGTTTAAAGTTTCAATTTATAAAATTGCTTGACTTCTCAGAGGAATCACATATGTCAGAGTAATCACTACATCTGTCCCTACATGTTTTTTTGTGATACCATTGTCTATATTCTTGTACAATTGTAAATATCTGAGGGCCGCAAGGGAGATTAGTTCTGTACTAATTGTGTTACCCTCTTGAAATAAAGTCTTTATTATTATTATTATTATTATTATTATTTCAACAACATTCCCTCAATGTAATTACTGCTATGTTTACAAAGGAGTGAATACACACCTCAAATTCAGGGATTTTACTGAGCCAATTTCTAGCACTGATAGAAAAGGAAAGTTTCTTTTAACAGCTCAGCAGCCCCCACTGAAAAAAGGCAAACACATTTACCAGGAAAGCAAATACCATTTTGTCAATAAAGTTGTCTCCCTTATGTATATTTGGTGGCTACACAATGAATGTTTTCTTTTCACCATTATCTTGATAATGCACAAAAAATTAAGACAAGAGGGCAAAAGGTTGCCAGGTAGGGGAGGGATTCTATAAAAGAAGCATGGAAGATATAGATCAGTGCTTGACAAGCAAATGTTCTGCCTTTTTTGTTTTTTTTTTTTACATGGCGCATGCAACATTAATAATCTGATAAGATTAAGCTTATTACAACAATTTCCAAACCTAACTTTTACCTAAATTATTAACGCAACATTAATAATTGAGCTCAGTACTGTATACAAAGTCATTTAAGGTACTGAACTGTTTCTATACATTGGCACAGATTCTGTCCAAATATTTTGGGGAAATCTGATTTTATGAAAAGTGTATACATGCATGTTTTTCTTTCATTTTTATGGAAAAAGAACCAACTTTTGTGATCGCTTGTTTGCTTCCCAGAGTAAAGAGGCCCTTCCCAAATGGGATCCATACCAAAAGGTAAATAAATTGCTCCACTAGGAGCAAATTCTTTCCTTTCAGAGTTGACCCTTGAGATGGGAGGCAAAAAGAAATGGTAGAGTTGCTTGCCCTGAAAGTGTCCCCATTTACTTCAGCTACCTGGTACCATAAGCAAACAAAAGTAAGCCTTGAACTCAGTATGCTCATTAAGCACTTAGTCACTTTATGCAGTCAGACTGGCCTACCCTTAATTCTCTTGGCTTAGTAAATCTGCTAAAATACTTAACACACAGCTTAAAACCTATCAACAATAACAGTTTTTCTAATCTCGGTAAATCCTGGAGTTCCTGTCTTCATAGGTATGGTATGGTTGAAGATAAAATAAACCAACAAGTATAATCATTGATCGTTCTTTCTCCCTATCATGTGAATGTGTGTACTATGTATGTGCAGTGTAATTGTATGTGAGAAAGGGTGGAGGGGTAGGTTTGTATGTTGGGTCAGGGAAAGCAAAGTAGGTTAAGTCTTATATAGGCAGGCAGGATGGAGAGCCTGCTAGCCCAGAAAACACTGAGCTCTGATTTTAAACACAATGTTACATTTTCAGGTTTTACTTCCTCTCTGTGAATGGAATTTTTGTAAATGATCTATTATCATCTGAAGTAAAGTTTGCATGTTCTATATTACTCTACTAGGTCATCATCCAGAAAACCAGGTTTTTATGACCTACTTTTGCTATGTTTGAACACTTCTACAATTCAGTGTTTTCAGTACTTTGATTATCTGACTCGCCAACTGCATACAAGTATCAGCTTTACAAAGACGCTTGTCAGCAAGCACCTTGCATGTCCAATCACAGTACCATATTAATCCTATCAAACGCCCCGGGGATGTTGCATTTTACAAGAGAGGGGCATTACTTAGGGTCTAAATTATCGTTAATCAGCCACTCCGAAAATGTCTCTAATAAACTGGGTATTCTTTCAGAGGAAGCAACTCTCATTTTTATGCCTCCCTTCAGAAGGGGCCAACTTTTAAAAGAAAGAATTTGCTCCTGGAGGAGCAAATTCTTTCATTTTAAAGCGGACCCCATTTCAAACAGCCACCTCATCAAGAGAAGTGACCAGGATGATAAAAGTGGCAGGGGGGCCTTAAAATATTAGAACAGTGGAGGTTATTAGGATTAACACCTAATTTGAGAAGGTTCACAATCTTTCATTCAATACAAGCCATAAACACAGGGTATAATCGATTCCGCCAATTTTCGCTTCCTGCAGAGACTGTACATCATATTTGGCTTCCACTGAGACTGTCCGCGAACTCTTGCTTCCTGCAGGGACTACTGTCCTCGGAAAATGGCTTCCTGCCAGGACTGTCCGCATGACTCTGCTTCCTGCCGAGAGCCTCGGCAGGAAGCAGAGTCATGCGGACAGTCTCTGCAGGAAGCCATTTATCATGTACAGAAGTCTCGGCAGAAAGGCAAGAGTTCGCGGACAGTCTCGGCAGAAGCCAAATATGATGTACAGTCTCTGCAGGAAGCAAAAATTGGCGGAATCGATTATACCCTGTGATAAAGCCAACTGTCTGAATATTTCAGGTTAGTGGGAACACTCTAGGAGAAAATTTTCCTTCAGGAGTTAAACCCCCTTTTAGAAAGGCTCCCTCCTCCTGGGATGTTAGCAACCAGGAAGTCACAAAAACAACGTCTCCCTTTGTAAAAATGGAGAAAAAACATGGAGGTGTAACTCCTTAGCTGAATTCTGGGCCAGAACATTTATCATTGTTTTTTTTTTTTTTTGTTGCTTTAAATTGTTGTTGATTTTTATTTGAATGTACTATGGCCAACTCCTACCTTAGGTACTTTGTGTCAAATTTCATTAGTGCAATAAAAAATCTTTCAAGTTGTAAAACATGACACCCACAAAACAATTTACATGTCTATCTAACTGTAAAAGGGTTAAATGGTGTCAAGATAGAATTTCTCATATTACATTAGTCAAATTTCAAAAATGGAGCCAACTGAATGTTATTTCGTCACAAGCAGACTAAATGATCGCTAATTGTCTTATTGTCTATCCGTTATTGATATCTAATAGTTCATTCCATGTGTAAATTTTAGAATAATAATTGTACTGGAATGACTTAACTGGAAGCATGGAGGTATCTTAGACCCTTAGCTACCCTTTAAGAGCAAACGAAGACTCTGATCAGAATGGCCGGATGCTCAGATTGATCTGAGTCTTTGCATGGCGCACATGCCACTTTGTTGGTTTTGTCGTGTTGCCCCTCAACTTCCGAAATGTCTCTGACATGCAACTTTAATGAGATGAGACATCTTTGAATACTGAACTTGAGACATCTTGCTCCTCAGAGAGACTGATGCTAAGTCATATGATACTAGGGTAACATCTTGAATTCTCAAGTTTTTTTCCAATTACATAACGGTTGGCATGTAGTGTAAAGGACACAAACTCATCATATTTCTAAAATATTTTAAATCAGGGGTAAAATCCATGACACAGCTGTGGGTTCACTGAGAACTTAATGCTAGAATGTGGAAAATTTGTGAAGTTTCACAAAAACAAATGCTTACAGTCTAATCAATACAAAAAAATGAAAATCTTGCATCAGAAACTTAACATACATGTTCGTTATTGTACAAGGTACTGGATAACAACAACAATTTTACAAAGGGGAACAACTTTTGTGACCACCTACCATACCTCTTTCCATATATGACAAAGCCCTTCCCAAAATATGTAAATTCATTTTCCCTAAAGTTTTGGGTAGCTCCAGATAAGGAGGGTTTTTGAGGATATTTCTGAAATAATTTTTCTTATTTCTCAAGAAATAAACAACATAATGTTGTGACCCCTAATTAGAACCGTCTTAGTGAGATGGTTCTAATGAGGCATCAAAACATGTTTTTATGGCAAAATATGATAAATTATATATCCCCAAAGTATCCAGATACCCCTTCTTATCCGGAACACTGGATTTACAGAAATGGTTTTTTGGGACAATTATAATTTCCATTACTGTCAACAAATCAGTAACAATTAGTAATGAGGGAATACCTACAGGAAGGAAATGATGAAAATATTCACACCTTGACATAATAAATGAGTATGTTCACACCCTCACATAAGAACTTTGCCGCCAAGACAGTTCTAATGAGGTTTTAAGCCTGGCCTACACTCCTATCCGACCTGAGTTCTGTTGAGGGGTCAGAATGTGTTTTAACTCTTTCTGTACCAAAAAGCAGACGACAAAATTTATGTCTGCAAAAATTAACAAAAATCCTAGTCCAAGACATTTCATATTGAGAATTCAAAGACTAGAGGGCAAACTGTGTAGATCCACATCAGGCGGCTCATTATGAGCCGCCTCATCAGGATCTACACTGTTTGCAAATTTTGCTAATTTTGTCACTGGGGCTTAAAGGTAGGTTCCTGTACTTTGGAATGCATCATAATTTTGATGATCTTTCATCCAAGTTGTTGGAAAGCACTTATAAAAGGGAATGAATAAGTTTCACTTAAAAGTGTAAATCAAAAAAATATTAGAAAAGTTGTTTTGCAAGGGATTTCCTAACTCTGCTTCGCACACCAGTTAGCGCTATTTTTAGTTCGCGCCAAAAATAGATAACGCAGCCGAGGCCATGCTGCATTGCATTTTGGGATAGTTTTAACCCACCCACCATGCCAGGACCTCTAGGAGAGCTCACGACAAGGGAAAAATGACCTTTGGAGAATGGCATCAGAAATCACGCACTTATAGACATAATAAACACAGTTATTTTAGAACTGGAATTCCAACGAAAGAAAATATAACAAAAGAGAAAACGACTATTTTCTTCAACATCTGACGAGTTTCTCAGTAGCAACAAATTCAGAAAAATAAGAGAATTCAATACTGCTCAGAAAAAGACGAAATTATTTTGTGGGCATAATTGTTATCGCTAGTACAGGAAACTACCTTTAAAGAGTTATTGCAGAATGAAAGAGTAAGCCATATTAATCAGGAGCTGTGTTACTATAAATTGGGAAGCTTTTTTTGGCGTAAAAGTGCATTGAAAAATACAGTATTCGTGTGGGTGTGGGGGATCGAGAGGGCAGGATGATGTAAGAGAGGGGGGGAGGGGACGGGAATCTGCATGACCATTCCAATTTTTTGCCTCACTTTATCAATGGGGGTCAACTCTTAAAGAAAGACATTTGTTCCTTTGAAGAAGCATAATCTGTTCTTCCAGAATAGACTGGCTCATAAGGTGTATGATACGGTAAGTCTACTTGTAAATTGTATTATGCTGCTTTAATTGCCACTGACTGTCAGATAAGCTATTTTAGCTTCAATGAAACATTTTTAAAAATTTTGTAGAATCAAATTTTGCGGTCTGCTTTATAAATAGAAAATCACAATTTGCCTGTTACAGAATCCGCTTTTTATCATCATAACTTAATAAAAGGACAAAATGTACGAACACCAGTCATCAAACGGTATTCAAAAATGTCCGAAAACCCTATCAGTCACACTGTCACAACTGGGATGACATAATTTATATCCGAAAGTGACAGAAATCACATATTAGGCACTGTTTAATTGATATTATCATTTGTGTCGGTGAGCAATTAAGCTGGCCCTGCGGGGTGGTCAGTTGTCCTATGAAGGGTAGATGATCATCCATGATCAATGATTACACGCCAACAACCAAGTGAGAAAACTGCCCGTAGGTAAATTAAATTATTCACTTGAAGGACACCGAAACATTCATGTGAAGCACAGTAAAGTTAAGGGGTTTGAGCTGTCTGATTATCATACACTTACGGAACAAACAACTGTGATTTCAAACAGTGTCACCCTTCATTGTATAGAGTTTCAAACAAATTCAAAGTGCCACCCAGACAGCATTTAGGTTGTGTCCAGGCTCCCACATGACTGAACACATTTTTCCCCATCTTACAATTAAATAAATCAGCGAGCCACCTTTAATAAATAATACACAAAATCAAAGCAGTTGCCAGTTGGTCTAGGAAACTGTGAACCGCGTCTCACCGCAGGCTAAGTGGTGGATCAAAAGTCTACAAAAGGTTAATAATCAACAACCAGCAGGTGACGTTAATTTAACCTAGCTAATGCTTTGTCACAGCAACTGTGGTGATAAACATTCTTTCGTTTTGTTGTCTGTTTTTTTTCTTTCCGTCAGGTCATTTGTGATGTGGCTGTGGCCGAGTACAAAATGTTCCAACTCCACATAACGAGGGGTAGCTGCCAAAAGGTCGTAAGTGCAGATTTTAGTAAAACGGAGTTTTTCAAAGAAACTGAAAGATTTTTTGATTATGTATATTCTGGTTTTAAGATTTTAATTAGATTACGAAAAATAAAAGAAATATGCGTTAGAAACATAAAGCACTAAGTGATAATGACTGCAAACGAGATCTGCTGTATAGACTTAAATGCGCTTATGTCAGAATAGTTACTCTGCAAATTGCATATAGTTCTCAACTAAAATGTTGTAAGTGCAGTTAAGTCCATATGACTGTAGAAATAACTTCATTTTCTTTATTCCAGAAAGCTCCATATACACTTGCGCCTTTTTTGCAGAAAATCGCTGCACCATAATTGTTATTCACATTAGGCGTAGCTACACTTAAGCCATTTTAACTGAACAAAAACATCAAGATACTGGAGTGCCATAATGCTTGAAGTGGTTTTACTACTTTATGACTGTATATTTTCATAACAATTCTCAACTAAATTTAAGACCTACATAGACGTAAGTGCTGTTGCGCCATATGTGTTTTCACTTACTCCTTGTATCGCCCAGCCAAGAAGTATTATATTACATTTTCCCATGATATTAGAGAGTAAAAGATAAACTTTTCTTTGTTTCAGATTATATAAGCACAAACAGAATAAAGTTTTGCTATAGATAAGTTGTAGAATATAACTGCACTTCTTTGAATTTCTATACAGGAATATACAAAATTGAAGGAATCACGGTAGGACCTCTCTTTTTATATTTTTTTTGTATTAATATTAATATATAAAACAAACTAGTTTGTTTCGATGCTAATTCCATTTGAAATTATATAAACTGTAAACATATCATAATTGCTTTATAGCAGTTCAGTGCCATTGTGATAAGCAATTGTGTTCTGTTCAACGCAACCGTCCCTCCTTACTGACTTTATCGTTTGGAGCAATGATAAAAACACTATAAAGCAGTCTTTAAGACACAAGTTTCAAAATCCTGCAGATAAAGTACTCTCCTGGTAATCTAAGGCTAATAGGAGTTAAATGTCAAGTCATTCTATTTATCATTTCTTTTGATCAATATCTTGGATTGAAATATTGGTGTCTCATTGATGTGGGTTATATTAGGAAGCTAAAAAATGCTTACGTATAGACATATGCAAAGAAAAACATGTCATGGCATTTTGAAACCATAACTTGCAAATCTTAAATATATTTTTTGACCCTGTAATACAGTCCACCTCAATGTCATCAGTAAACAATAGAATTGTTTTACAGATGGCTGCTAGAAGTGACGATGACCCTACAGTTAGTACACAAAATGAAACACAAGATGATAAACACACAGAAGTAGAAAGTAGCGATGCGGATAAGCCACTGATTACAGTGAGAGAAAAGATACGAAAAGAGAAGGACATACTAGAAGGCCTGGACGATATCGGAAATCTTTGGGATTCATCTTGGGAATCGGATGACTCAGCAAAAGATCCGACATTTAAAGTTTATAAGAAAGAATTAAATAAATCAGATTCATCTGATAATGAAACTGGCACAGCTGCCAAACGAAAAAAGTACAAGAAGAAATTAAGCACAGCACGCAACAATCAAGCCAAAATAATTGACAGTGACAAGGTGAAATCAAAGGATATTTTATACAAGAAACACAAGACACACAAATCTTTCGAACAGAATAAAAATACACAGGGCTTTCCATCTCTGACAAAAATTCAACAAAGAATACAAAACAAAAAGAAGAACAAAGGTCTATATCCTAGGGATAAAAACTGGAAAAGAAAGCCATCTAATTTTAACAGGAAACAGTTCGTTCAAGGGAGACCAAAAACACCGAATTTATCAAGAAAATTAAAAATAAGTGCTGCAAATTCTGATGCTAAATCTCCGCTTCGTGCTAAACACATAAGTCACGGTGTCTTTAAAGTGAGAGAGTGCCTCAACAATTTACATATCAGAACATTAGATGCACTTCTTTATAGTAATGGATTGAAAAGGAAAGAAATAGAAGGTGATGGCAACTGCTTTTTTGCAGCACTCAAAGAAAGCAGTGGTTTTCAAGATGAGCTGTTAAAAATGCGGAATAACATATGTGACCACATAAAAGAAAACAGGGATGACTACATAGGTTTCTTGAAAAAGAATGATAAGAGTTATGAAGAAGAAACTATAGAAGATAGCTTCAACAGACAATTAGATACTTTGCGACAGAGTGGCAGCTGGTCTGTGGACTTGTCTGATGTCCTACCCCTTGCTGTGGCAAATTATACTAAAAGAGAAATTACAATATATACTAGCAAAAGATCTAATCCTGTCATTTCAGTGAAACCAACTGTTCATTTGGATCAGCTTCATGGACCTCCAGTTTTTCTTGCCTATGTGGCAACACCTGGTTTTGAACACTATGACTCTTGTGAAGTTTTGGGGGTAGAACATGACCAAACTGAGGAAGAAAAAGAGAACAATGAGAGGAAACAAGAAGATACTATAAACAAGACTCAGTACAGGCATACGCATACTGCAAAAGGAGATGAACCTGACAAGGACTCGGCAACAACATCAATAGAATCTCCTAAAAGAAAGAATATTAGCATTTCTCCAGCAATAACACCAAGAAAACAAGCCAAATTCCAAAGCCCTAGAAAAAGAAATTCAGTCCGAAAACGGAAAGCTAATCCTTGTGCCTGGAAAAAAAAATATCAGGAAAAATCTTCGCTTGACTGGTAAAGAGTATACAAGCGTGGCAGGAAAGAAAGTTAATGCAAGGAAGGTGCAGCAATCATCATGCTCCAAATGTAGATTTAAATGCACAACAAATGTAAGTGAGGAACAAAGACAGAGTATATTTGATTCATACTGGAATTTGAACAGTAAGGACCGTCAAATGGATTATATTTGCAGTCATATCGAAGAAAGAAACCCAGACAGGATCAAACAAACAGCAAAGCGACCAAGAAATGTTGCTCGCATTTTCTATCTTCCGCTGCCTAATGGAAATATTCGTGTTTGTAAGACATTTTTCAGTAAGACACTGAACATTGGTGAGAAAACTATTTGTACTGCTTTAAAATATAAAAAAGGAGGTATTTATACACCAGTTTTACAAAAGCGCTTACCTCACAATGCAACACCATCATATATTATAGATGCTGTAAAAGCACATATTGAGTCTTTTCCTGTGATGGATGCTCACTACACTAGAAAAGATACGAATAGGAAGTTTCTTGGCCAAGAACTGAACATTACAAAGATGTATAATTTATACAAACATGAATGTACGAAAAAGGGAGTGAAAGCAGCAGGCCCAATGACATACAGAAGAATATTTTGCAATCACTATAACTTTTCATTTCATGTACCCAAGAAGGACCAGTGTCAAACATGTGTACTCTTTGATCAAGCAAAACAAACTGGATCAGTTACAACCGAAATGCAACATGAGTATGACAATCACATAGAAAGAAAAGAACGAGCTCGTGAAGAAAAAAGAAATGATAAGATTAGATCCAAAGAAAACAAGACGTTTCATGCATGCACATTTGATCTAGAAGCAGTTCTACCAATCCCATGTTCTTTGGTTAGTCAAGTTTACTACAAACGCAAACTTTCCTGCTACAATCTATCTGTATATTCTCTTGGGGATTCAAAGGCATCATGTTTTCTCTGGAATGAGACAGAGGGTAATAGAGGCTCTTGTGAGATTGGAACTTGCCTTCTTCTGTATCTGAAGTCACTACCATCAAATATTGATCATGTATGCTTTTTCTCGGATTCCTGCACAGGACAGAACCGAAACAGATTCATTGCTACAGCTCTTATGCATGCAGTGTCAACACATCCCTACATCAAAACAGTCGAGCATAAGTACATGGAATCTGGTCACACTCAGATGGAGTGCGACAGTATGCATGCAGCCATAGAGACAGCAAAAAAGCGTACTTCAGTATTTGTGCCGAGTCAGTGGGACACAATAGTTAGAATGGCAAGACGGAAATCCCCATACACAGTGGTGCCTTTAAAACACTATGACATTCTGAACTTCAAGCCAGTTGCAGAGAAAATAATACCACAGGCAGCAGTTGATGAAGATGGAAAGCGAGTCATGTGGATGAAAATATGTTGGATGCAGTATAACAAGACTGCTGAAAATTTTATTTACTTCAAATATAAGTTTGATGAAACTTTCCACACAATAAGGTTGAAATCAGGTAGATCTGGCAAATCATCAGTTAAAGGTGATATCCCATACTGTTAGCAATCAAAACTCCCAATATCAAGTCAGAAAAAGCTGATCTTATATCTTTGTGCAAACGTAATATTATCCCCGAAGAATTCCATGGCTACTACGAGCTTTTGCCCACTTCTAACAGTAGAGAGGACTGAATTCCAGATCCAGATATTCTAGAGTCAGAATATGACTCTGATGTTGAATAAAGTGCTTGCATAATTAAAACAGACAGGCAAAGCCCTGAGATGCTGTGCAAAGCTTGCTTGCTATAAGTCTATGACAATTAAGCTCTGTATACATACGTTTTTTTTTAAATAAATCTGCTAGGTAGATAATGTTTAAATTTGAGACAGAAGTGTAACTGTTGCTTAGTATTACATGTGAAAAGTTTAAAAACATTGCTTAGATTTGCATATCAAATGCTTTTAAACACTACTTAAAACTACAAGTGAAGTACATGTATGAAACTTTATTACAGAGACAGTGGAAACTATTATTGCAAGTATTAAATGTACATGTATATCAGTTGTGCTTAATTGCAATTTTTATTACACTTAAACCATTGTAACCCTTATGTTTGTAGCTGATAGTGACAATATATATTATGCCAAAAGGGTCTATATGTACTTAATTCCATTTACCTTAAATTTCTCAAGGATTTTACTTCCTGTCAAGGGGGAGTAAAAGCACTTGCTTCTTACTGATACAATACATAGATTAGAATAAGGTTCTGCCAAGAAGCAGTAAGTGATCTTACTACCTTTTTGTCTTTAAATTGTCCTATGAGGTTATTCTGCTACAAAGAAGTAACTGCATTTAAGTCATTTTGGGAAGTAAAATATGATGGTGAATTTTATTGCCAAAAAGGCTTAAATGCTGTTGCGACCTTATGGAACTAAAGAATAATGGCTGAACTCTTCAGCTGAAATGGAATAATCACACTTGAGCCAATATTGATTTTTTATAAAGCATAACTTTTTTCTGCAAAAAAGTTGGATATTTTTACATGCTCATTTTTTCTTAAGCTAAGTGCAATCCCAGTAATTATCTTCATAATATATAATGAGCATATCAGTGGCAATTTACTCGCCCAATGTATCTCAGTAATTAACAAGTTATGCACAAAATATGCTGTCATGAAGTTTTCAAATCGTTATTTCTCAGCTTTCTGAAAAACGCACTTACGCCCTTCTGGCAGTTACCCCTCGATAAGCTGGCTACTACATTTAGCTGCAATTTGTGCTTAGTAGTTAGTACCCTTAGAGCACAGCAGTAGAAACACAATATTAAAGATGGACAGGGATGGACTTTGCTTATGGAAAATTCTTTCTACAGTGAGCTGCATATTCCTAGGGTCCACAGTGATGAATTTAATTTTGCTCAGTTTGGTTTTAAATTTATGGTGAACTGGTGTATATACATTCAAGGGAAACAACTGCCTTTTTTTTTTTTTTTTTTTGCCTACCCTCTCAAAATGGGTCAATTCTTAAGGTCTACATTAATTGTCCAGGGAGGCAAACAGGAAGCCACAAAGTTGTCTCATTTTGTGAAAAATGGCAGACAAGCATGGAGGTGTACCAATACACCTTAAATAATATTACGGTTGCTTTTAAAAGTAAAAATCAAATTGAGCAAATGTTTGAGCCGCAACACAACAAAACCAACAGTGGCATGAGTGCCACTTGAAGACTCAGATCAGCCTGGGCATCCACCCAGTCTGATCAGAGTTTAGGTTGTGTGCTTAAAGGGTACCTAAGGGCTAAGCTACCTCCATGCTGACAGCATACACTCTAATCAAACTGGAGGTATTCCCAGGCTGATCTGAGTCTTTGTTGGGCCCACATCGCCACTATGTTGGTTTTGTTGTGTCCCAGCATGTTTTTTATTGTTGCTGTGGGGAAATGACCAATGTTTGGCATATTTAGCATGTGTTTTTAAAGACAAAGGAATAACAATTCAACAACTATCATCAAAGAACCCAATCCCAATAATATCCCCCACCCCAACATTTCTCCTCCATGCTCGTACCATTTTGTATGCCAGCGCGCTACGGCTTCAGACTGGAGACAGTGGACACATAAAGTTACCGGTAGGTATTTATGACAGCGAGATGATATTTCTTAATCTGTACAAACAATATTGAGGTGTTTCGACAATAAACTATCATTTCACCGATGATAAACCTCAAGTGCGGCAATTTTCAAGCGTTTCAAGTACCATGATCCCCTCAGAGACAAACAATATGATTAAATGACAGATTTTGCAGGTTTAAATATGTTTGACTGTTTAAGTCTAAATACAGTTGAACCTGGTCATTCTAAGTCCATACAGTGGGCAAACTGCAGAGTTATGGCCATTTGAAACCAGCATCTATTCTCTGCTGTTTCAAATTCAGCAACCCTGGTATTTTTTTCTGGCCGGCAACTTAATGAAATTGGGTCATTATGCAAAAGTTTATGATTTGCAACAACTGCCACTTCAGGGCCCAGCGACTGCCAGGGAAAGTCATGGGTACTGTGTTTTAACCACAGCCTTGTTTGTCCCTGCAGTACCATGTATGTGTGGGGCATTTGATAAGCTGTCAAAATAACTGGGACAATGATAGCAACCCAACCACTAAACATTTATAGTCCCTGGGGCGGAGCCTTTTGACAGGGATTTGATAAGACCTTTGTCTCCGCAAAGCAGGGCTCTGCAATGAGAACCAGAGGACCATTGGTCCTGTAGCTCACCTGAGTCCATTCATCCTCAGCACTCAAGGGTAGGTAACTCTAAAGTAAATTGTACAATGTGGCCTAATTTCAACGTTGACTGAGTTGTTAGTCTATGGAAACTTTAAAATGCCATAGCAATGAAACCACGCGGGCAACAATAATAGAAAACAATATTTATGTAGGGGCTAATGTCATGAACATGTATGCAAAGAATCAGCTTCATCCCCCTATATAGTTTTTGAAGAAAAGATGTTTGAATATTTTTTCTATTTTTTTTCCTTTATGTTGCCATCATGGCAACTAATCAAATTCGGTGATTTGGACAAAATTAATATGAATATGAATCATAGAGGACTACTCAAGAAACATTTCTGTAGGAAAAAAAAACAAGTAACTGCAGTCAGATAGCAAAAATTGCGGATTTCCATTTTTCCCATTATAAGCCAATGGCAACTTTAAGTTGCCATAGCAACCAAACTGCTGAGGCAACTGCCAAGAAAAATAGTATTTTTATAGAAGGTAGTACCAAGATCCTTTCTGTGAAGTTTGAGCTTTATTGGTTGCACAGTTTCTGAGGAGATGATTTTTGAATATTCTTTCTATTTTCAACCATTCGGTTGCAATGGCAATCAGCCAAATAGCTCAATTTGCATAAATTTGATATGGCTGGTTGGGGACTACTCAAGGAACATTTCTATGAAAGTTTTGTCGAAATATCTGCAGTGACATAGCAATAAATGCAAATTTTCCATTTTCCCATTATAAGTCAATGGCAACTTTAAGTTGCCATTGCAACCAAACAGCTGGAGTAATTGCCAAGAAAAACAGTATTTTTATAGAGGGTAGTACCAAGATCCTTTCTGTGAAGCTTAAGCTTTATTGGTTGCGTAGTTTCTGAGGAGAAGATTTTTGAATTTTTTAACCATTTGGTTGCCATGGCAACCAGCCAAATTGTGCAATTTATTGAAATTTCACGTGGTTGATAGAGGACTACTCAAGGAACATTTCTGTAAAACATTTGTCAAAATATCTACAGTGACATAGCAATAAATGCAAATTTTCAATTTTTCCCATACAAGTCAATGGAAACTTTAAGTTGCCATAGCAACCAAAGTTCAAAAGGGATTTGGATAAAAAACAGTATTATTGGTTCCCCCTGCCTATAGATGCTGTATATGAAATTTGGTAACAATGGGCCTTGTAGTTTCAGAGGAGATGTCGTTTGAAAATATTGACAGACGGACGACGGACGAAAGACGACGGACGACGGATGCCTGCCTATACTATAAGCTCACCTGTGAGCCTTCGGCTCAGGTGAGCTAAAAATATGGTATACAAAATCCTTACTATTCTCCAACCCTGGAGCAGCTGGAGTCGCACAGACTGGTGCATTTTAAGAAATACAAAATGGTGCATAGCTGATTAACACGTCCAAAAAGAGTATAAATTTCTTACAATAAGTCAACAAGCTGATGATTTATTGCTTTCCCAACATTTAGGACATAAAAGTCTTCACTTCAGGCAATAGGTAAAACTATGAAGATAAAACTAGGTATATTAAGCCCTCAAGAACATCAAACTGTTGTAAATCTTGATAAAAACTTTTTCAAAATGACATCAAATGAATACAACTAGGTGTGAAGGATGAATTCCTGTTTCAGGGCCTTGGTTCAGAGTAGGTTTACTCATAGATATTTGGGCTTCGCACATTCTGTATCCAATTGTGGATTCTACAATCGATGACTGGAATCGGACGCATAAACCAACTGACTTTTGATTATAATTAAACCTTCTTGGCCCACCTCTAGCCAGTCCTGCATATCATTTTTTTCTGCAATCTTTATCTGTTGATCACATGAACAAATAAAAGCACCGCAGGCACTGCATGATACCCCGCCACTGCTGTGCATCCTAACTTATTTTTTGAGATATATAATAGCTAAAGAGCCACAGAACTGAGATAGACAGAGATATGATGTCCTTACTGTAAATAAATATTAATATAAACCACCCAACAACGTGGAGCATTCTGACCAGTGTAGATTTAGATCAGGCTGTAAAGCATTTCTTTGAGCTGAGAGACTCTGTTTCCTATTCTATGGTGTTAAACATATCAGTGAAGTTTCATTCAGATATTCCATATAGTATAGGAACTTCAAGTCAAAAAACATTTTTCAGATCTATCAAGGGGGAATACTCATTAACTGGAAAGGTAAGAGTGATGGTTCTTTGTCACAATATGTAACCTTTGATGTGAAACATACCTATGAAGTTTCGTTCAGATATTCCATATGGTAAAGGAACTACAGATAAAAAAACGTTTTTCAGATCAATCAAGGGCGGATAACTCACAAACCGGAAAGATCAGAGTGACAGTTCCTAGTCACTATATGAAGCCTTTGATGTGAAACATATCTGTGAAGTTTTATTCAGATATTCCATATAGAAAGGGAACTACAGGTCAAAAACCATTTTTCGGACCTATCAAGGGCAGATAACTCATGAACTGGAAAGGTAAGAGTGATGGTTCTTTGTCACAGTATGTAACCTTTGATGTGAAACATATCTGTAAAGTTTCATTTCAATATTCCACATAGTAAAGGAACTACGGGTAAAAAACATTTTTTAATTCAATCAAGGGCGGATAACTCACAAACGGGAAAGGTAAGAGTGACGGTTCTTAGTCACAATATGTTACCTTTGATGTGAAACATATCTGTGCAGTTATATTCAGATATTCCATATAGTAAAGGAACAATAGGTCAAAAACCTTTTTTCAGACCTATCAAGGGCGGATAACTCACAAACTGGGAAGGTCAGAGTGACGGTCCTTAGTCACAATATGTAACCTTTGATGTGCAACATATCTGTGAAGTTTCATTCAGATATCATGAACAGTAAAGGAATAACAGGCCAGAAACCATTTTTCCAATACGAAAAAGGGCAGTAACTCCGTTAAAAATGGACGGATTTTGCCCATTAACAATCCCATACCACTCATCGCCGATAACAATATGTATGCAAAATTTGAAAAAATTCCATCAATAAATACTCAAGTTATCGATCGGAAATGGTGAGCACGGACGGACGGACGGACGGACGGACGGACGGACACCGAAAGGTATAACATAATACCCCGCCACTAAAGTGTGGCGGGGTATAATAAATT
>OZ022498.1:9344036-9414649 GCA_963989385.1 Ctena decussata
GCAGATCTTCAACCATAGAATCCTGTGTGAAAAGTATCTCCAACATCAGCAGAATCTGTACCATGTCTTCATTGATTTCAAAATAGCCTTTGACAGGGTATGGCATGCAGCCTTATGGGCCACCATGCGGAAGTACAATATCAGTGCAAATCTAGTTCGCACCATTGAGCAGCTATACGACAAGGCTACAAGTGCAATCCTGATAAATGGTAGCACAGGAGAATGGTCGGAACAACAGTTGGAGTAAGACAAGGATGTCTTCTGTCACCCACCCTCTTCAACATTTTTCTCGAACGGATCATGTCTGATGCTCTGGAAGAACATGACGGAAAGGTTAGCATAGGCGGCAGAAACATTACCAATCTGCGGTTTGCCGATGACATAGACGCTCTAGCTGAGGAAGAGCAGGAACTAGACTCTCAAGTTGAAAGTCTCGACCAAACCTGCACAAGATATAAGATGGAGATCAGTGCTGAGAAGACCAAACTGATGACGACCAGCGCAGATGGCATCCAGAGGGAGATCAAGGTAAAGGGGCAGAAGCTGGGTACTGTAAGCAGCTTCAAATACCTTGGGAGCAATTGTCTCAGATGAGGGCTCAAAACAGGAGGTTGTCTCAAGGATTACCAAGCTGAAACCAAATTGGAGAGATAACAACATATCTTTTTGATCAAAGGTGAAACTTATGCGCTCCCTTGTCATTTCCATATTTCTGTATGCCTGTGAATCGTGGACCTTGACAGCAGAGTTAGAGAAAAGAACGCAGGCCTTTGAGATGAGATGCTACCGAAGGTTACTGAACATTTCGTACAAGCTACCTCCTTGCGGACAGCGAAGACTCTGATCAGACTGGGCGGATGCCCAGGCTGATCTGAGTCTGCGCTGGGCGCACAACCACATTGTTGGTTTTCTCACGTCGCGGCTCAAATTATTATAATCAGATTACCAGATAAGAAAGGGTAACAGGGATAATTCAGAGATGATTTTTCTTATTTCTGATTGAAAATATACATTTTGACCACTCATTAGAACTGTCTTGAAGAGACGGTTCTAATGAGAGGCACAGTGTATGTTTTTTTATGAAAAAAAATAAAGGGAAAATTATCCTATAATTATCCATGTTACCCCTTCTTAGGTGTAAAAAAAAAATAGCTGTGTTTCCACTAACATGCTGAAAAAAAAATCGGGTCGGTAGGTAGGAAAACTTTTTTTTTACTATTTTATTTTTTCTCCCGAAAAAAATAGGATCGGGACTGTTTTTTTTATGTTTTTTGGTTTTTGTACATGTATTTTGTTGATTAAATTGAATTTTTGAGACTTGCAAGTTGTATATGATAATTCATCTTCGATGCTCGAAAAAGTCAAATCTGTATTTTGGAAGGCACTACATGTAAATGCCAAAAACTACAAAAAAAGGTAGCGAAAAACCGAAATTACTATGGGAAAATGCAACGACGAAACTGGGTAGGGTCGGAAATTGAAAATGGTAGGGTCGATGTTTTAATTTTTATTTTTATTTTCACAGTTTATTCCTCACAAGCCTTTCAACGTTTCGGCTAATTAAAGCCTTTTTCAAGAAGTTTTTTTTCCTTTCAATACTACATTGCCTTATTGTTGCTGCAGCCCACCATTGAAATGCTGGGCTGCAGCAACAATAAGGCAATGTAGTATTGAAAGGAAAAAAAACTTCTTGAAAAAGGCTTTAATTAGCCGAAACGTTGAAAGGCTTGTGAGGAATAAACTGTGAAAATAAATATGAAACAAAGATTGTGCGATTATAAGAATTTTTATTATGTTCTTTTATTGGTAAAAATAGCAGAGTCGGGGGGTCTGAAGCAGGGTCGGTCGGGTTAGTGGAAACACGGCTATTTCTTTTTTAGGCCTTATTAGAGTCTGGAGTTCTGATAAAGTTGCAACACTGCCCACGACCACAAGAACCAACTTAAGTGGAACTGTTTTCAAACTGACTCAGAATGAGCCCAGTGATCCCGAAGGACCAGGGACCATATTTATAAAACGACTTAAGACGTTGCTATGCTGTTGCTAAGGCTTAATTTCTATAGCGGAGATTCCTTACAACTATGAAATTTGCTCTGGAGGAACAGTCTGAAAAAGACTGTTCCTCCAGAGCAATTTCATAGTTGTAGGGAATATCCTTCATAGAAATTTAGCCTCAGCAACAGCATAGCAACGACTTAAGTCGTTTTATAAATACGGCCCCAGAAAATGTATAGTCTGCATTATGATGATGTAGCATGGGGAAGACTTGCTACTGTCGCCACATGGCGCAACACCAGCTGCAGTGAAGATGAACTAAATTCTGAAGAAGATCTTATAGAAGCATGAAAACACCTCAAAGAAACGAACATAGCAATGATTCGGTTTAATTGAGTCTCTCTATCCCCACCCCCAACCATCCCCCGGCTCAGCGGAACTCTATTTTCAAACTGATTTAGACTGAGCCCAAATGACCCCCACAGGACCAGAAAATGAGTTCACTGATACATGTAATAGATAGTTTAGTGATGCACACTGCCCAGCGATGCATGGGGGCATCAATCATATCTTTTTCAGGCACAATTTTCTAGTTTTGATAGAATTTTTCAAACTTTTAGATCTGAATCCGAATAGTTTACTGGTGACACATCAAGCAGATTTTCATTTACCAGGGTGGGGGTGGGGAGGGAAGGGAGAGGAGACGACTATAAGATTTAATCTCTTGATCTTACCATGGGGATAAATTTGCAGATGCAATCCTCAGAAGCTTCTGCAGAGGGAGTGGGCGAAGAAGGAAGTGTGTTCGAATCCCTATTGTGCCTGGGATAAAGCTGGACTTAAAAGTGCCAGCTCTAGCATATGGTACTTTGAATGCAAAAGAATGAGTTCTGCTTTTGTTAAGGTCATTTGTATGTATAACAGCCTTACATTTCAGACTCTTACAAAGAAGTATGTCTACTCTCCTTTCTTCTTTGTTTTTGAGAAACTTCCAATGTAACTCTTTTAGAGCGACCAACTTTACAGTATGGATGCTCATTCATCAGACTTACGGGCATTTTGCCTGCAAATTAATAATAATAAAAAAAGAGTGTTTGACCTGTCAAAATATAACCCGCCTAGCACTGTTGCTAGCTGCATGATCCGATTTACGAGTATACCGCTAACTGCAATCATTTCACTTATTGACTAAGGGAAACAAGTCAAAGATAATTTTTTTAATGAAGTGGTGTAACTGCCCTCCCTTGCAGGCTTCTCCTCGCAAGAGCGTAACCATGAAAAGTTGTCTCCCCAGTAAAGCTGGCTGTCAAACCATATTGGCGGTGAGCAGTAAGACGCGATACGAGTAAAGGTGTCTTAAGATAGGGTCAAATCGGGTAAATTCGGACAGCAGGTAAAATTCGGACAGTGACAGCGTTTCCTTTATATGTCACTTGTTTGGAATTTAAACAAAATAACTGGGAAAACAGTGAAAATCCTGATGAGAAGGCTCCTTATGATCGGTATAAATTATACCGACCCGCTGCAGGGGTTGTCACTTGACTAAGGGAACCAAGTCAAAGATAAATTATTTAATGAAGTGGTGTAATTGCCCTCCCTTGCAAGCTTCCCATCGCAAGTTGCAATGGACCGCTGTCCGAAGTTTAAATGCAAAAAATAGAATTGTCAAGAATATTGCCTAAAAGGTAAAGTGGTGAGCTTTGCTTTTTGGCATCACACATAAAAAGTATGGTAAGTTTTGCCAAATAAACCATTGTTGGCATATGCCGGATATTTTGGTAGATATTGATAAGTGTTAAATATACACCAAACTTTCAAACTCGAATTTATACTCATGCTGTATTCTGGAGCTGTTGAAGTCATAAATACGTTTAAAATTTACCACGTAATATCTACGAGATTTATTCTAACTGCAATAGGTGGACAAAAGTATTCCTCACAAAGTGACGTCGCCGTTTAAATCAGTGCATTTCCATAATTTACCAGAAAAAAACACTGTCGCGCAGATTTTAAAGGTAATGTAATGAAATTTGCAGGGATAAAAGACAATTGAAAACAGCAAAATAAAATGAAATATTAAGATGAGTTTATGTTTCAGATAGGAGTTCGAACTGATCGAAATGAAATCTTGAGCCCCATTGACGTTTAAGTTAACGTCATCGACAAACAGAAGTTTGTGTTTTCTTTTCATTAAAAACTGTTGGTACAAGAAAACAGCACAATAATCGAATATCTTCTAATGCTAACTTTGTTGCCAATAAAATCTAGATATAAACCCGTAACTCAATATAGCTATGTTTTAGGCATTTGTCAATAAAAGTTTCACCAAGACTGTTTTATGATGCATGAATGACATGCAAAAAATAGAATTGCCAAGAATGTTGCATAATACACTATAAAAGGTAAAGTGGTGAGCTTGGCTTTTTGGCATCATCCTTAAAAAAGTATGGTAAGCTTTGCCAAATAAACCTTTGTTGGCATATGCCGGATATTTTGGTTAATATTGATAAGTGTTAAATAAAATATACATCTTGATTTATCAGTGAAATCCAACATTTTCTAAAAAGTCACTTATACACAATCGCCGTGCTACGCCGTTTTTCTCAGTGCTCAACGATTTACGAATATATGTACACTGACCCGTGCTCAACGCGTTTCCACGTAGCTAGTCTGTACTGGTTGGTAACGTAACTTTTCGCGCAGCTGGGCCAAGTGATTATCTGTCATCACAACCCGTATAGACTGGCTACGTGGAAACGTGTTGAGCTCGGTTCAGTGTACCCGTAAATCGTTCGGCATGGAGCAACAAGGCGGAGCACGGAGTTTGTTTACAACGGGTAGGTGGTTTAAACATAATTTTATTTCAACTAGAAAATGTGTTTATGAAACACTACGCCCCCACCGTATGCTTGCCTCTAAAGAAGGTTTATTCCCGTATCTTGAAGTCAGAAAGGGGTTTTAATCGGTTCATCTACATCTTAGCCTGAAACTGTATGCAAATATACCAAACAAAAAAAGAAACGCACAAACTAAGATTTGCCCGTATAATTTACCTTTTATAGCATAATAAGACAAGAGGGCCATGAGGCCCTGAGCCGCTCACCTGAGTAAAAGGTCAAAGGTCAAATGAGGATCGTCAACTGAACAAACCTGATAGTTTGAAACAGTCAAATATGTCCACAACATGCATGCAAAGTTAGAAAAAGATCCATTGAAAACTGTAGAAGTTGATTACACAAACTCTATACCACAAAGTGTGACGAACGGATGGACAGATGGTCAGACGGCAGACAGGGGCAAATCTTAATGCCCCCTGACTATCGTCATGGGGGCATAAAAAATCTGACCATAAATGAAGGCGCTTGAGCGATGACAAAGTTTTTCTAAAAATAGCCGCTGTGACCTTGAACTTGACCCCAGAATGCTGAAACGCAAACTTGTCAAGGATATTGCTATACTAATCACTTGTGTGAAGTTAAATCGAAAATGGTCCATAAATGAAAGCTTTAGAGCGATGAAAAAGCTTTTCTATTAATAGCCACTGTGACCTTGACATTGATTTTAGGACGATGAAATGCGAGCTTGTTCTAGATACTGTCATACTAAACATTTGTGTGAAGTTTTAATCAAAATCGGTCCATAAATGAAGGAGCTAGAGGGATGACAGGGTTTTTCTAAAAACAGCCACTGTGACCTTGACCTTAACCCCAGAATGCTGAAACGCGAACTTGTCCAAGCTATTGTAATACCAATCACTTGTGTGAAATTAAATCGAATTTGGTCCTTAAATGAAGATGCTACAGCGATGACAAAGTTTTTCTAAAAATAGCCACTGTGTCATTCACCTTGACCCCAGAACGCTAAAACGCGTTCTTGTCCAAGATATTATCATACTTATCACTTTTGTGAAGTACAATCGAAATCATTCCATAAATGAAGGCACTAAAATGATGACAGAGTTTTTCTAAAAATAGCCACTGTGACCTTAGGATGCTGAAACGCAAACTTATACAAGATATTGTCATACTAAACATTTTTGAGAAGTTTTAATCAAAATCGGCCCATAAATAAAGGCGCTAGAGCGATGAAAAAGTTTTCTTAAAATAGCCACTGTGACGGTAACGGGACACTTCGGCCCCAAACCATCTCGGCCCCTAGACACCTCGGCCCCTAGTCATCTCGGCCCCAAACCATTTAGGCCCCACTCAGAAATAAATTCCTGGACACTTCGACCCCTAGTCACTTCGGCCCCTAGTCATCTCGGTCCCATAGCCCTAGTCACTTCGGTCCCAGTTGGAAAAATTTAAAAAATTTCTATATTTTTTCACTATTTTTGCCCTTTGAAATATTTACATCTTATATGTGGGGCGGTCGGCCAACCAATCCTCATTATTATGTGCAACACAGATAGACCCCAATCAAAATTCAACAGCATTTCCGAAATCGAAACCAAAACACCAACGACAAATGTGCGTATCAACATGCGCAGTCGTACAATCTGTTTAGCACATCCGATATCTTACATGTAACTGACACATGTAACTGTATATTACAATACACAATTCTATTTAATCAAAGCCGATTATCTTTTTTTAAAGATATTTCTTGTGTGTTATACACTTTTCCTATAATTCAGAGTCTGTACAAGTTTTGTCCCTTGCAACGCCTATGACGTCATCTATAGGATAGGCTATTGTTTTTCATTGTGTAACCAAATAAATGCTGCTTTTCCGTATATTCAAAACTGACATTCAACGGTTAAGTTTTGTTCCAACTATATTTAGCTCTTTCTTTGTCGGATATAAAGCTTTATAACTTATAGCATATGGGAATTTGACATAAAATTAAAAGATTTCCAACTAAAATTTCGGGCCAAAATTACCATAATCAAGAGCATGTATAACCAGTACAGTTTCCAAAACATAAGGAAAAGAAAGAAAATCGCGGAAGATGTTCAGTCCGTTATTACAAAAGAAACAAAACGAACGATTAGCTGATTATAAAGCAGACATACGCTAAAAATGACAACAAAGTGTGCTGACATGGAATTCGTTTGTGTAATCACCGAATCGCGCGCATTGCCGCAATAAACAAACACCTATGATTGTGTATTACCTAGACACGTGTTTCGACGGCAGTTTTAAGAACCCCCTACCGTGAAATGGAAACAATCAAATAAATAATACCGAAGATAAGTAAGAGATGGAAAAAATAATATAAATTCAACCTCGGGTTCAAACTTACGAAAAACATGCTTTTAGATCGGTGTATCGCATAAAAAAACATTAATATCAGCACTATAATCTGTCCGGTGATAATGAGTAGTTACTACCTAAATGCTGACGTTTTACCTGTCGGAAAAATGGAAAGAATTTTTCAGTTTTACAAAACTTATTTATACGAAATGTAGCTCTTTTATATTGAACCAAAGTGAATGTATTGCTGGGGTGTTAAAACACGGCGTCGATGAAAGGGGTCATGAGAATCATGAGTGACTTGTCTGGATTCTCAATATGATATTAAGATTAAAAAAATTATATAAATAAAAATGTCACATGACAACAGGGCAATTATACTTTAATTTGGTCTTTCAATTGTATTTTTTGTAGTTCACATTTACAAAACGTCTGCTTTATGCATGTTATATGTGCTTGCAGTTGTACTGAATTATATGGGATGCTCCTATAGACATCCTATAGATGACGTCACAGTATACTTGGGTAGATAACTCCTGCGCGACTTTATCAATTTATAGGAAAGGTGTATATTATTGCTTCAACAGAAAAGGAGGAGAGCTTTTCCACTGCAGAATCTGACATTTATGATATTGAGAGCTGCAAATTCTCCGTGCCTTGAGACTCTTTATTTCAGCACAAGCATGTGCTTTCTCTGTAATGTCAGATTAAAAACTTGACTTGGCCGGGTTTTTTTATATTGTTCATTGTTCTCATTTTTGTGCCTATGATTTAATTATTTGTATATCTATTTATTTTTGTTTTCTAAAGTCAAATACCATGGTTTTCCTTTATTTGATACCAAACATTTTGCCATGCCGACTCTTTGGACTAAAACTGTAAGGCTTTCATATTTTTAGACGGATAGAAAGGATATGACCAAATGCTACATGCGTATAAACTGTAAATTGTTTAATATTCGCAATACCTTCATTTTTGCTGATATTTGCAACGCCTTCAGTTTTGCTAATATTCGCAAATCGGATTCAAGAACCTCGCCAATGTTCGACATATTAGCTTCTAAAGTGACAATTGGATGATCGTGATTTCAAGAACTCGCCGATATCTTGAAACCGATATCACTTTAAAAACTAAAACGCGAAACTAAAACGATAACGCGAGTTACAACAACTGAAGTTTATATGAAAGTTGACTTTCCAATCGTCAGGGTCTTTCATCAAAATTCAGTACTGACAACTGATCTATCTATCTATCTATCTATCTATCTATCTATCTGATTTTGCTATCATTTTTTTCGCCCGATCGTCCCTCTGTCTATATATTCCTTCTGTTTGTCTACTTAAAAGACATTCACCCTGCCTAACGTCCAGGTAAGCAGCGGTATCGATTATTCGTGACACGCGACATCGATTAGTGAATGATAACCTCAGGTGTGATATTTAACGATGAGCAATAAACAAACGCACACGAGCAAGATCAGGCGTCTTTAATTATCATGGCTGGATATACGGTAAGAAGAGAATTTATATTTGAGTTTTACAATATGTAAATATATATCGAAATTAACATACGTAACCAACAGACTGGTCCTTATTATATGTAGCTTATAAACTAATACTACCGATGATGAGGAAAGAGGTCAAATGTGACATAACTTAAATATATAAAACGTATATCAAATAATCGGAAAATACTAAAGAAAGTAGAACTGTATGGACATACGTTCGATGCCAAAGTACAAAGCCACTTTTTGAGAAAGATTATCTTGAATGCTTTATAACAGTTTGACACTGGTATCCGTCTAGAAAATTACATTCGCTTCCTTGCTATATATTTACGAAAGTTTTACATGATAGCTCTGAAAAAGTTAAAACAGAATATTAGTTATCGGTATAGGACATAATATTGTGATAGAAAATATTTAACATAGCCGGAAGAATCGCGGACTGCAATCGAACTCGTTAAACTGGTCCAGGTAAAATCGATTGTGGTAACAATCCCGTCCGCGAATGAGATAATTCCCCGGGTATCATCACGTTCTTTCTTTATTTCATCTGTTATTCATCTGTATAGGAGATTAACGAACGCATAAACATCATATCATGCAAGACCTAATATTGATTTTCTTACTGACTCATAATTTTGTTTATTTGCAGATATATTTTATCTTTTAATCTTAAACCATAACTTTTTGTGAACTTTTGACTAGAATTTAGATATGATAATATATTGACCAACGAATTTAGTCACAAAAACTATTTGGAAATGGTGAAATGACGGGTGGGTTTATTTTTACCTTTTATCAGTTTTCGCTGTTGTCACAGAGCGCGAAAAAATGAAAGACGGCGATAATGTTACTTATGGGTTTCGCGTGAACATGTACCTTACGGTATGCGAAGACTCAGATCAGTCTGCGCGGCCGATCCTGCAATTTTCGTTGAAACAATCTTTGATTTATGAAGAATCCAAAACAAAGTGGGAAGAGAACTCTGATAAGTCTGAACTAATGTGTAGACTGATTTCAGTATTTACTATTTCCGCACATGGTGTATGTTTTTTTTTTTTTTTTTTTTTCAAATTATAGACGCCTTATCCTGTCCATGTACGCTGTTTATTAATACTCGTTAAATCACACCTACATTGATCGTGTATATTAGTAATCGATGATCGCTGATTAATCGATACCGCGTATGCACCTGGATTTTTTTAACAGATATTCAGGCAGACACGGTCGGATGTACGGATAGATTAGATTAGATTAGATTAGGTAGAATAGATAGATAGATAGATTGATTGATAGATAGATAGATAGATAGATAGATAGATAGATAGATAGATAGATAGATAGATGAAAAATGACCCAAAATTGGCAAAAATTAAAATTTGAAAGAGCAAACTTTTGCCAGGCTAAAACGAATATTGTATAACTACGGCTATTTTACTCATAATCGCGGATGTGAATGATCTATCACATCATGACTTTTCTTTTAATAAATATCATCATAAAGCATATTAAGCAGATCGGCGGTTTTAGGTCCGCACCTCTCGCAACAGACTCCCTTAACCCCCCCCCCCCCCCCCCCCCCCCTCCCCTAACGATCTTAACCTTCTGCTTTGCAGACACTGCGCTGTCTTGTTTTAAATTCTGTTTTCTTGTTTCAAATTAATTTGTAAATAGCTTGTTTCATTTTCTTTTCTTATTTTCTTATATTAATTTCCATTCTGTTTGTTTATTTTAAATGCCTGCATGTCTGATTTTCTTTTTTTTGTTCCCTTTCTAAATTTGATTTAATTTCATTCTGTTTTTTTTTATTGTTTCAATATTTTTTTCTGATAAAGATCGGAAAGGTAATGTCCGTTATGGAATTCCGTAGGTTAACACTTCATATTTTGTCTGTCGAGTAGAGCGCATGTTATGCGAAAAATGTGATAATTTGATTTGATGTGATGGAAATTGTTCCCATCCGATGAAATGATATTGCAGTGGGAAATTCGATTCACGAATAGGCCGACGGCCAAGGGTAGCAAGGAACAAAGTGGACTTAGTACCCTTGGCCTGCAAAGATGGTTGAACTGCTACTCATGATCAGATTAATAATGTTCATTCCTTTTGGGTCTGCATCTTAGTTACAAAGGATCGTCTTTTCAGCGCCAATGAAATCTATTGAAATTTTTAGAGCCGTTTCGTTAAACGGTAATTTGCGAGCATTCTTTCAAGACAATGCAAAAGTAATAGCTGTCTATATTTAATGATAATGCAAAACAAAGCCTGACATTCCTCTGAAAAGCGTTTCTGATAATATTACACATAAATATACTCAAAAATACGAAACTACAACTGGGGCCGAAATGTCTTAGGGGCCGAGGTGACTAGGGGCGGAAGTGTCCGTGGGGCCGAGATGACTGGGGCCGAGGTGTCTGGGGCCGAAATGGTTTGGGGCCGAAGTGTCTAGGGGCCGAGATGGGTTGGGACCGAATTGTCTGTAAATCACTGTGACCTTGACCTTGACCTCAGAACGCTGAAATGCGAACTTATCCAAGATATTGTAATACCAATCACTTGTATTAAATTAAATCGAATTTGGTCCATAAATGAAGGCGCTAATGCAATGGCAATGTTTTCCTGAAAATAGTCACTGTGACCTTGACCTTGACCCCAGAACGCTGAAATGAAAACTTATCTAAGATATTGCTATACTTATCACTTATGTGAAGTTAAATCGAAATCGGTCCACAAATGAAGGCTCTAGAGTGATAAAGTTTTTCTAAAAATAGCCACTGTGACCTTGACCTTGACCCCATCATACTCGTTCGAGGTAATGTCATACCCAATATTTGTGTGAACTTATATCAAAATTATGTAATAAATGAGATAGCTAGAGCGATGACAAAAGGTGAACATACGTGCATACATACATACATACGTACGGGACAGACCCTACATCCCCTCCACAACTTCGTTGTGCGAGGGGATAATCATCCAACCTGGCCTACATTCGAAAAGGTCGAGATGTTTTGGCCATCCTGGATACCTGCAAGTTTCAAGGAGCTGCAATCAAAAATGAAGACGCTAGAGCCCGGACAACATTTTCCCCATTATAAGTCTATGGGAAAATATTTCATCGCTCAAGGGCAAGTTACTCTGAAAATAATGATCCAACCTGGCTCAAATTCAAACTGGACCGAGATGTTTTGACTGTCTTAAATACCAGCAAGTTACAAGAAGTTGCGATCAAAAATGAAGAAGCTAGAGCCCGGACAACATTTTCCCCACTATAAGTCTATGGGAAATATTTCATCCCTTAAAGGCAAGTAACTCTGAAACTAATCATCCAACCTAGCCCAAATTCGAACTGCTTCGAGATGTTTTGACTGTCCTGAATACCTACTAGTGAGAAGAAGTTGCGATCAAAAATGATAAGGCTAGGGCCCGGACAACATTTTCCCCACTATAAGTCTATAGGAAAATATTTCATCGCTCAAGGGCAAGTAACTCTAGAACGAATCATCCAACCTGGCCCAAATTTGAACTGATTCCAGATGTTTTGACTGTCCTGAATACCTACAAGTTACAAGAAGTTGTGATCAAAAATGATGAAGCTAGGGCCCGGACAACATTTTCTCCATTATAAGTCTATGGGAAAATATTTTATCGCTCAAGGGCAAGTAACTCTGAAACGAATCATCCAACCTAGCCCAAATTCGAACTCGTTCGAGATGTTTTGACTGTTCTGGATACCTGCAAGTTACAAGTAGTTGCAATCAAAAATGAAGAAGCTAGGGCCCGGACAACATTTTCTCCATTATAAGTTTATGGGAAAATATTTTATCGCTCAAGGGCAAGTAACTCTGAAACGAATCATCCAACCTGGCCCAAATTCGAACTCGTTCGAGATGTTTTGACTGTCCTGAATACCTGCAAGTTACAAGTAGTTGCGATCAAAAATGAAGAAGCTAGGGCCCGGACAACATTTTCTCCATTATAAGTCTATGGGACTTTTTGTTGCCATGGTAACCACAGTTTTAAACCAATCTGTCCCAAAACTATATGCAAATAATCCCCTACCCCAACAATGCTACACATAAAATTTGATCTACATTGGCCAGCTACTTTAGCAGATATTAATGTTTAAAAGTGTGGACGTACGACGTACGACGGACGACGGATCAAGCCTATACTATAAGCTCACCTTGTGAGCCTTGGGCTCAGGTGAGCTAAAATGTCTATAAATCCGTATTTCTAATCAAATCTTGCTCAAACTTCATCATGGCGTAGATGAGTATCCGTGCCTTCCATACGGATGAAAAAAAAGCATTAATGAAATCGTTGACGATGAGTTCCATGCGTTTATTCAAGCTTACTTTCTACATGGACTGTAGAGTTAACATGTGCATCTGGATATTTTATTGAGTTTTGTTTGTGTTTTAAACGTCAGAACACGTCAGCAAATGGTCGATGCTTTACGTCAAGAATGGAATGCGATTCCTCAGAATTCGATTCTTACTATTATCAGTTCGATGCGCGGAAGATGTACGGCGTGCATACGAGCCAACGGAGGTCTTATCTCTTACTGAAAACTAGCTGTGACATTGAAAACTGACCCCTGCCTTGGTCGGAGGCGCGTCACAAAGTACTGAATTACAACAATTAAATGAAAGGACAAGGTGCGCTAAGGGCGGTTTTCGGCCTATCCTTAGTTTTTGGTAAAAAATTTATAAGCTGTTATATAGAGTCTAACTAGATGAAAAACGAAAAAATTGAATGAATATCTTATTTCATCTTTCAGAGAGAACGATTTTTATACGTCAGGGGTTCAAAGATTTTCGGTGACGTTTCTGTCGCTTAACGTGACGTCGCGCGAATCACAACGTTATTCCGTGTCTTGCTGTTCTTAGTACATGACATGTAATGTTTATATTGTTAAACTGTTAGAAATTGATGTTGTCTTTATTCCTAACAGACACAATTGTCGCGCAATATTTCTCTATAGAAATGTTTGTCATCATAAAAAACGGGAAACAGGCATATTTTAATAATTCGTATTGCAAATAGCTATAATACAAAAGGTAAGCAGTGCAGGCTTCTACCGCTTTCACATTGTAAACGAGTTACATTGCACAAGTATCGTACCACGGTCTCGATATGATGTTTTTTTAAACTTGAGCCGATCGTTAATCGAAGATGGGCGAAAAAATGGAGATCCCGGGGAAAATATTCCCGAGAACTTGGTTTTCTCACTTGTGCGCCGGCCAAGGCTCGAACTAACTGCGGTGAAACACCTGATGTTTAAGAGTATACGCGCTCTTATTCATTAAGCAACGGAGACCCGTGTCTCGATATGACTGAAACTGTTGGAAGGGACGTTAAAATCAATGTCATAGAAAGAAAAACGGTAAACGTAAAAAAGCAAGGTGAGGGAAAAAACAAGGCGAGGGAAGGAAAAGTTAAAATGCTTTTAAATGAAAAGAAAAAAAAAAAACATAATGAAAATAAAAAGAAAATTATTTTGTTTTTCGCCTCAGTTCTTTGTTTTTTTGAGGTCCGATATTTAAAAAAAAAAAACGCTTTTTATCACTTGTTTCAGAGTGAATTACAGCTGGTCAGGATATAATTTTTGTCATGCTCCATAGGACTCCAAATTCCGAGGCACGCAAACTGCCATATGTAGCTCATTCAATGGCGGCCGGTATTATTCTTTTGAAATCCGGCACCGAATTAACTGTTCCAGTTTTTAACTCCGTTTCATCAGACACAATGTGTTGCAATGTGTAATTCAGGTATCAAGACACCAGTTATTGTTGCTTCCAATTGAAAGAACAAGGTAGGTGATGACCAGACAGCTCGTTCCAAGGTCTGTGTCGCCGCTATCATTGCACAGAAGAAGACAAAATAGAAGACGTTTACAAAAGCAATACACATACATATTTCATTTTAATAAGGATAAACTTTATGAACAAATAATTCAGATACAAATGAGCCGCGTCGCTAAAAGATAATCTTACGAGACATGCAGTCTACGCATGCCTAGACCAGCCTGCTTATATGCATGTCCAGTCAGGGCATGCACTTTATTATTACATGTAAGCATAGTTTGCAATTTTGAATTTTGAACAGTGAACAGCTTGCGCATGCGTGTCTGGACATGCGAACGCAGCTATAACTTCTCGTATGTGCGACAACTGCATAGAAAAACACACTTGCCCTGCGCAAAGGAAACATATGGAAATCGAATAACCACAACAGCAGCTTGATCAGGACCTCCAGTGTTTAACCAGATAATATGCAAACTTTACAGACTCGGATCAGATTGTTTGACAAGAGAAGCTTCTTTAGGGTATGTATTGCAAATAAAGTACAATGGGTTATTGCATACACAAGTATGGACAACATGACACAGCCACTGCCTGTACAGATAGCTGGAAAGCATAGCAGACCCGGATCAGAGAGGCTCGATCAAATTCCATATTGTCTGGTTATACATATTGTGTCCGAATATCAAGGGCATAAAATTATCTGGTAAACAATAAGAAGATATACAACTTGCATTAATTACAAACGGATGCTGTGGAGATTGTTTTAACCTGTTTCAATAATCACGTGTCATGAAAGCGAAAGTAGAAACGTTAAAAACGTTAATGTTCGGACAGATATTTTGCTCCGTGTTAATGCAAAATATTTGCCAAAGAAACTATATGACCACCACCACTAAATATGTATGAACTTTCTAATGGAAATTCCAGTATGAGGCGTTGCGACTAGAGCAAACGCAAGTCAGCTTGCACATCCAAGTAGTCCGACCAACCCTTTGCGGTTCCCGTGATCCTTCAGCAGGCTTGGCAGAGAGATGAACGAAGACACTGAGCGTGATTACGCAAACTAATTTGATTTCGCTATTCATATTATGACCAAGTATTGAGAAAAATATGTCATACAAAGCGATACGAGTGCAAATGGTGAAAACAATCTTCCATCATTATTATTATTAGTAGTAGTAGGAGTTTATTCGGTCTCATCATCACGATGTTAATAATTTTGCTACCCATGCTGTCGACCGAAACGGTACTGACTTTGAATTAAGGGCCATAACTTCATTATTTATGACTGCAAAACAATTTGTGTTTGTGTTTTTACAGAGCTAGATGTTTGCCAAAATGGCATTATTAATATGTCTTCGCAGCCATTAACACGAGGCCCAGTTTTCAAAATAAAAAAACTGTATACTTTTTATTGCCTCTGGGTATATATTTAAAGTTTCATGAAAAGCCGTTCAATGGTTACTTAGTTTTAGCTTCGGACGGACGGAAAGACGGACAGACATGGAGAAAACTATATCCCTTCGCCTTTGGAGGGGAAAACATGAAAACGCATGCTTCAGCGATGTGTGGACAACAGCTATAACTCGATGGGCCGTAAAGTCAACACCGGAATCTGAAGGAAAAGCAAGATACTGGGAAATTGCATGACCGAACCGTTTGCCCAACGAAACGGCGGACACATGTATACCTAAGGACAAAAGCTCTGCACGGATATTAAACATCCGTTCAGAACTTTTGTACTTAAGTACATGCATATGAACATCGAGTGCACCTGTGCTAATCTAATACGGTTATCCCCCTTAGGATAATCAGTGACCGGCACCGAGTAAAAACAGATAGGCGATTTAGTTTAAACTTTATTTTATTTGTATAAACATAAATACAAAATACATTTAAACACATTTCTAAACACAATATTTTTATACAAATGGGATTCAGAAGGAAGTCAATTGACTTTTTTCAAATCTGTATCCAAAGATAGGCGATTTGCGACCAGTAAATTAGCATGCGCATCTGTTTGCACTTATGAAATTTTAGATTCCCGAGTATTCTTAGAGATATGCAAATTCGCGACAGGTTGATCTGGTGTTCTGAATCCATTCTGTTTGTGCGTTCTATCAGGTACCTTTTCACTCGACGTCGGTTGCGTAGGGATTCAGACAAGCAACAACAGGAACAAAAAATATAACAACGTCGCCGAACTTATACTATAAATCCAGCCATTATTCATCAGATGGATGATTGAATAGATGAATTGTGTTCCGTAAACGTTTTAACAGTTTTCATTCCGGTTGAATGGGCTCATGATGACGGGGGTGACACAGCGCAGAGGTTACACGGCATGGGTCTGAATTCGGATCAAACACCGCTGGATTATACTTCAAACTGAACCATTATGTTATTTGTCCGACGTTGGTCTGATTTAAACCCATGCACGACCTCTGGATTATTATCTCAGAATCATACAAATGCCGCAGACGGTAATGGGCAAGCTTGCGATTACTTATAAACATAAACCACACTGCATGTACAAAGTGACCCTGATTAGCCTGCGCATCCGCGCATTTTGACCAGCACGTTCTCTTTTGTATATACAGTCTAGGAATCTTGCGACAACTAGATATTCTGACCAGTTTGCACAAAAGCGCAGGCTGATTTCTGTGTATCCATCTTTTAAGGTCCATTTTCACGCGATGTCAATCAAATTCGCGCGGTTATTTTCAGCCTCAAAGATTCGCGTTGTGCATACAGTTAAAAATTGGTTTAAAACAATATTTTATTAATCAATTCACATTATATAATTTACAATCTCAAGTATCAGGATCTGACAGTAAGCTATAAGCTTATAGTGGTCATCTCCTGAAAGTCATCATAAGTTTACAACATATATGAATGATCGACATGGTTACTATCATTGAATGCAAGTAAGATAATGAAACGGACATATTAAAGAGCTAGCTATAACGGTCGACCATCGTTATAAAAACCCTCCCATTAAGTATCTACGTCAAAACAGCCCGTGTAGCAAATTTCTAAGCTTGTATGTTCCTGAAATATTGTATATCTGCTGCACATTGAGAAATTAGTGTTCGTTACCCGTTGGTCGACCATCACACACCCCACTCGGCTCACAACGTCGATTCAACATTGAAACAACGTGGATTCACCTATGTGAAATTGAATCCACGGCGAGTCAACGTCGAATCGACGTAGCGTGCCCGCTCGGGAGATATATCAAAGGAGCTAGGAGAAAACAAACAAGTTTTAAATGAAATATGCAAACAGTAAATAATAATAATAATAATGATAATAATAATAATAATAATAATAAAATGTTGACTGAACAATACTATGAAGTGAACTATGTCATGCAATCGCCACCCTGCAACCAAGCCAAGGAATAAGATTAAAAGTGTTAGGCCTATAAGAGGAGATTAACTGGAAAAACGTTTCGATTTGATAATAAAATCTTGAACTTTTAAGAATAGCGATTCATTTTCTTCATCTGATGCTATTTCTCTTCCAAACAGAAGTTCCTGAGTTGTATGGGTAGCAAGAATATCTCTTAGACCACCTCTAATTTGGACAGGTATAGAAATAGTGGTATGGACTTTCGAATCCTCCGCAAGAACAAAGAGCATTATTTACAATATTTTTATTGAAAAGATGAGAATTTAGAGAACTGCACTCAAGTCTTATCCGGGTGTGGAGTATTTGCCCTATACGAGAGCCAGAGTTGTAGTATTTGGGTGCTTTCCTAACGTTTCTATTTAGCAAGTTTTTAAAAGAGATAACTGAAGTAGCTGCCTTAGTTTCATCTGGAAGATTATTCCAGGCTCTGACTGTTGATGGTAAAAACGAGTTAAAATAGAGATTTGAATTTGCATGAATAGTACGGAAATTGTTGGCGTTTCTAAGACTGTAAGTTATGTTCTCTTGCACAAGAGGTGGGACTAAATCAGACAGATAGTTTTGAGTAAGATTACTTAACATTCTAAAGAATATAACAAGTTTATGTTTAGTTCTTCTTTCTTGCAATGTTTCCCATCCCAAATCTGAATACAGTTTTTCAATACTACAGAGTTTTGTTGCGCCCGTGATTATTCTTGCAGCTTCCGTATGAATAGAATCAAGTTGCTTTTTATCATCTTGTGTGCAATTGTCCCAAACAGAGTCACTATATTCCAATAAAGGCCGAATAAAAGAAATGTACATTTTTTCAAGTGCTTGTCTTTTAAGTTTAAATTTAAAGGATCTTAGGAGGTTGAGTCTTGTCCAAGCGTTTGCGCAAATATATGCTATATGTTCTTTCCAAGTACAGTTACTCGAGAAAATCAGACCTAAATGCTTATGTAAAGAGGTTTCAGTTAAAACAGTATTGTTCATTATAAGAGGAGGATGAAGACGTGTATTAATTTTTCTAGATATGATCAAACTATCTGTTTTTGAAGGATTAAAATCAAGAAGCCAGGTATCTGCCCAGCTCGAGCTAGTACTTAAATCAGCATTTAAAGCAATTGCAGCCTGCTGAGGAGTATCTACAACCATATAAAGGCTTGTATCGTCAGCAAACAGTCTAATTGAAGAGTTAATGTTTTGAACAATATCATTAATATATATCAGAAACAGTAGAGGTCCTAGGATTGATCCCTGTGGAACACCTGCTTTAACCGAAGTCCAGTCTGAAGAATGCCCATTTAATACGACTCTCTGCTGACGATCGGATAAATAACTCAAGAACCAGTCAAGAAGTGAATCAGAACATCCTATACCCGCAAGTTTATGTAGGAGACCCTTGTGCCAGACTCTGTCAAAAGCTTTGCTGATATCGCAAAAGACAACCCTTATCTCCTTGCCGCTATCTACAGCTTCGCAAAAAGTATGATAAGTATGAATAAGCTGATAAGTAGTCGAGTCACCTGGAATAAAACCGGACTGAAGTGGAGTTAGAAGGTTATTTTCGGAAATAAAATTGTAGAGGTGTTTATGGACGCATCTTTCCATGGTTTTGCCTAAATAGCTTAATAATGATACCGGCCGGTAATTGGAAGGAACAGATTTATCATCTTTTTTGTGGATTGGAGAAACGTTTGCTCGCTTCCAACTTACAGGAAAATAAGCAGATTGTATCAGTCGATTGTAAAAGAACGATAGAGGTCTAGAAAGTATAGGTTCCCCTTCCTTTAGCAGTCGAGGGCTTAGTAAATCAGGACCACACGCTTTTGCAACGTTGAGATTCCTTAAGACATCAGAGACATCTTGACAGGAAATATAAATGGATGTCAAAAGATTAGGTTGAGCAAGTGGTAAGTCAGGAAGTGTTTTGTTTTGCTCATCCACTACAGATATTGAGGCAAAATAATTGTTAAGAATAGTAGCCTTTTCTTGGTCATCATCTGCAGGTTGACCGTTAAAGACTAGAGTGGGTATAGACTGCGATTTCTTATTTAAATGAAGCAGCTGTTTTGATGTCTTCCAAAATATCTTATTATTTATATTTTCGTTTGAGAGAATTTGCTCTAATTTATCAAAATATGCCTGTTTCGACTTTCTAATTTCATTTACAACTTTATTTCTTAAGAGTTTATATTTAGCCCGAAGGAGATCATATTTAGTTCGCTTAAATTTTCTACATGTACGTTTTCTTTTACGAATTAACCTTTTTATGTAAGAAGTAATCCAGGGGTGCTCAGCTGGTCTTATAGTAACAATTTTGTTGGGAATCGATTCCTCACTTGCCTTAAATATTGCACTTGTGATATTTTCTGCTATTTGGTCAAAATTTTCGTCGAGAGTTAAATTTTCCCAGTCATTTCTCGACAGCAATTCCCTATATTTATTAAAGTCTGCTAATTTATAATTTCAAACTCGTCTCCTGTATGTTTTTACAGATTGGTTAAGAAATTTCAGTAGAACGAGAATCGGACAATGAAACCTGGTTTGATCTGGGATGAAGGAATCTAAAACACCGCTAAAGAGAATAGTAGTCCTATTACGAACAAGAAAGATATCAATGAGAGAAGATGTATTTTCCGTAAAGTGCGTTGGTTCCTGTATTAGTTGGTGAAGGCCGTACTGTTGCATTAACTGCTTAATTTTGTTATTGTTATTACCAAGCATGTCTAGGTTGAAGTCACCGGTTACAATTATGTCCATGATGTTTGTATTAAAGGCTCTGTCTATTGATTCCAAAATACAGTCAAAGTAATCATTTTTGCTATTTGGGGGTCGATAAAATCCACCAACAAGTATGGGTTTAGATCTCACGGTAATTTCAACCCAGACCGCCTCTAGACTGTCCATTTCTAGATCATATCGACGCTTGCACTGTAATGTATCTCTCACGTATGTTACGACTCCGCCACCGACACGATCTTGTCTGTCCTTTCTAAAAGGTGGAAGAAAATTTTCAAGAGATATAAATTCATTACTGATGCTTGGTTTTAACCAGCTTTCAGAAAGAACAAGCAAATCGTATGCGACAGCCTCACCTCTCAGTATGTCTATTTTCGGAAGCAAACTCTGAATATTCAAATGGAAAAATACTCAGATGGTTAGAAAGATACTGGAAATAATCTGCAGAACTTGATTCAGACTGGCTGCTGACAGAGTCTGGCCCGGGATTTTGGTGTATGTCACCACTTCTTAAAATAAGATTTATAAGCCAAAGCAATATTGTCAGACAAAACAGAACCCTCAAGAACATTTGTACGAAACAAGTATTTAAATGAAAAGGAGAAAGCTTTACATGATGATTTAGCAGTACATTTTTATATGTCTCATTGCTACGCTGAATCGCCAAAATAAGGCTAAATGTAGTAATTTGGAAGGACAAAGGTGATCTATTAATTAGCATCAGAAGGGGAGCTAATACCAAAAACAGCTGCTTTAACGTGAGTTGCTTCTTGGCGCCTAACCGAATTGTCGCAGTTAAAAATTGAACAGTCAAACCTTTAAAACCGATCTCCATAGATAGTGATATAAATAGGCGAATACTCTCTGTCTATCTCGCTCCCCTCTTTCTCTCTTTCCGAACCCCGCCCCAACTCGCTCATCCTCTCAAAGGAGACCCGGTAGCTAGGTTAAGCGCTGGCCTACTGATCTAGCGGTCCCGTGTTCGAGCCCCGCTGGAGGCAGAAATATTTCCAATCGTAAACGGGGTTCCATTGCACACAGCCTTTCGCTATCACCCTACCATCGTCCTAATATGACTGAAATATCGTTGAAAGGGACGTAGATCGCAAGTCAGCCATCCTTCCTCTCAAAACATACTAATCAAATTAATGGTACATGTACATGCACGCACGCAGTATCACCGTAGTGTGCATTATACAGTCCGGTATCTGCAAAGCGCTTTTGCTCCGTATATACTCTGCGTAGACACTCGGCAACATTTCTAGGAGGCAAATAAAGAATGTGAAATGATACTTGATGACTTGACTGGGCGACATGTAGACTTGATGAAGACACTGTGCTCTTTGCTCATTTCTGTTACTGGTGTTGTTGTTTTCATATATTCTTCCGACATGATGATGCTCAAACAACGAAATTGATGTTCAATATACATGTTTTCATAGGTTTTTTTTGCATTGTTTGGACCAATTATTGATTAAAATGTTAGAAACAAACGGTTAAACCTACAATTTTACAGCAGCTGCAGACAAAAAACGTAAAATTAAAAAATGATCGCATGCGTGTACCAAGTAGAACTTTTGACAATCTGTCGGCTACTCTCTTTCGACCATCTGTACAAAAAATCGAGTTGGTACATCCATGCGGTCATATTTTTATTTGCAAAAAGTACCTGAATTTGTTCCTTTTCTTGCAAAAAACCCGCCAACGTAGCGTCTTTGACGTTGCAAAATGACGTCACGTTACGTAATGACGTCATTTTTTTGTGTGCGCATGCGATAGTCCTTATGTTTTTACGTTCGCCGACGGTGATGGTAATTGGCTGTGTCGAGTTTCATTTTTTCCGAAATTTTAGGCCGCTAGCAATACACTAGCGCACCTTGTCCTTTTCGGGTTGAAGTGTTTGATTGTCTACCTTTAACACAATATGAATTATTTTTTTAAATTGTTTGTTATTTTCAAGCAAGTAACAAAATATAACTGTGTGCGTTTTTTTTTTGTTTGGTATATAAGGAACTTAGCTTAGTGGCTCTTTAGAATTTTTGTTCATAAAGTAATTGATATAGCTTCTTCGTATTCAAAATGCCTATGTCCAATAGGGGGGAAATTCTTTCACAAATTTATGGAATAGGCTAAAAAGTTGATCAGGTCATCTACACCTTGGTCCAAACCTGCATGCCAAACATAAGGGTCCTAGCTTATGTGGTACTTCGGATATTTTTTTCACAAGCTTGTTCCTATACAAAATGCCTATGTCCGAAAAAGGGCATAACTCAGTCAAAAATTCACTAATATTTTTCAAAACTTAATCAGATCACTAACACCTCGATCAAGGTCTTCCTGCAAAAAATCACGATCCAACCATCATGGGTTCTCGAGATATTTTGTTCACAAGGTTCCATAGGCTTACAATGCACTAAGTCGAAAAAGGGGCATAACTCGGTCAAAAATAGCCATCAGAGGAGATGGCAAATCCCCCGACCGAAGACCCCCATGGGCCTTGGTAAAAAGGGTGCACTTCAAAACACACATTAGTAATATCTTGTCGTTCTTTTATGCTTCTGATTGACATTAACTGTTAACAGATGCATGATTATCTAACACTCAGACTAAAACAGTATGCTTGACTGCTAAAAAGAGGTAATATCTCAAACAGCCACCATATACACAAATGTATAGCATACGATACATTCAACTTTCAAAATGTGTGAATAACTTCTAAAGTACAAGCCCTACAAACCTAATTTTGAGCTCTGTAGTAAGTGAATTTGGACAAAGAATCCAAATCTGGAAAAAAAAAAAATTGTGGGGGGGGGGGGGGGGGGTTCGGGAGGGGGCACGGGAATGTGAAGGGGTAAGAGAGAGTTAGGAACACTGATAAGATATCACAGCATGATCATCAATATTCTAAAAGGTTCACGGTTATTCAAATTCTGGAGCTGGCCAGGGTTATACAGTTATGGAGCAGAGACTCAAACAGCAGCTCAAACTACCAAAGGAAAATAATTCACTAGGTCTAAAAGCAAGAGTTATCATTCTTGTATGAGACAAATTGTCATGACCTGTTCTGCATATCTGTGAAGTATCATGAAAATATTTCAAAAGGTATTCAAGCTATTGAGCGGACACTTAAAATCATCAAAGGGAAATAACTCCAAAAGTAAGAAAGCAAGAGTTGTCATTCTTGTTCGCGACACATCATCATGACCTGTTCTACATATCTGTGAAGTATCATGAAAATATTCCAAAAGGTATTCAAGTTATAGAGCGGACACGAAATCACACCTAAAACCATCAAGGGGTAATAACTCAAAAAGTAAGAAAGCAGGAGTTGTCTTTCTTGTTCGCGACACATCGTCATGACCTGTTCTACATATCTGTGAAGCATCATGAAAATATTCCAAAAGGTATTCAAGTTATAGAGCGGACACGAAATCATACCTAAAATGATCAAGGGGAAATAACTCAAAAAGTAAGAAAGCAAGAGTTGTCATTCTTGTTCGCGACACACCGTCATGACCTGTTCTACATATCTGTGAATTATCATGAGAATATTCCAAAGGGCATTCTAGTTATAGAGCGGACACGAATCTGCCAAAAAATCACACCTGAAACTATCAAGGGGAAATAACTCAAAAAGTAAGAAAGCAAGAGTTGTCATTCTTGTTCGCGACACATCGTCATGACCTGTTATACATTTCTGTGAAGTATCATGAAAATATTCCAGAGGGTATTCAAGTTACAGAGCGGACACGAATCTGCCAAAAAATCACCAAAGGGGAGATAATTCAAAAAGTACAATAGCAAGAGTTACCATTCTTGTACGCGACACATCGTCATGACCTGTTCTACATAACTGTGAAGTATCATGAAAATATTCCAAAGGGTATTCAAGATATAGAGCGGACAAGAAAGTGTTTACGGACGGACAGACGGCCAGACGGACGGACGGACGGACGGACGCCAGGCTCATCGCTATATCACCCGAACCTTTCGGTCGAGGGATAAAAATTCACGAATTTTTCTCAAAAGTTAATCAGATCATCTACACCTTAGGCAATGCCATACTGCAACAAAGCATATTCCTAGAGTCAGGGGTTCTGGAGATATTTAGGTCACAAGGTGACATAGGCTTACAATGCACTTAGTCGAAAAGGGGCATAACTCGGTCAAAAATTCACGATTTTTTCTAAATATTCAATCAGGTCATCTTCACCTTAGGCAATCCCATCCTGCAAAAAATCATAATTCTAGCATCAGGGGTTCTTGAGATATTTTGGTCACAAGGTTCCATAGGCTTACAATGCATTAAGTCGAAAATGGGGCATAACTTGGTCAAAATTTTTCCAATTTGTCTCAAAAGTTAATCAGATCCTATACACCTCAAGCAATGTCATCCTGCAAAATATCATGATCCTAACATCAGGGGTTCTTGAGATATTTTGGTCACAAGTTCCATAGGCTAACAATGCACTAAGTTGAAAAAGGGGCATAACTCGGTCAAAAATTCACGAATTTTTCTGAAAAGTCAATCAGATCTTCTACACCTTGGGCAATGCCACCCTGCAAAAAATCATGATCCTAGCATCAGGGGTTCTCGAGATATTTTGGTCACAAGGTTCCATAGACAAAGAAAAAAAAGGGGAATTACTCTGAAAATACCTGACCCGCAGAAAAAAGAAACAAAATGTGATTTTTATCGGTTCATCTACATCTCAGCCTGAAACTGTATGCCAAATATAAGGAACATAGCTTAGAGGTTCTTCAGATATTTTGTTCACAAAGTTATTCATATAGCTTCTTTGTATTCAAAATGCCTATGTCCGATAATGGGAAAAATTCTACCAACATTTTATGACATAGGCTCAAAAGATTATCAAGTCATCTACATCTTAGTCCAAACCTGAATGCCGAATATAAGGATCCTAGCTTATACGGTTCCCCAGATATTTTGTTCACAAGCTTGTTCCTATACAACATGCCTATTTCCGAAAAAGGGGCTTAACTCAGTCAAACATTCACATATGATTTTCAAAAGTAAATTAGGTCATCTACACCTTGGGCAATGTCTTCCTGCAAAAAATCGGGATCCTAGCATCAGGGATTCTCGAAATATTTTGTTCACAAGGTTCCACAGGTTTATATTGCACTACTAGTAAGTCGAAAAAGGGGCATAACTCAGTATAAAATTCACCAATGATTTTCAAAAGCTAATCAGGTCATCTACACCTTGGGCAATGTCTTCCTGCAAAAAATCACAGTCCTAGCAGCAGGGATTCTCGAGATATTTTGTCCACAAGTTTCCATACAATCATCTGACCCAGTCTAAAATGATAAATGTATATAAAAAGTGCTTCTATCATTGAGGCCACCTGTATAGCTGCCACTTTGCTTTGGCTTACTATCGTTGTCATTATTTGCCGCCTTTCTATTTGTTGTAAAACATGTAGGATAACCTCATCTGCTAGGGAACAGATAACCTCTAGGCGTTTGCTGGTCTTGTTTTGCTTTGCCTGTCGTCTTTTTAGTTCACCTGAGCCGAAGGCTCAAAGGTGAGCTTATAGTATAGGCAGGCCTCTGTCGTCCGTCGTTCATCGTCGTCCGTCATCATCCACACTCTTTAAACATCTTCTTCTCAGAAACCACGGAGCCGATTGAAGCCAAATTTCATATGGAGCCTTTACAGGATTTGTGTATTTGGTCCATGTCACATGACCAAGATGGCCGCCATGCCCATATATGGTAAAAACATTAAAAAATCTTCTTCTCCAGAACCAATGAGCCGATTGCTTGAAACATCGTATGTAGCATCTGGGACTCCTGTACTACAAAGTTTATATAAATGATGACCTTGGGTTGACTTTGACCTATTTTATGGAAAGGTCAAATTTGGTCCGTTATGCTTTTGAATGGGAGAATCTGAAAAATTGCATTTTTCTGTTGCTGTGGTGCCCTGTTATATGGAAATGCACTCAACTTCAACCCTTAAGAAATCTAGAGGTCAAGGTCATTTAGTGACCTTGGCTAAAGGTCACTTGTCCATTGTGTGCCAACATTTTCAAAGGACTTCTTCTCTGAAACTACTGAGCCAATTTCATTTAAATTTCAGATGCAGCCTTCAGGCAAAGGGGCAACGAAAGATATTTGGTTCAGGTCACATGACCAAGATGGCTGCAAATTCCCATATATGTTAAAAACCTTAAAAAAATCTTCTTTTCCAGAACAACTGGGTTCGTTAACTTGAAACTTGGTAGCATGCAATGCATTGAAATGCAATCAACTTCAACCCTTGAGAATTCTTGATGTCAAGGTCATTTTGTGATCTTTGCCAAAAGTCACTTACCGTTGTGTGTCAACATTTTCAAAGGACTTCTCCTCTGAAACTGCTGGGCCTATTTCAATTAAATTTCATAGGCAGCTTCAGGCAAAGGGGGAAAGAAAGTTTATAAACTTGGTCCAGGTCACATGACCATGGTATCCACTATGCCCATATATGGCAACATTAAAAAAAATCGTCTTCTCTAGAACCACAGGGCTGATTGTTTTGAGACTTGGTACGTAGCATCTTGGACTAAAGTACTACAAAATGTGATAAATGATGACCTTGGATTGACTATGACCTATTTTACTGCAAGGTCAAATTTTGTCTGTAAGGCTTTTGAATGGGAAAAGCTGAAGATTAAATGCATTTTTTTGTTGCTACTAGACACTATGATATGGAAATGCAGACAAGCATAAAACCTCAGACGCATTTGAAATTAGACAATATTGTACAATTTACGTACCTTAGAGTTACACGCCTTAGAGTGCTGAGGATGAATGGATTCAGGTGAGCTACAGGACCAATGGTCCTCTGATTTATTTTCTTTCCCATTTGGTGTTTTTGCCAGGATATGGAAATCTATTGTGTCAGTTTTGATCATTGTCGTAAAATGCATTGTTTAAGTTGACTTGTACCGGCAGTCAGCTCAGGTAAATTTTACCAGATTTCAGCCCATTCTGTGTACTTTCATTTTGATTTCCTTTTTCTGGAATCAGTCCCCAATTATTTCCCTTGATTGGTTGAAAACTTTCAGGATATACTTTCGCACAAATAGTTCACTGGTTCATTGGTTTCTAAGAAGGCCAGTTTGAATGAATATCCTGCTTGCTATAGCAAAGTGAAAAGAGCCTTGGATATGCTTCTTGAAAATGTATAATTAGTTCAGAATCCCCAGCACTGGAGGTAACTAGAGGAACCGAATCACACCCTTCATAGGTGCCCCTACAACGGCAGATTGTCTCATAAGTTGACGGGTCAATGTTTACCGGAAAGACTGCGAAAACGGAAGCAGGTTTATCCCTGTTGAAACTGTTTGAAAATAGCTTGTCATGCCTCAGAGACTTGAGGAAAAGAGAGTTAAAAGTGCCTGAGGTGTTGTGAAAAAAGTTTCACGGAAGGATGGATAATTAAACTATATAGTAAAACTAATTGTGGTCTCGTGCCTTCTTAACCTGAGCTGATGTTGTAAAATTGACGGTCCTAATTTTTAGTCATGTATGTTGCTCTCTCACACACATTGCTGATGCTCATTCCACGTTAAAGAACTACAGACTTTTCTGTGTGAGAGGGATGGGGAAAGGGACTAAGCAGTATAGTTGTGTAATGTATGTTTAAGCAAATAAACTGACTTGGCTTAAAAACACTATACCTGAATGCTGTAGACAAACGTACCTTTAGATATATAAAAAAGGGTAACTGATAGCAAGCTTGAAATTCCATTCCCCGTGGAGCCCTCCTACCTATCACTTACCTGCTACTATGTTGTATATTTTGTATAACTTTACTTCCATATCTCTCAAGTATTTGGTTGTATAAATACCTGATTATATGTTACATAACTTTTCCAGACATCGTCGTTTAAAACTGATCTTGTGTATGTTTTAGCAAACTTAAAGTTCAAATGACTACATATTTGTTATATGATCAATTGCAACATAGGATACAGATTCAAATAAGTCGAATGACTTTCTTCTGAATCCTATTTTACATGTACGTGTATCTGTATTTACTTTATGTAGGTTTCAGTTTCAAATAAAATATTGTTTAAACCAAATAAACTGAATTCTAAGACATACAGAAACAAGTAGCCCAAAGGGCAACAATTGCTCACCTGAGAGACATTGTAAACCTATAGGGATATTTAAGATGCTCAAGGGCAGCTAACTCCATAGTCAGTGGTCCAATCAGGCTGAAAATTAAACTCATCCAAAACATTATGTATGCCCTCATTTAATATATGCAAGTTTAAAAAGTATCCGATCAAGAGCACAATAGACAGAGCTGTCAAGGGCAGCTAACTTCGTAGTGGTTGTCCTGATCTGGCCAAAATTAAGATATTATGCATTTCCTCATTATCTGCAAGTTTGAAAAGGATCGGATCAGTAGACACCAAGAAAAAGTAGCGACATTGATTTTTTGGATGCTCAGGGCAGGTACTCCATAGTCAGTGGTGGGATCTAGCCGAAATGCTAACTAATCCAAGCTTTTATGCATATCCTCATAACCTGCAAGTATGAAGAGGATCTGATGACGTTGTTTTCTCAATTATAAGACTATGGGATTTTTTTCAAACGCTCAAGGGCAGCTAACTCCGTAGTCGGTGCTCGAATCCGGCCAAATTTCGAACTCATCCAAGCTCTTATGTATGTCATCATTACTTGCAAGTATGATAAGGATCTAATAGAAAACCTTGATTGCAGCACCCTGAAAGTCAAACTTGCTCGAGATATTGTCATGCCCTACATTTGTGTGAATTTATTTTAAAATCCGTAGAGAAATGTAGGTGCTAGAGCGATGACAAAGTTTTTCTAAAAATAGCCACAGTGACCTTAACCTTGGGCACAGCATCCTGAAAGTCGAACTTGCTTGAGATATTGTCATACCCTACATTTGTATGAAGTTATTTCAAAATCCATGGAGAAATGAAGGTGCTAGGGCGATGACAATGTTTTTCTAAAAATAGCCACAGTGACCTTGACCTTGGGCGCAGCTCCCTGAAAGTCAAACTTGTTCGAGACATTGTCATGCCCTACATTTGTATGAATTTATTTTAAAATCAATTGAGAAATGTAGGTGCTAGAGCGCTGACAAAGTTTTTTCTAAAAATAGCCACAGTGACCTTGACCTTTGGCGCAGCACCCTGGAAGTCAAACTTGTTTGAGATATTGTCATGCCCTACATGTGTGTGAAGTTTATTTAAAATCCGTTGAGAAATGTAGGCGCTAGAGCGATGACCAAGTTTTTCAAAAAATAGCCACAGTGACCTTGACCTTAGGTGCAGCACCCTGAAAGTCAAACTTGCTCGAGATATTATCATGCCCTACATTTGTGTGAAGTTATTTTAAAATCTGCTAAGAAATGTAGGTGCTAGAGCGCTGACAAAGTTTTTTTTCTAAAAATAGCCACAGTGAACTTGACCTTGGGCGCAGCATCCTGAAAGTCAAATATTTTGAAATATTGTCAAGCCCTACATTTGTGTGAAGTTATTTTTCAAAATCTGCTGAGAAATGTAGGTGCTAGAGCGCTGACAAAGTTTTTCTAAAAAAAGCCACAGTGACCTTGACCTTGGGCGCAGCACCCTGAAAGTCAAACTTGCTCGAGATATTGTTATGCCCTACATTTGTGTGAAGTTATTTTAAAATCTGCTGAGAAATGTAGGTGCTAGAGCGCTGACAAAGTTTTTTCTAAAAATAGCCACAGTGACCTTGACCTTGGGCGCAGCATCCTGAAAGTCGAATTTGCTCGAGATATTGTCATGCCCTACATTTGTGTGAAGTTATTTTAAAATCCGTTGAGAAATGTAGGCAATAGAGCGATGACAATGTTTTTCTAAAAATATGTGATGATGTTGTTTTCTCCATTATAACACTATGGGATTTTTTTCAAACGCTCAAGGGCAGCTAACTCCGTAGTCGGTGCTCGAATCCGGCCAAATTTCGAACTCATCCAAGCTCTTATGTATGTCATCATTACCTGCAAGTATGATAAGGATCTAAGCAAAAACAGTTGAGAAAACGTGATGACGCCATTTTCGCCATTATAACCCTATGGGATTTTTTTCAAGCGCTCAAGGGCAGCTAACTCGGTAGTCTGTGCTCAAATCCGGCCAAATTTCGAACTCATCCAAGCTCTTGTGTATGTCATCATTACCTGCAAGTATGATAAGGATCTAATCAAAAACAGTCGAGAAAACGTGATGACGCCATTTTCCCCATTATAACCCTATGGGGGCTATCTGTTGCCATGGAAACCAGAGTTCTGAGCTGATCGGCACCAAAACCTAATGCAGCCTTTCCCCCACCCAAATGATGCTTCAGATAAAATTTGATTGCAATCGGCCAACTGGTTTCTGAGATATTTATGTTTGAAAGTGTTGACGCACCCACGCACGGACGGACGACGGCTCGACTCCCATCCTATAAGCTCATCTCTGAGCCTTCGGCTCAGGTGAGCTAAAACACACACAAAAACACTGTGCACAGACCCTTATGAGGTTCAGTCTATAATTAGGCTTGTTGCCGTTTTTGAAGTACATATATATGAGTCGTGACACGAGAAAACCAACAAAGTGGTTGTGCGCCCAGCGCATACTCAGATCAGCCTGGGCATCCGCTTAAAGGGTGGCTAAGGATATAAGCTACCTACATGCGGACAGCGAACACTCTGATCAGACTGGGCGAATGCCCAGGCTGATATGAGTCTGCGCTGGGCGAACAAGCACATTGTTGGGTTTCTCGTATCGCGGCTCATATGTTAGTAACGGTATATGCGTTTGCTCTGTTCCTATATGCCTTTCTTATCATTTTTATTCTATACATGGTCTGACTGTGTCATATCCCTGATGTGCAAGTGAGCGGCGTTATGGACAGGAACTATATCTAGCGACTGTTTGAAATATTCCATTGCTCTATCTTTGTCTCCTTGCTGTTTATATATCCAACCTAGAAGATTCAGAGCCGTTTCTTTGTGACCTAGCTGAACCGTTTCCAATCCCCAAATTATGGAACTGATGTTTGTTTCTGCTTTGGAACTCATGTTGAGACTCTTGTGGTTAAGATAAGCCAGGAAATAAAGTAAAACCGGACCGTCAACCACTGCCCAGTCATACCAGAAGTCATTTAAAAGTCTTTGTGCAGTTGGAGTCGTGTCCGACCGAAACATCTCGTAACATAAAGCGGAAGGCGTAATGTCTTGCTCTGATGGTAGAAAGATGACACAGGGGGAGATATACTCACTTAATATCTGTTGATTTGTGCCACAAAATAAGTCCGATGTGTTATACGCTACTGGCATAACAGGCTCACGTCTGCATCTGCAACAGGAATAGCACGGGAAACCGTGTAAAGAAGACAAGATTTTTAATGAGGCGTGGGGGTCTCCAAGCATATACATAAAGCATGCCTGCTTCAGCTTTGATGATAATGCATCTGAACTTAGTCTGATTTCATCCCACTTATGACAAGTAAGATAACTCCATATGTCTCCACGTGGATGACCTTGTTTAAGTGCTAGTGCAACACGATTTGACAGCAGACAAAGTTCAATATAAGGTGTGATCATCGCAACTGTTGCCTGTTTTACCACTGCATCATATTCTTTAAACCGGCCAGGTTGATTCAACGAACAATGTGAATACAAGATCGTGCACGCTTCTTGAATGGCATAAGTAGATCATCGTATGGACTCCTTTTAAAATTTTACTAATAGCTTCAACTTTAAACCTGGTTCTGTGTAACTGGATATATTTTTCAACCTGAAGCTTAATAGTGTCAGAACTTTGGGGATCCCTTGAGTACAACATTCGTTCTAGCTGCGATCCAATGTCATCGGTTGTTATGCTCATCAACCAGGTACCATTTTTAGATATAAGTTTACTCAACACGGTATCCAGAGTATTGAGCAAATATTTAGCCAGACGTCCTTCAAACATGTTTTCACCAGTAACAAAGTAATTTGGACAGATTCCATTATGAGTCCAAATTTGGAGCATCTTCAAACAACTGATCAGACATACCAGCAGATTTTCTGGTCGCCAGAAATGAGAGGGTGTATTTTCTATCATGTAAAGTACACAGGTTTTGCAGTGATATGAAGTAAGAGTTTCTTGTCCAATCATCTTATAGATAAAGTCATTCTTGACTAACTTCAGGAGTACGTAGCATTTTAGTTGAACGGAAGAGAAGTTACACACTAAGAGTCTTTCTTGGTGAGAGAATGATATTCTCCACTGTAAATTTTGCTCGTCACTGCGCGGATGACCTTTCAGAACAAAACAACAACCCAAGGTTTTACACTTTTCCAACGTCGAGGTTGTTGGGTAGTTATGGTGTCGCTGCCTATTAAACCATTCTGATGCACACTCGGGTATCCATTTGCATTTCAAACCAGGTACAATATCGACTGGAAAGCACTCTGGTGATCTATGAGAAAGTGCTGGCCCCGCTTCGTTTTGATATGGCAATGCTAAAGACTTATCGTCTAGTGTACAGACCAATCTACCCTCGGTGTCATATGTTTTCTGTACATGTGAATGCTGAGAAATATTATGTTCGAGATGCTGACCTGCATTAAATTTGTAGAGGGGCGTATTACTAATAACCATTTGAAGTTTTGCGTATCCAATCGGTGTCCTGTTGTCTTGAACAATCAATAAAGCTTTATTACCTGCACTGTTATTGCAGGCGGTTACCACCGGGAATTCTTTGAACTCTATAAAAGAATCTACATCAGACTCCATGTCTAGAGATCGAGTACCTTCGTAAAAACTTCCGAACTTATGTACCTCATGGTTTGGTCCAGAACTTAGACTACTTAATAATTCATGGAGCTGACCATTCTCCATCCACAGTTTTCTAATCTCCTTAGAAACGCCAACGTTTTCCAAAACCTGATACAACGTCCGTGAAAGGGGTTTATAGTAGCTCGGAGGGTCTGTGGAGACAACACCTGACACTGAAATATAAAACAATGTGCAAAAGTTAATTAAAAGCTTGGCTTTAATTGTGAACCTCACGCTTACAAAGAATGACTGCGGGAGTCGTTAATAATATAGCTAGCAGGTACCGCAGTCCCGGACCCAGACCACCACGTACTGGTGGGGCTCTGGATAATGGTGGGGCTGGGGGAGGGGCTGGGCTTAAAAATATATGACAAAATTAGGGATCAATTTGATGAGAGTTTTGCTAATGTCTTTTTTGCCTTGAAATATATGGTGTGATATATCATTAGAATCGCCTCGGCGAGGCGATTCAAATGAGATGTCACAACATATATTTTAATCTAACCAGACCCAGATGGCGGAGCTCAAGCCCCAGAGCCCACCCCCTGGATCCGGGGCTGTACCGTTAAAGGTTTTTGTGAGAAGAAATGACTTTGATCGTTGTCTTTTTTATTACCATTTAAGAAATAAGCTCTGGCAGTGAATTGTTGAGTACTATTATCTACTTACAACTGATCGACAAGCAGTGAATTATTACTCAAGAATTCAATGCTAGAGCTTAACTATTTCAATTCTAACACTAAACAAAACTGAAAAAGTATTCCTTCATTCAAATTCGCCCAACCTTTCCACCTGCGCGTTCAAGCTCCATCTTATATTCTTAACTATATTTTAAGATAAACTAGAAATGTTTTTTTTTGACAAAAACAGATGTCCCTGCCCCCACCTGCGCTTACCCAGCAGTGTAATTTTCCCTAAACACCGCCAAGTTAAGACCTCCTGTGACCTTGAAATAGGGTCAAGGTCACCAAAATTTAATCACTTCTTTTCCATCTCCAAGTGATGTATCTGTGACAGTTTGGTTTAAATCCATCCACCCGTTCAGGAGATATCGTGCAGACAAGCCATGTTTCAGCATTCTTTGACCTCCTGTGACCTTGAAAATATGCCTTTCGCAAACTGCTGTCAGTTATGTATACTTGTTTAGCCTATTCCGACGCACTCGCCTGTTGCGAAGTATTTCGAGTTTATCACCGGCCAAACAAAGTTTCGGCCAAATACTTTTATCGACATCCTTGTCAACACTTACTGGTCAAAGCAATATATATTAATGGGTTTGTTTCAATGTTCAAGGTACTGAAAACTGGGCTTGAAACTAGTAAACCATGCACATTTAGCAAGACAATTTGAACGTGTTTTCAGACCAATTGTGTAAAACGGTAAGGACAATATCTGAGTAAACAGATATGTGGCAAAAACAGTGATATATCGAATGCTCATTCTATAAGGAATCTCTGGTTATAAATGCCAGAAGCAAATGAAATTGTTTGTTTTGTTTATTTTAATGTATGACTCATTATGCTCTTTAGCCTATTCCGGCGGATAAATATTTCGCTTTCACGGAATCTTATTTCCAAGGTACCCACTGGCATTCCCGTCATGTCCATTACTGTATTCAAGGTGAATTTAAAGTAAAAGACCATTTGGTGGCATTATTTGGAAACGATGGTATCCTTTGATCACTAAATTTATGGCAACATCGTTAAGCATTACGTTTTCGGAACACTGAATGGCTGAATTAATTTTTCGGAGTAAGGCCATCTTTAATGTGTTGTTTCGAATAATCGTGATATCAAACAGCCGCTTTTTGCATAAAATTATCTTTCACTGGGCTAGTAATCAGCAAATAGTTTACCGTTTCGGATCCCGAGGCCTTACATTCACGGTATGACAAATTATATGCGGGTGCGCCGAAACTGAAAAAGTCCGCCGGAATAGGCTAAACGACTACCTTACTTTATCGCAACATTTCTCTAGGATTCTTGAATAAGTTCTGCACGAAAACAAAATGCCTTGGAGAAGAGACTTTAAGACATTTTATGGTACAGAGAAATCAAAGAATGATTGAGAACTGAAAGCGTACTACGCGATCGATTAAAAGTGCGACAAAACCGGTCAAACGACTGTATCATTTCCCTTTCGGTTTTGAGGGTAAGATTGATCAATGTTTAACTTTTTACTTTTTAAGTATTTGGATCAGCCATCTCTAGTGATTAAAGATCAAAACCCAAAATTATTTCCAGGATTGCCCAGACAACAGCAGCTTTTTCTAGACTGAAGGTCATAATTGAGCTGCGACAATACAAAACCAGCAAAGTGGCATGTGCGCCAGCGAAAACTCAGATCAGCCTGGGCGTTTTGCAAGGTCTGATCAGAGTCTTCGCTGTCTACATGGAGGTAGCCATAATCCTTAGCTACCCATTCAGCGCACAGCAAAGAGTCTGATCAGCTAGGCATATGCCTCGGCTGATCTGAGTCTTCGCTGGGCGCACATGCCACTTTGTTGGTTTTGTCGTGTCGCGGCTCAATTATTACTGAGGGACAAGATCATCTCCGTTGCTTCTATGATTATGCTGACGTAAACAGTCACTTTATCCACCTTCCTTTATGCCAGTGAGAGCAGGGGCCGTATTCATAAAACGACTTAAGTGGTTGCTATGCTGTTGCTAAGGCTAAATTTCTTTGAAGGAGATTCCCTACAACTATGAAATTTGGTCTGGAGGAACAGTCTTTGTAAGACTGTTCCTCCAGACCAAACTTCATAGTTGTAGGGAATCTCCTTTATAGATATTTAGCCTTAGCAACCGCATAGCAACGACTTAAGTGGCTTTATGAATACGGCCCCTGGACTTTAGCAGCAGAACTCAAAGGAAGTATCCACACCCTTGAAATATGATGCTGTAGAAGACAACACATCATTTTTTTTTCAAGGACGATGTTACGAACATGGATGTTCGAAGCAGAATCCAGAATGCAGTTGGAGTGCATGATGATCTCTTTACAATGGCAAAGGACTGGTAATTTAGATGATATTTCAAGATCTGGCAATCTGCAGTCAGTGAAAGAAAGTGCAAGAAAGAGGAGCAAACAGACGAAAGGACTAGAATATAAATTTTCGAAGGGGAATAGTGGAAACGTGGTGCACCGACGACGTAAAAGTAAATGGACTAAGATGAACTGAGTTAAGAATCCAGACCAACTATGGATACATTTTTTATCTTCATAAAATGAATTTGTTCTAATATATAAAACCTATTTAAATTATTTATATTCATACAAAGAAAAAACGTTGACGATAAAATTATACTGTACAAAGCTGACGAAAATCACGACTGCACACAAATTAAGACAATGCAAAAGTCCAGTGAAACTGATATTTCATCAAATGAAATACTTTATCTTAGATTGGTTATTACATAACAGGGTCATAAAACATATAAACAATGAGGGTATGTTCTATAAAGTATGAATTTCATACTTTTCCGTGCCAAAGTCTTGTTCGTACCTGAATGGACCCCATTGGAAATAAGCCATTTAGGCTTTATGGGCTATCCATGGGTATTAAGATCGAATCTTTCGAATCAGTGAAAATGGGTGTGGGTGTTAGTTTTTTACTTCTAGCAGCCTAGCTCATTCCAAAACTCCTTAAGTTCTAGTCAAATTCACTGTGATAAATTTATTTTTCTTAAATTAAATTCATATAGATATATACATAAATATCATTTAAGTGTGCTCTTAAATACCTCACTTGTTGATTAATTTTTAAATTTTAATTTCAAAAATCGCTTTTAGATAGTATATGTTACTTTGTTAAATGATCTTAATTCCTGAATAAATCTTAATCTTAATCTTAATCTTAATTGGAATAAATATCTTTACTCAAGGGTTTTTAGTTGAATATCCCATATCCCAAAAATAATATGTAAATATCCCATATCCCTAAATTTAAAATTCAAAATATCCCAATATCCCCAAATAAAATGTGCCAATATCCCGTATCCCGAAAAAATCTAATCAAGCCTCATTTACTTATCCGAGACACTTCAATAGTCCATTAATCATATAAAAGTCCATATCGGTGCATGGGCAGAAACAATGGGAACTAGAAAAGGTGTTTGTAAAGCACTATGCCCCCAACCATAGGCTTGACCCTACAAGGGAATGTTCTACACTAAAAATTATTAACGGAAATCCTTCAGAGGTTAATCAGTAACCTACTCATCGCCTCCAATCAGCTGACCAAGTTTCAAGTCCCTTGCTCAAATACATCGAGATATCTTGTTTACCAGTTTAAAATGCTGAATTTCAAAGGGCCATAACTCAGTAAAAATTCAATGGAATTTGTCCAAAAGTTAATCGATTAATCTACTCATTATCTCCAATTAACTGATTTAGTTTCAAGTCCCAAGCTCAAATTCTTTTCGAGATATCTTGCTAACAAGTTTAAAATGCCAAAAATTTCAAAGGGCCATTACTAAAAAAGAATTTCAGGGAATTGGTTCAAAAGTTAATCAGCTATTAATCTATTTATCATCTCCAATCAGCTGACTAAGGTTCAAGTCTCTAACTCAAATACTTTTCGAGATATCTTGCTGACAAGTTTAAATTTCAAAGGACCATGACTCAAAAAAAAAAATGACAAAATTTGTTCAAAAGTTAATCAGTTAAGCTACTTATCATCTCTAATAAGCAGACCAACTTTTTAGTCCCTAGCAGTAATACTTTTTGACATATCTTGCTGACAAGGTTACAATGCTAAAATTTCAAAGGGCCATAACCAAAAAAAAAAATTGACGGAATTCGGCTAAAAGTTAATCAGTTCATCTACTTATCATTCCTAATAAGCTGGCGAAGATTCATGCCCATAGCTTAAATACTTTTTGAGATATCTTGCTGACAATATTTCATCATGATTTTCTCCAAACGGGCAAAACTCCAAAACGGGTGACAACCCAGACAAGAAAAAAATGCGGGTTAGCTATTTTTTGGTGATAAATCCATATGAGAAATTTCAAAACTTTAACATGCATGATTTTTAGGATAAAGTATGCGTGACGCACGGACGAACGGATGGACACACGGATGAAAGCATGGACGGACAACCCAGAAGCAATATGCCCCCTCAACATCTTCGATATTGGGGGCATAAAAAGATCTATTACGCGAGTAGTGTGAAATCGGACTTTCAAGAATTATGCAAAGCACTTATGAATCAGGAAAGAACACTTTTTTAAGTTGGAATTAACATCGATTCTGATTTTCTTAAATGATGCAAGAGTTAGACACCTGATGTCATACCCCGACATACCCCGACATGAGCCGCCGTGTGCTAGACCAGATAAAATAGACCTATGAGGTTATTCTAAATACATTATAAAACAAGTCGCCTAATGTACAACGATCGCTTAACTGAGTTCTTGCATGCCTTATGCCCAAGCCAAGATCAAATATCAAGGGCAAGTTACTCTAAGGCAAATTGTATAATATGACCAAATTTCCAGTTGGTCTGAGGTTTTATTCCTGTTCTGGTTACTGACAAGTTTGATGAAGTTTCTATGCAAAAATAAATGTCCCATGGGGCATGGCCAGTTTGGTCAGCTCTGGGCTACATGGTTTCAGAGAAGAAGATTTTGAAGGGTTTTTAGCTATAAAGCTCTATATAAACGAATGACCCCCTGGGGTGTAGCCAGTTTGGACTCCAGGGGCTTGATTTGAAGGATTTATGTCGAGGACCACTAAACGTTGCTACATACGAAATATATTTATAGCTTTGGGCCTCATTGTTTCAGAGCAGCAAGATTTTTAAGGTTATTTAGCTACATAGCTCTACATAAACAAATGACCCCTGGGGAATGGCCCGTTTGGACCCCAGGGGCTTCATTGGCAGGATTTGTGTACAGGGGTACTAAACATTGACTCCTGCTAAATATATAAGCTCTGAGTTTCATGGTTGCAGAGAAAAAGATTTTTTAAAATGTTTTCACATTATAGGTCTATGGCAGCTACATGTTGCCATGGCAACTAGTTCCAATCCGATCAATTTATTCAATTCTGCACCAAAACAATGCTACACATAAAATTTGATCAAGTTTGGCCTGCTGGTTTAGGAGATATTCGTGTTTAAAAGTGTGGACGACGACAGACCATGGACCAAGATTATATCCTGGTGACATGGGTTTTCACGCACATAAGATAGAAGAACAAATAGCCCACCAAATTTAAAATTGTACCAACACTTACCTTCTCATCAATTAACGCGGCAATATCGCTTGTTATTTAGCGAAAGTTTCGAGTTTCACGGGAGAAGTGTCATCTCTAAAAGCCATCTTTTCCCGAGATACCCAAAATATATAATTTGTGTACAACGTCATCAGAATTCACGCACACATTTAATTCCGGAAACTCGTAAAAACACTGCGCAGAATATAGTCCGCTGAAATTGAAAAGTACTGAGCGAGTATTTAAGATACAAAAAACATACAATTTAATTGTAACAAACATTAGTTAGCAGCATTTTAATGAATTTTTGATAATAGCTTTAATTTTTTGGATTTTTTTTAAATCATAAATTATCTCCTGAATAAAGAGAGACAAAAAAAATAAAAGGTTGCCACAGACCCATAACTATCTTTCAGTGTGCATGGCTTAGATTCTGACTTGAATGCCATAATTATTCATCTTTACAATGAGGGTAAAAAAACTGACCCCCTTTCTCACTACCCTTGTCTCAGTGCAAAATCCCAGATGTGTCCAATTACCACAGAATGACTGTGACTCGCCTACAAAAAATAGTACATACTACCTGCTAAACAGTGAAAATACTGCACTGTGGTTATGCGGATCACGTGACCGTGACCAGATTTTGAGGTTGACACATGGCGGGAGCAGACGTCTAAATGTGCGGTGAAAATATTGAATTATTCACTAATCAGTGGCGATTTCAATGCTGCAACAAAAAGGACATTAAGGAAATGGAACTTTTATACACTCAAAGAGAAAATAAATGAAGAATTACCTTTGTAGGTTGAACTTTCCACATTTTTCTTCGCGGTCAAGCGGAGTAGGATTTTACAAAATAAATTGAAACGGATGACGTCAGTGGAAGGCACGTTCTCAAAAATAAACGGAATTTGCTAAAACGCGTGAATTCTGATGTGCGTGAATTCCCATGTCGCGACGATACTATAAGCACACCTTCACAGGTGAGCTAATAAATTCCAAACTCAGCTCGGGCACCGAGTATTCTCACATCAGCTGTGGCGTTGACCCCGCAAAGTCTTTGCTTCATATTTATAGTATACACCAACAAATTCTGTGAGTAATAAAGCATCTCACTCACACACGGAGATGATTTCGTAAAAGCAAAAGTCTTGTTCATGGTCAGCCACGTCAGTTTCGCAAAAGCAAAGTCTTGTTCGTGGTCGGCCACATTTCAGTGCGTGTCGCCAAATCTGTTATTATGAGTTAAGGAAACGGAATCATGATAACCTTACCTCTGGCGGGCTCCATAGTAAAACACTGCAGCCGACAAAGAGGCCTGTCAGCGGACTTTTGAGGCTAAAGGCACTTGGTTCGTTTGAAGATAAACGTTTTGAAATTCTGCATAAATTCCGTTCTCTGAAAATAAAGTATAGTCCATGAAAACAAAATCATGAAAATGAATAACACTTCAGATAACGAAAACCGTATCATTTTCTTTAAAGTCGTGCTCATTAAATACCACCCTACAAAAGTAGAAAGCATAATCCCTTCTGTTACTGTAAGAATTCGATTTCGTCTTCTGTTACTACAAGAACATTGTTTATAACTTGGCTCACTTACAAAAAATATGTGTAACGGCCTTTTTGATGCAAGTCCTCGGCTCATGTCATTTACGTTCAGGGATAACAAAGTCAAGGGTGACAGCTAACGTCATAGCAGTGATATTGTAACCATTCTTTCAGCGGCCATCTTGACGTAACTGAGGTCACTGTTTTGCAGATTAAATTGTTGCACACACCGACACTGGTACCTAGTTCGCTCCGTAAGCGCTAGTTTCGGAATAAAGATGGGAAAAATCAATAAAAACCAGGGGAGTCCTATTGTAAGCTCTATTTATCCTAAACACTTCACAGCAGTCATACAGTATCTTCCTTTATGTGTTAAAAGAATGCCAAATGTGATATCCTCTTCTAATTTCTTTCCTTCAAACTATTTGTTAAGGCTGCAGTTTTCTTTTTAGAGGAACAGTCCATTTTCATTAATTTTAATACTTTAGCTTCACTGTATTCTGCCCTACTTTTGGAACCGAAGACAAACATATATATTTTCACCTCTGGGAAAGTGCAAAAAGTTTATTCAGTTTCGGTGACCTTGATTACAGTTTCAAGGTCACAGTGTTATAAAGACTTAGAAAAGCAAGTTAAAATCAACTTTCGACCATTGTCTACATATTATCTTCTGAACTAGAGTGTGTAATTCTGACCAACAAGGGTCATATTAAAAATGCGAAGAATCAGAGCACTGGTTATGATTCAATGACCCTGACACCATCTTCAAGGTAAAGGTCAGCATTAAATCAGACAGATTTTATTCAGATTTCCTGTATCTTTGCCAAACAGCCAACCAGCAGAAACATAGAAAATCTGTACATCGGTACAAACATAACGTAAAGCTAATAATTGAAAAACCTGACCTTGGTTAGATTAAGAATGGATAGATGACTTGCGACTTTACGTCCTTTTTAAAGTATTTCAGTCGAATGAGGACGATATGAGGGTGATAATAAAAGGCTGTGTGCAAGCTCAGTATTTCACAACATATCTTTTATATAACCTTTATGGTTGACCATAAGCCTTTAGTTTCATCAATCATAGATTCATTATGCGTGACTAATGTTCTTAATCAATCACACTGATTTCCCTAGACTGGCTCCTGAATCCAGTAAGCTAAAGGGAAAAACTCCGTATTTTTTTTCTCTATTCTAAAACAAACTGTCAGATTTGGCATTCAACTGTCAGAAAATTCTATCCTATAGTTTTCACATTTTGCATTCTTTTATGACAATGTCATTTCCAAACATGAGTATGGGGTTGGATTTCTTGTGCATAAGGACATGGTGAGTACTGTCTTGGAATGCTGACCAGTCTCCAGCAGACTGATTTCAATTCGCCTGAGAGCAGCTCCTTTCAACATCACCATCAAACAGGTTTATGCACCAACATCTGGGCTTTATGACAATGAGGTAGAACACTTCTACCAACAACTCCAGGGAATCATAGTCCAAACACCCAAGAAGGACATTCTTGTTGTACAAGGGGATTGGAATGATAAAGTTGGAAAGGATGCACAGGCAGACTGAGAAAACGTTTGTGGACCCTACTGCAATGTCGAGAGAAATGAGAGAGGTCTCAGACTTCTAGAGTTTGCAACCTGTAACAGCCTAGTATTGACAAACACCCTTGGCCCTCACAAACCATCAAGAAGATGGACATGGCACAGTCCAGATGGGAAACACCACAATCAGATTGATTACATCTTGGTGAGGAAGCGCTTCCGATCATGGAGTCAACATCCATAGGACAAGGAGTTTTCCTGGAGCAGACATAGGAAGTGACCATGACTTGGTGATGATGACCTTCAGAGTTCGTCTGAAAACGGCTAGAAAGCCAACCCAGCCAAGACTAAAGTTTGATCTTGAGAAACTAAGGGACCCAGATGTGGCATGCACTTTTCAGGCAACAGTAGGTGGGAAATTTGCATCACTCATTAGTCTGAGGGATGATGACATGGACATAGATACCATGATAACCACCTACAATACAGTAGTGACTTAGGCAGCCAGTGACATACTTGGGAAGGAACGTCGCAGGAAAAAGCCCTGGGTCACCAGAGATGTTCTCGACCTCTGTGATGAGAGGAGAAATTTGAAGAAGAGGTATGAAGCAGGAGGAGCAGAAGAATACAGTGAAGCAAACAAGAGGATTCAAAAGGCAGTGATGAAAGCGAATTCCTAGGGCTCAAATGGTCCATAACAGAAATGTTTCATGACTATCTGTATGGCGCTGAATTCAAGGTTGTGGCAGATAATCGTCCTCTGACATATGTCTTCACCACTGCGAAACTTGTTGCCACAGGCCAGCGTTGGTTAGCAGAGTTGTCAAATTACAATTGCTCGATCAGCTATCGAAGTGGTAAGCAGAATGCAATGTAGACGAACTGTCACGGCGAATGGAAGCGGGAAACACAACTGTTACAATATTCCCTGATGTTCTATAGGCTATCAGTAACTCCCTGACATTGACACAAGTACCGTTGTCAGAAACTGTCGTGTCTCCAGGTAAAGACAGCACAAATAAGACAGATGAAGAAGAAGTTGTCCCAGAAGAAGCTTTAAGCGGTACAGCATTATCTGCTATGGATTGGCAAAAGCCTCAGTCATCAGACGACAGCATCAGATTCATAATTGACAATCTGATTGAAGGTCAGCGTCCAACGGCTGCGTATGCTGAGAGACAAAATGTGGATAAAAGGTACTTGCTAGCCTGGGGTAACTATACATTTAAGGATGGTATCCTGTACAGAACAGCTTCAATAGATGGAGAGAGCACAGAGCAGCTCGTCCTTCTATTAGCCCTGACGGAAATAGGCTTCAGATCCTACCATGACAACCTCAGTCATCAAGGTCGCGACAGAAATACTTCTTGGATACGCCGTCGATTTTATTGGCCAGGCATGAACAACTTCATCAAGAACAAAGTCCAGCTGTGCGAAAGAAGTATCAGACGGAAAACCGCTCCAATTAAAGCAACTGAACTGGTTAACATCACATCTTCAGCCCCAGTGGAGTTAGTCTGTTTCGATTATTTGACACTTGAAAGATCGAAGGGAGGAGTTGAAAACATCTTAGTTATTACCCACCATTTTAGCAATTGCCGACCATTTTAGCCGTTACGCCCTGGCAATACCTACCCGGAACCAAACTGCACAGACAACAGCAAAAGCATTATTTGAAAACTTCTTTCTGCATTATGTTTTCTCATTTATTCTACACAGCGACAAAGGGGCAAACTTTGACTCAAAGGTAATCAGAAGCCTGTGCGAGATGGCCAACATCAGAAAATCAAGAACGACGCCATATCATCCAATGGAATAGTCTAGTGTTTCAATAAAATGCTTTTAAACATGCTCGGGACCCTCTCAGATAACCGAAAGAGTGATTGGAAGTCACACCTTTCTACACTCACGCACGCTTACAATGCGGCTGAGCATGAAAGTACAGGATATTCCTCTTTCTATCTGATGTTCGGACGTCAACCCAGGCTAGCAATAGATGCATTTTAGGGCTGATCCGTGAGCCTACAACTAGAAAGAGTCATCAAAACTACGCAGATAAACTAAAACACACGCTAAATTTGGCGTATGACTTAGCAGACCAAGAGGCAAGGAAAGCAGCTGAGAAACAGAAGAAGTACTACGACCAGAAGGTCAAACACGTAGGATTACAACCAGGGGATTGTTTACTGATCAGAAACGTTGGTATTAAGGGAAAACATAAGCTTGCCGACGTCTGGAGCCGTCACCCATATTTTGTTTTACGACAACCTATACCAAACATACCTGTTTATGAGGTACAACAGGAAGGTTCTAAACCTAAAGGTAAGTTGTTACACAGAAATATGCTCTTGCCTTTTTCTGGTCTACCTTATCCTAAAGAAATACGGCATGAAAAACCAAAATTACCAGTCCCTGTTGAAGTTTCAGATGACTAAGAACAATATTCCAACAGCAGTGAGTCAAGCTCAGAAGAAAGCTATTATGAGAGTGCACATGACCAAGATGTCTCAACACCAGAGGACATACACGAAGAAGAAGAAAAGAAAACGACAGAGGTCCTATCCCATGATACAACGGGACATTTAAATGACCATACACCTTTACCAAGAAGAGGAACCAGAATCAGGAGAAAGCCCAATTGGATGCGCTGGAGCGAGTGGCAGGTAAATCACAAGCCATTTATAATCATCTCCGATCCATCTGATGTGGTATATCTATAAAATCAGTCATATAATCAGCTTCCAGGTTCCAATCAGGTAAGTACCCCAGAAAATTGGCTAATGCGGATCGCTAGATTAAAGGCCCGATTGCTCTATCAGCATGAAAAATTTTATCATGAGGTATCGCTGCAAGCTTTTCACTATAGTTTCGCCATTGTAAATGACCGTGATTAGCTAGCTCATCTTTGAGTTTCACATAAAAAGGGTATGAAAGCGTATTTGGGTCATTTTATTTGGCAACTAAAATGACCTACTTTCGACTTCATTGCGCTAAATAAAATGGTAAAAAAAAAATGTACAGGCGTGGTGAAATCCGTACTCGTTTCACTAAGGTCGTAGTCATGCATTCATTTAATTGGTAATTAAGTAATAAGAACATAATTAAGTAAAATCATATTTGTAACAGTCATTATGCACTTGCCATTACACGCTGTACCTGTTAAGTTGTATACTTTTCAGTTGTTTTGCTGTTACATGAAATTAGAAATGTATTTTACATATATTCCAGATGTGCCGCCTACTTGTCGTCCAACCATTATCGTTATCATCATCATCATCATTATAGTATCGTCATCAAAGCCATATCTTGTGTTTATGTTGAGTCCAGTGAGAACCCTATAGCGGTGACATATGAGGGACCTGGACCTAAGGTCAAACAATGACACTGAACGATTGAACTCATAAAATCTTCATGTTCTTATTATTAAGATGACTGTATATACCAATCTTTAGGCCAAAATTTTAAGTTCTAGCATTTTCCCATATTTGACCTAAACGTAAAAAGGTCAAGGTCACCCAAGGGTCATCAATTAAAACTGATTTTTCCCATAATAAAAACCCCAGAAAGCAAATATGACCTGGCCGTAAGATAGGTCAACCCAAGGTTATAAATTGAATAATCTTTGTAGTACTTGCGAACTCGATGCTACAGACTAAGTTTCAAGGCCATCGGCCTTTTGGTTCTGGAGAAGTTTTTTTTACCATATATGGGCGTGGCAGCAATGTTGGTCATGTTACCACGACCGTTTGAAGAGCTTTTTTGTAACCCCGATCCCTGGAGGGTACACATGAAATTTGGTTACAATCGGCCCATTGGTTTCAGAGTAGAAGTCGCTTAAAATTGTGGACGGTCGATACACGACTGACGACGACGGACGACGTAGCCTGCCTATACTATAGGCTTCCTCGCAGCCTCTGGCTCAGGTTAGAAAAATTGCAAATGTGACCTTGACCTTAAAATTCTTGATCGCGAACTTGTCAAACATATTGCCACACTTATTTGGGTGAAGTAATGTCAAAATCTGTCAATGAATAAAAGGGGCAAGAGCGATGACAAAGTTTTTTTTTCTAAAAATGACAACTCTGACATTGACCTTGGACGTACAGTGCTGAAACACAAATTTATTCAAGATATTGTCATACTCAACATTTGTTCGAAGTTGTATCAAAATCGGTCCATAAATAAAAGCGCTATGGTGATTTGTACAATTTTTTTTTCTAAAAATAGCAACTGTGACCTTGACCTTATCTGACCTTACCAACCTAAAAAGCAAACTCGTTCGAGATATTGTCATACCCAATATAGCTGTGATGCTATATCAAAATCAGTATTAAATAATAAAAATGAGGTTGATAGAGCGATGGCAAAAGGCGAGCTTGTACATAACGCAAGGAATATGGTCAAAAAATGTATATTATGTAAGGGGGCATAATTCTGCAATAATGCCTGAACTGTCTTGCAAGTTTCAAATCCCTGCATCAAATACTGTAGGAGGAGTTGTGGAGACACGAACAGTACTACAAAGTGTGAAATATGGTAAAAAATATGTATGTCACTTAAGGGGACATACTTCTGCAAAAATGACTTGGATCAAAATTCCGTTTCCTTTATGCACATGTTCAATGCATGTCTAGTTTGAAATCCGTGCATTAAATACTCTAAGAGGAGTTGACTTTATATTAAGCAAAGTTCAGAAGCTTGACACTATGGCAACTCAACAAGAAACTATTATAGCCAGATTGAACTGTATTGAAGCCAGTATTGCTGAAAACAAATCCAAAATTGACACTGCAAATCGAAAAATTAATGAAATTGAGAGAAGTCAAAACTTTATCAATGAAAAGTACGAGTCAGTGAGTAAACAGGCCGATCACAACAAAAAACAACACGATAAGCTACAGGGTGAGCTCAAAAATTTGACCAAACAAAATGAAACTTTGAAAAAGGATAATGTGACCCTAATGGCTGATAATAAAAAATAGCCATCAGAGGAGACGGCAAATCCCCCGACCAAAGGCCCCTTCTGCCTTGGTAAACAGGATGCACTTCAAAACATAAATAAGTAATATAATGTCATTCTACTATGCTTCTGATTGACATTATCTGTTTAACAGATGCATGATTATCTAACACTCAGACCAAAACAGTATGCCAGACTGCTAAAAAGAGGTAAAATCTCAAACAGCCACCATGTACACAAACCAAAGGCCCCTTCTGCCTTGGTAAACAGGATGCACTTCAAAACATAAATAAGTAATATAATGTCATTCTACTATGCTTCTGATTGACATTATCTGTTTAACAGATGCATGATTATCTAACACTCAGACCAAAACAGTATGCCAGACTGCTAAAAAGAGGTAAAATCTCAAACAGCCACCATGTACACAGTGTATAGCATATGACACATTCAACATCTCAAAATGCGTGAAGAACTTCTAAAGTACAAGCCATACAAATCTAATTTTGAGCTCTCTAGTAAGTGAATTTGGACAAAGAATCCAAATCTGAAAAAAAAAAAAAAAAAAAAAAAAAATTTTTTGGGGGGGGGGGGGGGGGGGGGGGGGGGCGGGGAGTTGTCATTCTAGTTCGCGACATATCGTCATGACCTTGTCTACATATCTGTGAAGTATCATGAAAATATTTCAAAAGGTATTCAAATTATAGAGCTGACACGAAATCACACCTAAAACTATCAAGGGGAAATAACACAAAAAGTAAGAAAGCAAGAGTTGTCATTCTTGTTCGCAACACATCATCATAACCTGTTCTAAATATCTGTGAAGTATCATGAAAATATTTCAGAAGGTATTCAAGTTATAGAGCGGACACGAAACAACACAAAATCACAGCTAAAACCATCAAGGGGAAATAACTCAAAAAGTAAAAAAGCAAGAGTTATCATTCTTGTTTGCGACACATCGTCATGACCTGTTCTACATATCTGTAAAGTATCATGAAAATATTTCAAAGGGTATTCAAGTTATAGAGCGGACACGAAATCACACCCAAAACCATCAAGGGGAAATAACTCAAAAAGTAAGAAAGCAAGAGTGGTCATTCTTGTTTGTGACACATTGCCATGACCTGTTGTATATATCTGTAAAGTATCATGAAAATATTTCAGAGGGTATTCAAGTTATAGTGCCGACAGGAAATCACACCTAAAACCATCAAGGGGAAATAACTCAAAAAGTAAGAAAGCGAGAGTTGCTATTCTTGTTCGCGACACATCGTCATGACCTGTTCTACATATCTGTAAAGTATCATGAAAATATTCCAAAGAGTATTTAAGTTATTGAGCGGACACGAAATCAACACAAAATCACAGCTAAAACCATCAAGGGGAAATAACTCAAAAAGTAAGAATGCAAGAGTTGTCATTCTTGTTCGCGACACATCGTCATGACCTGTTCTATATATCTGTAAAGTATCATGAAAATATTTCAAAGGGTATTCAAGTTACAGAGCGGACACGAATCTGCCAAAAATTCACCAAAGGGAAGATAACTCAAAAAGTACAATAGCAAGAGTTACCATTCTTGTACGCGACACTTCGTCATGTCCTGTTCTACATAACTGTGAAGTACCATGAAAATATTCCAAAGGATATTCAAGATATAGAGCGGACAAGAAAAATGTTTACGGACGGACGGACAGACGGACGGACGGACGGACGGACGGACGGACGGACGCCAGGCTCATCGCTATATCCCCCGAACCTTTCGGTCGGGGGATAAAAATGCCAAGAAGATATTATAGACCTTCAGTGCAGGTCAATGAGAGATAATCTCGTGTTTCTGGGGATACCGGAAGTCGTCATGCAAACAGCAACACCACTTATGCAACAAAATGGGGTTCCCATGGAACAAGCAAATGACCATGATTCATCTCAGGGCACCTTTCTACCGTCTCAATCCCAGTCTACATATGCACAGGCAACAGTGGGAGAGGACTGTGCCGGGAAAATTCTTGATTTCTGTGAACAGGTGCTAAAAATAGAGAGTGCTAAAACAAGACTATATATAGACAGAGCCCATCGTATGGGTGCTTTCAAACACGGTAAGCCGCGTGCTATAGTCGTAAAGTTCAAGGACACAAACTCCAAAATGCTAGTTAAAAGTGCCTTGAAAAACATCAATTTAAAAACTACTTCTTTTGCGGTCTTTGAACAGTATCCTCAGGCAGTGCAAGAACGCAGGAAAGCTTTGATTCCGGAAATGATTAAAGCAAGAAATAGTGGTAAAACAGCTTTCCTGGTTAAGGATAAACTTCTCATAAATGGAAGACCGTATGTGGGTCCAGTGGCTCAGCAACAGCCCCAGTCGGGGGGTGCAGAGGCTAGCTAGGGGAGCGGAGAAATGTCTGAGTCTGAGTTGAGCATTCTGTCGTGGAATGTGGAAGGACTTAAGAACTGTTTAGATGACGAGGACTTCTTAAATATTGTTCAAAGTTTTGATCTTGTTTTTTGTAGTGAGACGTGGCAGCGAAAGGGTGAGCGTTTTGATCTGAATGGGTATGATTGTGTTGATGTGCCGAGAAAAGAGTCTGTAAGGGATAAAAGGTGTAAGAGAGGGCATGGTGGAGTCTGTTTATTTGTTAGCCATAATGTTGCAGCAGGAATTCAAATTTTAGAAAAAAATGAAAAAGGTTTCATATGGGTCAAATTATGTAAAGATTTTTTTTAACTTAGAATATGATATTTGTATATGCTTTTTGTACATACCACCACAAGATTCGGTTTATTTTAGGTTACATGAACAGGTTTTTTTTGAATCGCTGGAGTCGGATATAAGGAAATATTCAAATGTCGGTAAAATTTCGTTAGTTGGTGATTTTAACTCTAGATGCGGTCAGAGATCTGACGTATTAGATACGACAGAAGAGTATGCTAGATATATCCCAAATATTGATATTAACAGTAATGCTGACGAGCAAATAATACTAAGCGAACGATTTTCAATGGATATGATATGTAATGCGTCTGGAGTGAATCTCTTAGATCTCTGTAAAAGCACTGATTTAAGAATTGTTAATGGAAGAATCGGAGATGATGCGGCCATAGGACAATATACATTTGTATCCCAGCGCGGAAGTAGCGTTATTGATTACGTAATCATGGCAGTTAGCTTGTTTCCTATGATTTCTGATTTTGTTGTCCATGATTTATATACTTGTTCCTCTCATGTCCCAATACAAGTTAACTTAAAAAAAAGTTAGTTATCAAAATAGACAACCTAGCAATGAAAATATTAAAATCGATAAAATTGTTTGGGACGATGAAAGAACTAATGAATTTCAGCACTATTTAAACGAGGAAATTCCTTTGTTAAATTCTGTTGTGAATAAAGTTTTAAACGACGAAACCGATTTACACGCTGGTATCGAAACTTTTGGCGATGTACTGTACTCGACAGCATTTAAAGTATTCGGAGTAACAAAACGATTCACACAAGTGAGCGATGCTCCTAGCCGAAAATACAATAGTCCGTGGTTTACGCGTGAATGTGACGTAGCGAGACAACAATTGAAAGCTGCTATTGCCCACGTGAAGTGACCTGGCAGGGCGGAGCTATCGATTTGGTTCAATGCATTATGAAATAGGTAAAGCAACATTTTCGTAACCAGTCGGAAAGATTTTCGTAAGTATTCGTTAATCATCGCTTATCATGCATGAGTTATAACATGTTAACTGTTAGCTATATCTGACAAATGAGTAAAGACTCTTTGGTGTATTGGACCTCTGCTAGACGTGCTATACTTTTTATGTATCTGATAAAGGTCCAAGGTTCGAATATACCTAAAATTATATATATTTTTTATTCTTTCTTTTTAAGTTTTCAGGTAACAAATGATTATTTTGCCTGACAGAAATTTCTGTTTGTTTTGATTACTCCATATACTTTATGCTCATAATAAAAAAAAGGAAAATCTTCAGAGGTTTTGTTTGTCTGATTATGCCCTGAAGTGTGTACGAGTGCATTTAGTAGATTATGATATTTTATGCTCGAGAAAAGTGATATGCATGCACGAGCAAACGACTATTGAATAAATGTTTTCTGCTTTGGTATTCACTTTTCAGTTTCAGGGTGTCTACAAATGCAGACATGTCGAACTCTAATCCTTTGAATTATCTCGAGCGAAACAAATTACTGGATATGTCTTTTCTCTTAAAATGAAATGATAAAAAATCAAATAAATATGTAATGAAAATAAAGCTTGAAAAAAAAAAAAAAGAAAGTTATTCTCATCCTAGATTCGAACCTTAGATCGAACCACTGAGTGTCTTTGCTATCCGACTACAGATACACTACACCACGACGCTTTGTACACGATTTGCTTAAAATGCTATTATTACTTATAACAAGAAAGGCGAGGATTAACGAAGTCGTATGGATATTTTTCCGATTGTTGGCGAAAATAGGAATTACCTGTTTGACAATGCACTGATCCATAACGCTAGCTCCGCCCTGCCAGGTCACTTCACGAGGGCAATAATAGAGCTTACCGAAAATACAGGTCAAGTCAATGTCGCAATGTTGTGATCGAGAAACGTAAATTATATTGTAAAGCTAAGCGCACAGCAAAAATACGGTATAAAAATGAACAGAAGCGATTCTTTTCTGATACAGCGAAAAATAACCCACAGAAATTTTGGGATGAAATAAGAAAAATCAAGGGCAAAAATAAATGTTCTCCTTAGGTATCAACTGAAGAATTTTTTAACCATTTTAAGGGGCTCTATTCGTCTGAAAACGTTTATCGCGATGAAGAGGTTGAAAACTTCTTATTAAATCAGGATTCGATTCATACTTCCGTTGATGAACTTGATTGCCGTATTAGCATTAATGAAGTTAAAAATTCGATAAACACACTTAAGCGGAGAAAAAGTCCTGGAGTTGACATGCTTTTGCCAGAAATATTTATTGAAGGTCGTGATATTCTATCCCCTCTTTTATGTAAGATTTTTAATTTCATGTATGACAACAGTTTATATCCTGAATGCTGGGCCAAATTGATGTTGGTGCCAATTCCGAAGAAAGGCGACAAGAGAGATGTAAACAATTATCGGGGTATTTCTTTATCTAGCATTTTTTCTAAAATATTTTCACAAGTTCTGGATTCACGTTTACGAAAATGGGCTGAACAAAACAACGTCTTAACTGACTATCAGTTTGGGTTCAGACAGCAAAAAAGTACTACCGACTGCATTTTTATTCTCCATTCGATAATTAATAAGGTCATTAATAATGAAAAGAAGAAACTGTACTGCGCATTTATAGATTTCCAGAAGGCTTTTGATTTAGTTTATAGGGATGGCATATGGTTTAAATTGTTAAATTCTGGTGTTTCATGCAAGTTTGTTAAATATTTACAAGCAATGTATAAATCAGTTAAAACTTGCATAAAGGTAAATGGGTCTTTAACACAATATTTCGATAGCTACATGGGAGTCAAACAGGGGGAACCGCTGTCTCCATTACTTTTTATTTTGTTTATTAATGATATGTCCACTTCACTTAGTGACGACACCGCTGAGGTTATAAGCATTGATGAATTGCAAATTTTTCTGCTGTTGTTTGCTGATGACACCGTTTTATTTTCATATACACCTCTGGGTTTACAAATATTGTTGAATAAATTACATGCTTATTGTCTTAGTTGGAACGAAAAAGTAAATATTGATAAAACGGTTGTTTTGACATTTAAAAAGGGCTGTCGTGTGGAAAATGTTGATATATGTTATAATAATGAGCGACTAAAAAATGTCGCAAAGTTTACTTATTTAGGGGTTACATTGTCTGCAAATGGCAAAGTTTATCAAGCACAAAAAACTTTATCTGATCAAGCAATGAAAGCTTTGTTCTCAATAAATTCTTTGTTTGATTCAGTGTCACTTAATGTTTCTGAGAAAGTTAAGATTTTCGATACAATGGTTTTGCCTATTTTGTGCTACGGATGTGAGATTTGGGGGTTCCATGCCGCGCTTGATGTTGAACGAGTACACTTAAAATTTTTAAAGCAACTTCTTGGTGTAAGAACACAGACTTGTAATAATGCAGTATACGGGGAGGTCAGAAGGGTACCGCTATCTGTTATACGCAAAATAAGAATATTAAAGTTTTGGTTCAAGATTATGAAAAACCCGAATTCGCTTTTACATAAAATTTTTCAAGACCAAATTGCTAATAGTTATTCGGATAGTTGGGCATCAAAGGTAAAGCAACTTTTAAATGAACTAGGATTCAGTTTTCTGTGGAATAATGATAATATTACATATTTACAGCTGACACGCATTATTGAAAGGGTTTATGACCAATATTACCAAAGTTGGTATGAAGCTTTAAGAAAATCAAGTAAATTATGCACATACAGTATAATCAAAACGAAATTCGCTGCAGAAAAGTACCTTAACTGTGTTACAGACGGTAGGCACAGATCTGAATTAGCTAAGTTAAGGTGTTCTGCACATAAGCTAGCTGTGGAAGAGGGTAGATACCGAAATATTGAAAAGCAACAAAGGTTGTGTGTTTTTTGTCAGATGTCAGTGGTAGAAGATGAATATCATTTCTTACTCACATGTCCTTTTTACCGTGAAATACGTATAAAATATATACCCAGGTACTATCATTCATGGCCAAATATAAACAAATTTAAATTGTTGCTTACCACTGAAAAAACAATCGTTCTTAAAAAATTAGCTATTTTTTTATATCTTGCAAAACAGAAACGCGAAGAAGCCTTGGGCGATCTTGTAACTGATTAATGTACGTAGAAATTGTATGACTTATAACTTATCTGAATGGTACGATTGTGTTAGGGCGGATGGGATCGGCGTTGTCTCGGCGTTTAATAAACGTTGAGACGGCACCGATCAGTGCTGAATAATATAATTGTGTTATTTTAATAAAACTCATTAGGATAGTTACTAGTGCGGGCGCCTAGTGGTACCTGTATCGTTTCAAGGTCACGGGAGCGTTTGACGCTGCGTGGGCTCGAGGCGGTGCAGCTGCGGCGCTCTGGTATCTCGTAAAATAACGACAATTATACAGTTTGCTTAACTAAGAAATAGTAGTTCAGAGGATTCTCGACGTTGAAGCAGCGCTGAATCAGCGTTTATTCAGCGTCATGGCGTTGAATCAACGTTGATTCTGTGTTGTTTCACTGCTGTGGGCCCAGTGGGTTAATTACTATAAAATATTACTATAAGATTGTAAAATGAGTGAACTAACTTGCTATAGGAGAAAACGCGGTGACGTCATCGATATAATTGCAAGGGTATTCCCCAGGCTGGTTGGCAAGAAGTCGATAGTCACTCAGGCGATATTGAATGCTTCAGCCCGGTCGATGCCCGGTCGATGTTAAAATATGTATTTGATCATGCCTTGTATTTTGCGCATTATGATGCATGTTTTTTTTATATTTAATGATGACGCTAAGAAGAGTGAGTATCTAAACGTAAAATATTGTTTTATTGTCACTCATAATGCTTTTTTTTAAATTGGTTCCACATGGTGAAGTGCTTTAGGATGTACGTTTGATCATGGATGCTTTAATAAAAATATTTGTGTCTGTACATTTTCTGAACTTAAACCGGTTGTTTATTGTTTGTAAGTGAATGTACGCGGTATTCAGCGGGTGTTTGATAAGGGATGTCTTTAATTATCACATTTCAAAGTAGGTCGCCGGTGTCCAATTGTGACAATTTCAGATTCAATAAACAAACTGTGTTGGCGGTGCAGCTAATTTACACATCAAATAAAATTACAATTAATTGATATTAATATATTTTTCCCTTCATATTATATCATGGGCAAACAATCAGAGAGAGAAAGAGAGAGAGAGAGAGAATTGTTGTTTAGATGTCATGAGCTCGGACTAAAATATGTGGTAATTACTGATAGCCATTCCAAAACATTAAAGGTTCTGTTTGATATTATCCTTTACCATTTTATAATCGCAAGCATTAATTTATTTACTCATTTATTTCTTAAATGTTCTTGTCCCTAGAGCAGATCATGATTTTTTGTTAATTTTGCTTTAGTTCTCATTAGTTTCTAGTTTCTATATTTTATTGTGTATTTCATTTCCTATTACTTCTGTTATATTTTCAAATCTCCTTGATCGTCGAAAAAGGTTAAAATATTGTTATTAAGTGCTTCCGATTTATTTCTATTTTATTTAATTATTTCTTTTTCAGTCGAAGTTATTCAGAGAAACAGTCCGGTTCCGGACCAAGATATTAAATAAATTTAAGTAATTAAATACGGACCGAATAATTACATAAAATTAACTAATTGAATAACTCTTTTTTTTTTTTCGCGAGACAGGCGATTATGACAATATTCGCAAAGGTTTCATCGGTTGCTATTTATTCGAAGCCTTCCAAAGTATACTTCACGCATTTTCAGCGGTTATTTTTCACATATTCCATATTAGACCACTGTCTGTCGCTATCTTTTGCCAACCAATGTTCCCACGTGATCATCCGATGACGTCACTCCGGGGATTCCCGTTTTCTCCTATTATTAACGAGAGACTTGTACTGAGACGGTGTTGACTCGGCTTTTAATTAGACGTTACTCAACGTATAATTAAAACGTTGACAGCAAATTTCTGTTTGAAACACACGAGAGCAGCTCACCGTTGTCTTCATCGTTTCGACGTTGACGCAGCGTTTCGACGTCAACGAAACGTTTCGACGTTGCGTTGACGCCGAAACGGTGACATATTTTGCGTCGTTTGTAATAAGGGGCTGCGCTCGCGTTAAAGAGAAAAATTTGTTTCTTACCTGCGAGTCAATTTAATAATCTACTGACAATGTATATTACACAGAAACCACGTGGTTCATGTAGTGTATTGTGACATAGTTCATTGACTAGTGCGTAGGAATTTCTTTGGATTATAATAATTGGTCAACTGCCTTCAGGCTACAATATTACGTTTACTATTACTACTACGAATAATGAATGAATTATTTTACGTTTGTGTTTACCTTGCTGCAATGCGTGGGAGTATTTGGTTGTAATGTGTGTATGTCATGGTAAAATATCGAGTATCATACATTTCTCTAATATGTATCGCCTCATAATGATGAGGGCAATGGACATTTTATATGTTTGTGCCTAAATAAATTTCTTTTGACTTGACTTGACTTGACTATCACTAAAAACATCATTGTAACTTCTTACGGAAGGTATATTTGATGGCCATAAAAACTGAAGGAGAAATAGAGCTTTGGTAAATAAGACGTGACAGGCTAAATTGCACTTCGTTTTTTTGTCTTCTGAAAAGAAAACATGATCAACTGATCGATCGTGTGTCCGGGCTAATTTCAAGGTGCAAACTGTGTTTACACCCGTTTTATGGTAGGAAGACCCGCAAAACAAGCTGCCCAGCGGGCACATAACGTCAAAATAACGTCGTACTGACGTCGATGCGACGTAATGACGTCGCATCGACGTCAGTACGACGTCATTTCAACGTCAAGTGCCTGCTGGGTGGGCTGCTCAAAATTTACTTAAGGTCACTGTTAAGATTATTAGAATCCATCATGAGTGTACATGCAGGATAGGGAAATCTCACCCTAGGGGTCGAATTTTAACCAGGGTCTGGGCTTTCCGAGTCCCTGGTTGAAATTCAGATCCCAAGGGAGTATTTCAGGGAAAATGAAGCACTTATCCCACCTGAGACCTATACCAGCTCTGAAAGTGTCACTGTTATTCGCTCAACCCTACCATGATCGGCTGAAATACTGTGTAATAAAATTAGTAAACGTAATACTTACATACATGTATTTAAATCCACTGTACTGAACTGTAGAAGACAAGAAGTCTGGAAACGTAAATATTTTCCGCTCGATGCAACTAAGAGGGATGATAAAAAAGGCTTGGAGTTTGCTTTAATGAATATACAGCTAGCAGTTATAGTAATGTCGCTTATATTTTGAAATGTTCCATCTTAAGTTTATGTATGTAATGTTTGATTTAGAAGTATTTGCACTAAGAACTATGTATTTTACATAGATTAATGTAGTTGGTGTCGCCCAGCGGAGCAACTCATCAGTGATGGCTGAAAGAACAGAACGGAACAAAGAGTCCCGTTACTCTGGGGTCCACAAAATTTTGACGTTATATATAGAGAAGATCATACAGGAGTGGTCATTTCTACTCGTGTTAGATTCCCTTTATCAAATGAGACTTTTAACGCATTAAGAATGAACATTATTTCAATAAGAAAATTGAAAGTAGGTCATTTTAGTTAAAATGACTTTTTAGTTAAAATGACCTAGATATTTTTCAAATCATTTTGTGAGAAACTCAAGGACGTTTTAATTTTTCAAAGCCGGCCAATCACGATGATATACAATGAAGAAACTGTAGTGAGAAGCTTGCAGCGATACTTTACGATAAAATATTTCATGCTAATAGAGCAATGGGGCCTTTAAACTTTATTTATTTTCAGAGAGGGAGATAAGCGTTTTAAGTGTTTTCTGTGCGTACTCGAACTAGTGTTTATTGTGTAAGACTACGTTCTTCTGCGCATGCGTAACACGTAAGGGAAAGTCAAATTTTTGCTAATTTGGCTGGAAATATGAAATTAAAACTCTTAAGATTTTATTTTGTTCAGTATTTTATTGCTACTAATAAAAAACATTGCTGAAGATAAACAAACAACTCCAAACAATGAGGCCGTTTTTCTCGTGCTCCGCGCTACCTTTATAAGAATATTCATTTTGGATACTATTTAGTGTATTCTAGCAACAAATTAATTATACTTTCGGATAAAGAAAAGTAAATATTTATCTACTGCAAATTTTGCTGTTAACATTTTTCTTAAGTACACCAAAAGTTCATGTATTTTTTATCATCCCTTGTGCATACTGAAATTTAAAACAACTTCCGGGTAAAACCATTGTTCATATACCCGCGTCAAGAGAAACAGGCGTGTGCGAATAGCGAATAATTCAGTCAGCCATTGCATCTGTACAATCTGATCAGATCTTTCTCTGTCCATGATCCATACTATTAATCTATGGGTTATGAGGAAAGCGAATATTCTGATATATCTGTGCAAGTGCTTATGCTGATGTGAGTCTTGGTTGTTCCCACTTGCGGTAGAGCACATTTAATCGAGGTATGCGCAAATTTGCAGGTATGCGAAATCAGATAAGATTCCTGTAAAAGCAACCCGGAACGCTTTTAAAACGCATTAGGGTGTAAAGCAGATTACATTACAGTCGCATACCTAATCTTATTTTGTTAAGAAAACATTTGATGTCTTCAAAAGATAAGTCGGCGAAGCTAGAAATTTTGCTGTGTCTTAAATAGTACATGTACTAGAAATCCCCCCGCCACACAAACACACACACGCCCGCGCCCGCCACCTGCCCGCACACACACACTCTACAGTGGGAACGCAGACTCATCACATTTGAGTAATTCATTTTCTGAATGGTCGTCTACGCACAAAAAAGTAATCCCTTTTTTCGCCGGAGAAAAATGGCGGGAAATTTTTGTCAGAAACAGCCCCAAAATAATGCTCATTTGAAAAGATATGCAGTAGTGGTTTTCTGACGGACCAGATCACAATGAAATTTTATGGTTTATTATTGAAATCAGATGCATATCGGTACCTCAATGCAGTTTGCACACCCAAAACAACGATCACAATTTGACAACCGTTTTTCAGAAAATTAAAACCCTAAGACAGTACCCCAAAGTTATTTTGCAAAGAAAATTGTCCCAAAAACCAAATTAGATGCCATTATAACTGAACCGTAGTTCATACATTCGACCGTCTTTCAGCGAGGTATATCTACGGGAGAAAGTCTATTTACGTTGAAAATCGATAATGAAGTTGGTCATTTTTTACAGCACGTGCGTTTGTCAACACACGGACATTTTTCTGCTGGATCGACTTGAGCCAGTTGAGGAGACCAACTGTTTCTTCATTTATGGTACAGTAAAGTTTGTAATCATTTAGCATACTGTGCATTTATTAAGATTTTGCGTAAGGCTGCCTGCCTGTGATTTTTTGGGCTTCTGCATTTAGGCTACACGCCGAGCACGATCGAGAGAAAGCAAAACAAAGAGTAAACCACAAAGTAACATTGAGTGATTGACCGGCTGTTTTTTTAATAGTGGAACAAGAAAGAGCAAGCGGAATGATAATAAATATTTCAAGTGAAACCTACATGCTTTAGTCGAATTACGGACAACTCGCCCCAAGACAACTCGCCCCACAAAAATCTCGCCCCAAGACAAGTCGCCCCTCCTTCAGGTGACAACTCGCCCCACATTCTGAGACAACTCCCCCAGACAACTTCCCCCAAGACAACGCGCCCCACATTCTGAGACCACTCGCCCTTCTCAAGAATTCTGTCCCGGGCGACGCCCCCCGCCCCTCCCCCCCCTCCCCCAACACACACGTACCTTTTCAGAAGGCATCCCACAAAAAGTACAAGAGACAGCTTGCTCTTACTCATAAATCTGTCAAAACCCTGTCCCGTTAGGCGCTAAGGGATCGACCATTTGATATTCTGGGGGGGGGGGGGGGGGGGGGGGGGCGGAGGGGGCTTTGGATATGCAAGAAAACATTAGGGGATTTAAAAAAATCAGACATCGAAAACAATGAAAAAAAAAAAAACCTGGCTCCACCCAAAATTTCTTAAGAAAAGTCTGCAGATAATTCCGTTTGAATTGAGTTTTTAAAATGTCACTGGCTTCTGGGGGCGCAGACTCCCCATATTTATAGTAATGTTTTAATATCTACAATTTATTTTTTACACCAGCAGCACCCCCCCCCCCACCCCCATACACATATCATATGTTCATACATTTTACCGAAAAAAATCCTATACAACATTCACATACATGTATTATTGATCAGCCGCATTACGAAGTAAATGTTTCTCCTAAATAAAACTGAATTGCAAAAGAGTCACTAGCTTGTGGGACACAAAGCCATTATGGCAAAATAAACACTCTAAAAGGAGGCAAAATTCCTAAAAAAAAAAACCCCTTTATTTCTTTTATCATCATTCCTAGTTTTGCTCTATTTTTTTCCAATCTTCAAATTGCCATTAAAATTGGGAAATTGCTTTGGCTTCTGGGGGGGGGGGGGGGGGGGCGTTGCCCCCTAGACCTCCTTTGTTAACTTCTTAGCAAAGAACTTTTAGCAATTTATTAACTTGCATTCATTTATAATGTGACTCTATCAATAAGTATTTACAAGTAGCACATCACACTTATGTGATAGGCTCTTGGTATTTATCAAACTTTCAAAAGTGCGAATAAAAGCATACAGGGATGTTTGCATCTGTACCATAGATGAACAGGGTAACATGCCCCAGGCACTGGTTTGCAAATGCAAGCTAACCCATGCCCTTATTCTTATGATCGGTCCCTAAAGGGGACAACAAATACTAATAAGCATTAATGCATGATTTTAGCATGCCTCCCAGCCACAGTTTGATAATTACTCTGCAGCTGCAGAACCCTCAAAACCTTGCTGCTCAGCCCCTGGGTGTACCAGGTTATCGTTGAAGTGCTTTGGGTATTTAATGTATTTACCAAGGTCCACCCATTCACAACCAGGGTCACGGCGAAGCTCTTCCTTTTTTTTTTGGGGGGGGGGGGGGGGGGGGGCACAGGGGTGGGGGGAGGGGGCGAGTTGTGTTATGCATCGGGGACAAGAACGTAGATATTCTAGTAAGGTGAGTGTCTGAGAATATGGGGCGAGTTGTCTTCTGAAAGTGGGACAAGTTGTCTTCTAAAAGATGCAGTTGTAATGACAAATAGCGTAGATCCTGCTTCGGGATCTGTCGCACTTTCATCGCACTTTAATCACTTTTTTCATCAAATTCGGTAATTTTCCTTGAAGGAATATGGAGGCTTCAATTCAATTCATTTCAATTCAATGTATAATTTAACATTGATTCAACACTGACTCTCAACATTTTGCTATAACAGGTTTACCCAAGGGAAGTCAGTTTCTGTGCACAAGGCAGTAAGTATCTGCCATATTTTTGAATAAGTGGGTCAAATTTTACCAAACTTCCATGGATATATCGTTTGGACAAGCCAAATAGCATCTTTGCAAGTCAAGGGTACTAAGGCCACTTTGTTTCTTATGTATGTAAGGAACAAAGTGGTCTTAGTACCCTTGGATTGCATAGTGGTCTTAGTACCCTTGGTTTGTAAAGATGTCTAAAGAGTTGATTAGGTTTTGGTGACTTTGACCCCATTTTCAAGGTCACAAGAGGCCTTAGACTTGACCTTCTGTGGTCTGCGTCAGCATGACAATTTCTTGTACCCACAATATTTCTTGAACCAATTTCAGCAAACTTGCATGGATATATCATTAGGACAAACATAAGAGCATAATAGATTTTGATCACGTTGACCTTATTTTCAAGGTCTTCGGAGGATTTAGTCTACATATGTGAAAATTTCACTTATACAGTATGCTGTATATCTCTTCAGCCCCCACTTTCAATCTCTTCAGTAAGGGAAAAAAAGGAGACCGTGTTTGGCAACACATGGGAAGAAACTCGTGCAGAAAGAATTATAATAGTGATTTGAGAAGTAACTTCCCTTATATTGAACTGGCTGACGTACCATAAAGTCTCTAAAGATTGGAGTGAGTGAACTCGGGTTGAACGTCCCACCAACAACGAGGTCATATGGAGACGGGACCTCGGTTTAAAGTATACGAAAGACCGGAGAAGCGGGGGATCGATCTTGCGACCCCTGGATGGGTAGTCCGAAGTCTAAAGATTGGAATTAAGCATAACTGTCTTAAAACTGATGTTTGGTTTTTCACTGCAGTAATGCGTCTAAAGATGCAGATGGAATGACAAACAGCGTAGATCCTGCTTCGGGATCAGTCCGACCAAGATCTGAAGTGTTTGTCATATTATTATATTTCTTTGTATCGAACTGCCCAAATGCACTCACGAAAACGCTAGAAATAGGCTAAAACTTTTGCGAATTTGTTAATGGAGTATTGAGGTTTCAGTTCAATTCAATGAATAATTCAACATTGATTCAACACTGACTCCCAACATTGATTCAGCATTGAATGTCTGCTGGGCCTTTAATACTTCTGTATTCCATGTCAGTCCATTGGCTATCACCCCATGAATGCCATAGGGCCTAACCTATTTTGAGTCGACATTTATTAAAGAGAAAGTCGACTGATCAAGTAAATTTTACCGGCGAGACTCCACTTGGCAGCTGCGGTACCGAGGCTCTTTGGACTGTGGGAGTCGGTATGAGCCGAACAAGAGTTGCAAACAATGTTTGGTTTGTAGATTCAGACTCTAGAATGGGTTGAGTTTTCATACGATTTCTAGAATAAGGAAATTACAAATTTGTAGATCTTTGTAATCGTGTCTGTTCCGCGTGTTGTCGCTGATGACATCACACCAAAAACACACATACACATACTTTTCGATATTTGTTTTATATTTGACCTGAGAAAAGGTGCAGACTTGTCAAAGCTGCCAGGCGACAGAGTCGATTCCCCCTACCCCCTCCCCCCACCCACTCCGCCTCCCCGTTCCTCTCACCAACCAGCACACCGGGCCTGTACGACGGAGAGCGGAGGGTGCACCTCCCAAAACCGAGCAAATTACATAAAAAAACATGCAGTTTTCTGCCAGAAAGCGAGTTTACACCCCTAAACTAAAGCTCTAAAAGTGTCCTTGAAATCTGGATTTTCTTAACTTTCTTACCCCTTTAACCCACCCCAACCTCCACCACCCTAGGGCACCCCTCCCCTCCCCACTCACACTGAAATTCGTTCCAGCCACACCTTCTTACCCTCCGCCCCTAATCCCTTGGCAAAAGTATGTGTACGGGCCTGCACAACCATTCCATTTGATCCTTCAGATGTAGGACCCATTAAGTTTTCTCTCCCAAAGTGAAATTTCACGTGCTGTCTTAATTGAATAGTTGTTTAGTGGTGTAGCGATATTTGTCTTGCTTTAATTTTTCAAACAGGGTCGCGCGATATAGCATTTGAAATATTGGCACACTGGCTGTCAGCCGACTCACAAGTTAATATCAGTAATACAATCAATTTACTGTTTACGTCAAAATTTCATGACGTAACCAGCACTACTGAGCTAGCTTCCTTGTTTACAAACTCTGCGGGTGGGTATGGACTTGTGGTTATTTATGAATAAAATATAAAGATAGACTTCTGTCATGCATTGTATTTTTAATAAACATATTTAATGGTATTCTAGCAATACATGGAATAATGATTCTTTCGATTTTGTCGCAAACGTTGAAATGCATAGCCGGGCCAGTGATGTAAACACTGTTGTCCGCCATTTTGTTGAAAACAACAACAACAAATTGCGTAGAGTACCCGAAGATTATTTTGCAAAGAAAATTGTCCCAAACACCGAATTACTTGATTTTTGTCACAGGGAAAGGGCGAATACCATGGTTTTTCATGGCATATGTCCGCCGGCGGGAGAAAGTCGAATTGTTTTGAAAATTGCTTTTGAAGTTGACTTAAAAAGTCGTCTTTCGACGATCGTGTCAACTGCTCGAATGCCGAGTATCTCGGTGTTCAGTTCGGATCTCAGAGAACTAGGAAATTAAACTAAGATGTAAGGAATAAAACCGTGTATTATTTTCGGCTGTGTGTAGTTTGATTCGCCGACAAAGCAGCACTGAAATTGCGACCCGTTCGTCGATTGAATCTGAATCTGAGGAATTTCGAACGTTTTTTCATTGCTATCTGTATAAAAATATCACTCCGCCATGGATACGCGTTCCCACTGCTAAGCGACAAGTAGTCAAGTAGTAACAAAATTCACCATAACTGTTTAAATATTTTTTTACAGATTACTTATAAACAGTCTATCTTTTCAGAGGATGTTAAAATAACCAAGCGGGCTCATAATGCCAAAATGACGTCGTACTGACGTCGATGGGACGTCTTCACGTCACATCGACATCAGTGTGACGTCATTGTGACGTCACGTGCCTGCTGGAAGCTGCTGACAAAACGAAAATCTGTTGTTATAAAGTAAGTTCCAATTGAGAAGAACCCCGTTCCCAAGATGCTCCATACCAAAAATGAGCAAATTTTATCAAGTGGGTACGGAGAAGAAGTTATCAACCATCTTGGATGGTCGACCCAGATAATTTTCGAAATTCAGACATATACATGAAGATAACTTTTAAGGGCCTTAGTCACAAACCACAACTCACCCAAGACATCAACAGGAGAAGGAAGATATCCAACGACAAAACGGAACAGAACCCTTCAGACAATGACATCGTAATGATGTCGTACTGACGCTGATACGAATTAATCACGTCGTATCGACGTCAGTACGACGTCATTTCGACATTATAGGCCCGCTTGGTACATTCTCGATGTACAGTGGTCCATTGCAGAGAGGCATGCAAATTACGTAAATACAAACAAAAAACATCCATTCGCTTTACCTAAGATTTGACTAAACATATTTTATTGAATTCCAACAATGGGATCGGACACAAGATATAACAGTCTTAGATAGTCCCTGAACATTGGCTGAAAGTAAACAAATGGTACAACAGTAAAAATATACAAAAAAAATAAATAAATAAAACATAAAAAACAACAACAAAAAACATTATGGCGATATATTAAGCATGAATATTATGGCGATATATTAAGCATGAATATATATGTACAGCGATGTTACACTCACCATAGTCGAGTCATCTGCAATAGCCGTAAAAAGCAATTAACTATTTTTTGCAATAAGGCATTATAAGGTGAAGTTTGACCAAGATCCGGGTTTCGATTATATGAAAGCAAATTTTAAACTATATAGAATGTAAACAAAGTTGAACAAAAAAATCTGTCTGTACAGTTTTCAGACGATATGCTATCAGAGCGAATTCGATTTTTTCTTCATCGATTTGTAGTTTCTGGTCTAATTATTTTACAGAAAAAAAATCATTAATGAATAGAAAATCTAAAAAAAAAAAAAAAAAAGAACGTGGAAATAAATTTTATGGCTGATAAATGCTTCCGTATGTCAAGGTGCGTTCGGATTAATGCTTCCGTACGACAAGGTGCGTTCGGATTTTAATTGCTGACTTGTAGGTGTCACTATTCACCGAAATCAATTAAGAAAAGTTGTATGCTACTAAACCACACCTGGATGATACCGCAAAGATTCAACTAAAATTGATAATTATATGCTGAGCTAGCTCCATGCGGACAGTGAAGAATCTGGTCATACTCGGCGGATGCCTAGGCTGATCTTAGTCTTCGCTGGGAGCATATACCACTTTGTTGCATTTGTTGTGTCGCGGCTCGTTTATGGGCTGATTTCAATTTAACTTCACACAAGTATTGAGTGTGATATTACCTAGAACAGCCTCTTGTTCTTTAAATAACCATTTCTAATATCACTTTCGTATTTAAAAAACCCACGGCTTTGTTACCTTCGGCAATTATCTTTTTGAAAGATACTTCTTGTCTATTTTAAACTACTAATAGACAGCTATGCAATGCTTGTTATACAACACACAGTGTTCGCATCACACGTTTACGCATAGGAACGGACTCACGAGCAATATAATATTTTTACTCGTGGGTGAACTGATAAAAAGTGTTTATGAAACGAATATAAAAGAGTTTTCATATTTTTTTATGTTTATAAACAGACACCGTTGTACCTGTATGAAAGAAGACCTATAGAATAAGTTTTGCATCGACAGGCACTAATGCTTCGCAACTGCAGTATATAAATTTCTAGTTTTGCTGCAAGATTTATTTCCCTTCAGCCGACACCGTTCGGTTGAACGAATCATTGGTTGTTTCAATCCCCCGCTACATCGGTCTTTCCGATGAAGGAGGGGGCCAATTCTCTTATTTTAACCGACCCTAATTTAAATCAGAACCTGCGCCCATTTACTGTTAAGTTGACAGAGAGAGTTGTTTTCAGTCTTTGACCTGCTTTGATTCAAACCTACGACTTTCTGAAAAAAAAAGCCAAGCGTTCTAACCATAAGTAATATGGACGAACACTCGGCGCCAAATGCGTGCAACTTTGGAAACGTACCGCTGAGCCACTTGGGGAACGTCGTCAGGAGAATTGAACTGAACTGAACTGAACATGTTATAACAACCTTAGATAGTCCATTGGGGCAAAGGGATACCATTTTAACGCAGTTCTCTTGAAATCCTCTAGTATTGAACCCTTACATATTTTCTGCCGTCACATGTAACCGTTCGTCCATTCACACCATTCGTCCATTCACAAACTGATCAAGCTAACATCAAGCTTTCAAAGCACACACCAATCAACAGCGTAACTACGCAGGTGCAAAGCCAACGTTGTTTCAATGTTGCGTACTTACTGCGAGATATTAATGTTGGTAAAGTGAATGGATACCCTTACAGGAGAAGCTTAACTTTATCATTTTCATATTTGCGAGTGAAACCCCATATCCTATGAAGAATGGATGACTTGCAATTTTACGTCCTTTTCAAAAGTAATTCAGTCATATCTGGACGATTGGAGGGTGATGATGTAAAGCTGGATGCAGTGTATGCCGGTTAAGACAGAAAAGATTCCGGGCTCAGCGGGAATCGAACCCGAGACCGCAGACCAGCGCTTAACGCACTGAGCTACGGGCTGCTCTCCACACTCACACGCAGTACTCAAACTGAATTAGATAGTGTTCACTACGCAGAGACATAAGGTGCAGAAATTCTGTCTGCTATACACACTTGCCAAACACATGGAAATGTTAAAATGTACAAGCAAGTAGGTAACTGTTATAGATCCGGTTTGCTAAAATGTATCTGTACAATAGTCATTCGCACTCTGTTTTAATGGGATTGTAAGCCCTCTATTGATACTTTTCAGAGCATTTTTGTGACGATGACTGGCCATACCTGTCCACTCTTTTATATAATCTTTTCATCTCTATTTCTATCTCTTTTTTTCCCTTTCACTGTGCCCTGTAAAACCGTCTTTGCTAAGCCAGAATACCTTGTGATATGGCATAACCACCTTAGTTCCCTTATTTTGAGAACTTCCTCATTTTCTATTTTATCATATAATAATGATATCGAAAGCAGTTCATTTTGGTTGTCAGCTTAATGTCTGACATGATTATGAATACTTCTTTATGTGAAAACTAAGAATGTTTTATTTTTTTATATATCTGGCAAAATCATAGGCATTCGTAATGATGAATCTGTAGTGAAAGCTTCTACTGACCTGTTTCGATAAAAAAAAACAAACAAACAAAGAACAACAACAACAAAAAAAAAACAAAAAAAAAAAAAAAACAGAAAAAAAAACGTGCATCCAAATCACTGGGACAGCAGTGAAGGCTTTACAAAGTATTCGGTATTCATGCTATTTCTTATAGAATATTCAATATTCAAACTCATAATTAAGTGGTTTTAAGTAATTAGGGTGTGAGAAGGGGGTTACACCCACGTTTTCACCACTGTTTTAAATGGAGGTCAGATCTAAAGGAGAGATATCACTGAAAACCTTCTGCATAAGTTCTAGTTTTCGAAATGCCCGTGACTGGCCGGCTTTAAACCAATAAAACAGCGTAGTGCTTCTCATAAACAAGAGGGCCATAGGGCCCTGAATCGCTCACCTGAGCAATAGGTCCAGTGGGATTTGAGATGTTTGAAATTGTCAAAATATGAGATTCCCGGGTCAAAGGTCAAAGAATGACATCGACCCCTTTGTAGTCATATAGACGACTTTCTGTACCAATTTTTTAGGCTAAAATCTTCAAAATTTTCTATGAAATCTTACGTTCTAGCGTTTTCCATATTTGACCATTCCATAAAAGGTCAAGGTCAACACAAGGTCATTTGAACCATCTTGGTAGTACTCGAGTACTCAATTTTACATACCATATTTCAAGGACTTCAGTCAATTGGTTCTGGAGAAGATGTTAAAGTTTTTTTTAACAAATACGGGCATGGCTGCCGCGTTGGTCATGTGACCTGGACCATTTGAATGAATTTTGGTTGTCTCAGCCCCTGAAGGCTCTATGTGAAACTTGGTTACAATTGGCCCAGCGGCTTTCGAGGAGATGTTTGAAATTGTCCAAACATGACTGTCCTGGGACAAAGGTTAAATAATGACCTTTACTTTTGTCCTCACAAATCTTCATTGTACTCATTAAGATATTTGAATATACAAACTGATAGGCCAGAATCTTCAAAACTTTCCATGATATCTTATGCAACAGCATTTTCCTATATTTGACTATGCCGTAAAAAAGGTCAAGGTCAATCCAAGGTCATCATTTGAACAATCTTGGTAGTACGCAAGTACCCAATGCCACATATAAAGTTTCAAGGCTATTGGACAATTGGTTCTGGAGAAGAAGATTTTTAAAAGTTTTTGCCATATATGTGCATGGCAGCTATGTTGGTCATGTGACCTGGACTATTTGAACAAATTTTCATTTACTCAGCCCCTTGAGGCTTTATATGTAATTTGGTTACAATAGGCCCTGTGGCTTTTGAGGAGATGCTAGAAATTGTCGAAATACTAGCGTCTTGGGTCAAAGGTCCAAGAATGACCTTGACATGTTGTACTCATAAACCTTCATGCTCTCATTATGATGACTGTAGAAACCAATTTTTAGGCCAAAATCTTCAAAACGTTTCATGAAATCTTGTGTATTAGCAGTTTTGAATATTTGACCGTACCGAGCAAAATATCAAGGTCAACCCAAGGTCATCATTTGAACAATCTTGGTAGTACTTAAGTACCCAATGCTTTATACCAAATTTCAAGGCCATCAATCAATTGGTTCTGAAGAAGATTTTTGAAAGGTTTTTACCATATTTGGACATGGCGGCCAAGTTGGTCATGTGACCTGGACCATTTGAACAAACTTTCGTTCCCTCAGCCTCTGGAGGCTCCTTATGAAATTAGGTTACTATTAGCTCAGTTACTTTGGAGGAGATGTTTTGTAATTGTAGAAATACGAGAGCCCATTGTCAAAGGTCAAAGAATGACCTTGACCTCTTGTACTCATAAATTTTCCTGCACTCCTTAAGATAAATGTATAAACAAGTTTTTAGGCCAAAATATTCAACAGTTTCCAAGAAATCTTATGTTGTAGCATTCTCCAAAATTAAAGCACTAGAAAGCAAATCCGACCTTACCGTAAAAAAGGTCGCGGTCAACCCAAGATCATAATTTGAACAATCTTGGTAGTACTTGTGTACCCGATGATACATGGTCATGTGACCCAGATCATTTGAACATTATTTCGTTCTCCCAAGCCCTGAAGGCTATATATGAAATTTGGTTACAATCGGCCCAGTAGTTTCAGAGGAGAAGTCATTTGAAATTTGTGGACGGACGACGACGGAGCCTTTCCATCCTATAAGCTCCCCCGGAACCTCTGGCTCAGGTGAGATAAAAATGTTGAAATATTATCTGCGTTATTTTAATTGCAACCAACATGACCGACTTTTGATATTACAGACTATATTTTATGGTAAAGTACAATGCAAAGGACGAGGATTTCTTTGACTTTCAGGTTGTTGTTTCTATTTCATTGCTCAACGGGGAACCAGGGAAATATTACATGTATATTGTGGAGAGATCTGTCATTTAAAAGAAAATCAACAACCCTGTTCTCCTTACGTTTTGCTAGTATTATGACACAGTATATGCACCAAACATGACGATAGAACCGCTGTTTATATTGTCTTTTGATTATACGCTTTCACCTTTGGGAGAGCAATGGTGCCTTTGAGATGGAACGTCTACAAAGGTCCTCTCGTCAGATGATTCGTAAGATCGAAATCTCTT
>OZ022498.1:9414672-9432832 GCA_963989385.1 Ctena decussata
CAACATGGGAGGTAAATCATGAACGGACAAGAATCATTAAAGGCATCATTGCTCTATCGTGGTAAAAAGCTATGCCCAATATTGTTTCTCTTGAGGTATCGCTGTAAGCTTCTCATTATAGTTTCATCTTTATAAACGACAGTGATAGCCAATTTTAAACATAACTGAGTTTCCCATAAACGGTTCTTTGGATCATTTGCTTGGCAACTAAAATGACCTACTTCCGATTTCATTTCCCTGATTTAAAGAATAAAAATACATTGTACAGGTATGAGACATTGATTTTCTCGCTTTGTATATTGTATTGCTAGACGGGGGACGAGAAATCGAAATCACTTTTTTTTTTTCAGAAAACTGTTCCCCATATTTTTGCCAGCTTCACGATTCAATTTGTGCACGCCAACCCATATTTTACATGTATCTCCAAACATACAAGTTGAATCACTTTTCATAATAATTTGTGTTTAGATGTTTTCCCCACTTATAGGACTATGGAGACATTAATACAACACGACTAGAATGTGTGAACAAAAACACAACAATGTGGCTGAGGAAAACGCACTGTAACATTCATGGCTATTAGATATACTATACTTGCAGTTTCAATATTAAAGACATATGCGACCTTTCCGTCATTTTGATGTATTTGCAAAAATTGAAAGTTACCCCAGAGCTATTACAACTGGATAAGGAAATGGCTAACGTTTGTGGTTTGAATGTCATTTGGGGCTCATTTTATAAGTTTGGGTTTAAAACTTGGCAATAAACTTAAGGAAAATAGTAATACTACGATTTTTGCAATTTTTGCAATTTTTATATTTATTCATCATGTGAGTTAGTTAAATGGCAACTTACTTATCAATATGATTTATTTCAATGCATATCATGCTTATTTGTTGTGTGCAAGCAAAATCCAAGTTATCTGGATGTGATACACTATCTTTTTAAGCTTTTTATATAAACGATTGCCACGTATTTAATGTATGGGTAGGAGTAGAGTTTGTTCATTACAAAAGTAATAAGTACGGTGACTCCTACTTTTCTTTTAATTTTCTATTTGCTGAAAAGTTCGTCTCAGGAAAATAAAATGTTTGGCGAGACTCTCAATGTAGAGTGTTTCTGTAAGGTCCAAAATACAGCGGACAGGAAAATATTTTAAGGATTTTTCGGCCGGGGACTAAAATTGTCTTTGCAACATTTTGTTTCGTCTTGAAATGCAAGCTTTTGGGTGGTAGGAGTAACATTTCCTAAATCCTTCTGACCAGACAACGTAGTTATCAGCTATATAAAAGTCATCATTTAATTGATATTAACTTCCAGGCTTGTTTGATGCTTTTTTTCGAGAAAGCAGTCGATGGTGGTATCTTTCCAGTTCAGATATTTTAAAATTTAATACGGTGACATATGGTTTTTATTTAAAGATTGATGAGTCTATATATGATACATAGACTACATACGGAATTTTATGCAGTTTTCAATGCAGGAAGTATTTGGTCGTATTTGCCTTTAAAATGTGTCTCTAAGGAAGCTCAATTATTATATACATTTAGCTTCATTAAGATTTTTAATGACTGACGTTTTTTCTATGTTAATATGTATGTCTACACCCAGGAAAGCAAATAGAAAATCCTGAAAGTCGTTCCCGCCTTTGTGAAAACGGTGGAAAAACAATGGGTGTATGTATTAATTTTAACAACGGGGATCAAGTCTTAAAGTGAGCATACTCTTCCTTTCAAGACTTAACCCCATTGAGAAGGGAGGAAAACATATGCCCAAAAGTTTATCCATTCAGCTTTTTTCTGGTTTCGTACCAGATATTGTCAGGGTCACTGACGAGGCTTTATTAGCCGAAACTACGTAGTCTGGCCCATGTTCCTATTTCTTTATGTATTCTCTGCTCTTGAAGGAACTTTTTATGATTTTAATTGTAGGTTGTGACACTGCTTCATTTGACTGCCGCATCGCAGAAATATTGGAAATATTGATATTTTAAAACAAATAAGTGCGCTCATGCAAGAGAGACGAAAGAGAGCAGTAACTCCAAATATTGTTTATTTCCAGATAGATAATTACTTGTCTCGTTTTAGGCTGCATTTCGTCTGGAAGACAGATTTATTTGTCATTAACTAAAAAGCGGCGAAATAATCGCATTTATTGCAACACATAAAATACATTTAGTTTATCTGCTCAACATGGTTTTGAAGCAAAATCAAGGATTGAAAGCTAGACGGGTTTGTTCCGCTTAAAAGTATAATCATGAGAATGAATGTTCGTGAAGTTGGCTGCCAGTTGCCAGTTGCCATTTGCCTATTCAATCGGCAATTGGCAAATGGCAGCTAACTTCACATTCTAGATGCCAATTCGGCAATTGTCGCGAATTGGCTGCCAGTTGCCAGTTGCCATTTGCCTATTGAATCGGCAATTGGCAAATGGCAGCTAACTTCACATTCTAGATGCCAATTCGCCAATTCTCGCGAATTGGCAACAGGCAACTGGCAGCTAGGTGCCAGTTTGACTCGATAGGGTTTTAGAGTAACCAGGTGGAAAGGCAACTGGCAAACGGCATCAAGATGCCGATTCGCAAAATCTAGTCAATTGGCAACTGGCAACTGGCCGCCAGATGCCAATTCGCTAATTCTTGTGAATTGGTAGCCACGTGCCAATTCGATTTGAGAGGATTTAAGACGATTAAGGTACATAGGAAACCGGCAAACGGCGGCCAGATGACAATTCGCTAATTCTGAACTGGAAACTGGCAACTGGCAGACAGATGCCAGTTCTATTCGAAAGGAATTAAGACGATTAAAGGTAAATAGGAAACCGGCAAACGACATCCAGATGACAATTCGAAACTTCTTGCGATATGGCAACTGGCAACTGGCAGCCAGATGCCAATTCGATATCCGAGGGTTTAAGACGATTAAAGGTACATAGGAAACCGGCAAACGACAGCCAGATGCCAAATCGCAAATTCTTATGTATTTGCAACTGGCAGCCAGATGCCAATTCGATTAGAGAGGTTTTAAGATGATAACAGCTACATAGGAAACCGGTAATCGCCGGCCAGATGCCAATTCGAAAATTATTATGAATTGTAAACTGGCAACTGGCAGACAGATGCCAATTCGATTTGAAAGGGTTAATGCCGATTAAAGCTATATAGGAAACCGGCAAATGACATCCAGATGGCAATTCGTAGATTCTTGTGAACTGGCAATTGGCAACTGGCAATTGGACTTGAGAGTGTTTTAGACGATTTAAACTAAATAGGAAACCGACAAACGACATCCAGATGCCTGTTCGCATATTCTTGTCAACTGGCAACTGGCAGTCAGATGCCAGTTCGATTTGAGAGTGTTTAAATCGATTAAATCAATTCGCGATGAGAATGTTTAAGGCGTTAAAACCTAACTAGGTAACCGGCAAATGATATCCATATGTCCATTCGCAAATTCTTGTTAACCTGCAACTGGCAACTGGCAGTCAGATGCCAATTCGATTTGAGATGGTTTCACACGATTAAAGCTACTTAGGAAACCGGCAAACGGCAGCCAGATGCCAATTCGATAATTCTACTGAACTGGCAACTGGCAACTGGCAGCAAGATGCCAATTCGATTTGATGGTGTTTGAGACGATTAAAGCTTCATAGGAAACCGGTAAAAGGCAGCCAGATTCCAATTCGAATTTCTTTATGAATTGTCAACTGGCAACTGGAAACCAGATGCCAATTTGATTTGAGAGGGTTTATGCCAATTAAAGCTACATAGGAAACCGGCAAACGACTCACAAATTCTTGTGAATGTGCAACTGGCAACTGGCAGTCAGATACCAATTCGATTTCTGAGGGTTTGAGATGATTAAATCTACAAGGGAAACCGGCAAACGGCAGCCAGATGCCAGTCCGCTAATTCTCCTGAAATGGCAACTGGCAGTCAGATGTCAATTAGAGTTGAGAGGGTTTAGATTATTAAAACAGCATAGGAAAGCGATAAACTGCAGCCAGATGCTAATTCGCTAATTCTCCTGAACTGGCAACTGGCAACAGGCAGTCAGATGCCAATTCGATTAATGGGTGTTAAAGACAATTTAAGGCATGTAATACACGGCAAATGGCAGCCAGATGCCAATTCGATTAGAGAGGTTTTCAGACGATTACAGCTACATAGGCAACCGGTAAATGCCAGCCAGATGCCAGTTTGCTAATTCTCCTAAAATGGCAACTGGCAACTGACAGACAGATGCCAATTCGATTTGAGAGTGTTTTAGACGATTTAAACTTAATAGGAAACTGTCAAACGACATCCAGATGCCTATTCGCAAATTCTTGTGAACTGGCAACTGGCAGTCAGATGCCAATTTGATTTGAGACGGTTTCAGACGATTAAAGCTACATACGAAACCGGCAAACGGCAGCCAGATGACAATTCGCTAATTCTACTGAACTGGCAACTTGCAACTGGCAGCCAGATGCCAATTCGATTTGAGAGTGTTTAAAATAAAATAAATTTAAATTTGAATAAAGGTACATACAAAACCGGTTAACGGCAGCCAGATGCCAGTTCGAAAATTTTTATGAATTGTCAACTGGCAACTTGCAGCCAGATGCCAATTCAATTTGAGAGTGTTTATACCGATTACAGCTATATAGGAAACCGGCCAACGACACCCAGATGCCAATTTGTAAATTCTTGTTTACTGGCAACTGGCAGTCAGATGCCAATTCGATTTCAGGGTTTTTTAGATGATTAAAGCTACATATGAAACCGACAATCGGTAGACAAATGCCAGTTTGCTAATTCTCCTGAAGTGGCAACGGGCAACTGGCAGTCAGATGCCAATTCGATTTGAGAGGGTTTCAGATGATTAAATCTACTTAGGAAACCGAAAAAAAGACAGCCAGATTCCAAAATTGCTAATATTCCAGAACTGGCAACTGGCAGTCAAATCCCAATTCGATTTGAAATGGTTTCAGATGATTAATGCAACATAGGAAACCGACAAATGGCAGCCAGATGCCAATTCGCTAATATTCCTGAACTGGCAACTGGCAGTCAGCTGCCAATTCAATTTATGAGTGTTTCAGACAATTTAAGCCATGTAAGAGACCTGCAAACGGAAGCAAGATGCCAGTTTGCTAATGCTTGCGAATTGGCAACTGGCAACTTGTAGCCAGATGCCAATTAAGGGTTTTAGACGATTAAAGCAACATAGGAAACCGGCAAATGGCAGCCAGATGCAAATTCGAAGTTTTTTTCTGAATTGGCAACTGGCAACTGGCAGCGAGATGCCAATTCGATTTGAGAGTGTTAAAGAGATTAAAGCTACATAGGAAACCGGTAAACGGCAGCCACATGCCAATTCGGTATTTTTTATGAATTGTCAACTGGCAACTGACAGCCAGATGCCAAATCGATTTGCTAGTTTTAATGCCGGTTAAAGCTAAATAGGATACCGGCAAACGACATCCAGATGCCAATTCCTTAATTCTTGTGAACTGGCAACTGGGTTTCAGATGATTAAATCTACTTAGGAAACCGAAAAAAAGACAGCCAGATTCCAAAATTGCTAATATTCCAGAACTGGCAACTGGCAGTCAGATCCCAATTCGATTTGAAATGGTTTCAGATGATTAATGCAACATAGGAAACCGACAGATGGCAGCCAGATGCCAATTCGCTAACATTCCTGAACTGGCAACTGGCAGTCAGATGCCAATTCGTTTTGATAGGGCATCAGATGATTAAAGGTACAGAGGAAACCGGCAAACGGCAGTCAGATGCCAGTTCGCTAATTCTCCTGAACTGGCAACTAGCAACGAGATGACAATTCTATTTGAGAGTGTTTAAGACATTTAAAGTCATGTAGGAAAGCGGCAAACGGCAGTCAGATGCCAATTCGCTATTTTTTGCAAATTGGCAACTGGCAGCCAGATGCAAATTCTTTTTGAGAGGTTTTATACCAATTAAAGCTAAATAGGAAACCGGCAACGGCATCCAGATGCGAATTTGCAAATTCTTGTGGACTGGCAACTGGCAGTCAGATGTATATTCGATTCGAGAGGGTTTCAGACAATTAAAGCTACATATGGAACCGTTAAACGGCAGCCAGATGCCAACCGATTTTTTTTTTTATAAATTTTCAACTGGCAACTAGCAGCTAGATGCCAATTTTATTTGAGAATGTCTAAGACGATGAAAGCTAAATAGGAAACCGGCAAACGACATCTAGATGCGAATTCGCAAATTCTTCTTGTGAACTGGCAATTGGTAACTGGTAGGCAGATGCAAAATTCGATTTGAGAGTGTTTAAGACGGTTTACACTGAAAAGGAAACCGACAGAAAACATCGAGATGCCAGTTTGCAAATTCTTGTGAAGTGGCAACTGGCAGTCAGATGCCAATTCGATTTCAGACGGTTTCAGACAATTAATTCTACATAGGAAACCGGCAAACGGCAGCCAGATGCAAATTTAATTCATTTTTATGAATTGTCAACTGGCAACTGGCAGCCAGATGCCTATTCGAATTGAGAGTGTCTTAGACGGTTAAAGCTAAATCGGAAACAAGCAAACGACATCCCGATGACAATTCGCAAGTTCTTGTGAACTGGCAATTGGCAACTGGCAGTCAGATGCCAATTCGACTTGAGAGTGTTTAAGACGATTCAAACTGAATAGGAAATCGTCAAACGTCAACCAGATACATATTCGCAAATTCTTGTGAACTGGCATCTGGCAGTCAGGTGCCAATTCGATTTGAGATGGTTTCAGACGATAGTAGCTAAATAGGGAACCGGCAAACGACATCCAGATGCAAATTCGCAGATTATTGTGAACTGGCAAGTGGCAACTGGCAGTCAGATGCCAATTCGCTTTGAGATGGTTTCAGATGATTAAAGCTACATAGCAAACCGGCAAACGGAAGCCAGATGCAAATTCGCAAACTCTTTTGAACTGGCAACTGGCAACTGGCACCCAGATACAAATTCTATTTGAGACGGTTTCAGACGACGATTAAAGGAAACCGGTAAACGGCATCCGGATGCAAATTTGAATTTTTGATGAGTTGTCAACTGGCAACTGGCGGACAGATGCCAATTCGAACTGAGAGTGTCTAAGACGGTAAAAGCTAAATAGGAAACCAGCAAACGACATCCAGATGCCAATTCGGAAATTCTTGAGAAGTGGCAATTGGCAACTGGTAGGTAGATGCCATTTCGACTTGAGAGTGTTTTAGACGATTTAAACTAAATAGGAAACCGACAAACGACATCCAGATGCCTTTTCGCAAATTCTTGTGAACTGGCAACTGGCAGTCAGATGTCAATTCCATTTGTGACGGTTTCAGACGATTAAAGCTTCACAGGAAACCGGCAAACAGCAGCCAGAGGGCAATTCGCTAATTCTACTGAACTGGCAATCGGCAACAGGCAGCCAGATGCCAATTCAATTTGAGAGTGTTTAAATCGATTAAAGGTACATACGAAACCGGTAAACGGCAGCCAGATGCCAGAATTTTTTATGAATTGTCAACTCGCAACTGGCAGGTAGGTGCCAATTCGAGCTGAGAATGTTTAAGACGGTAAAACCTAAATAGGTAACCAGCAAATGATATCCAGATGCCTATTCGCAAATTCTTGTGAACTGGAAACTGGCAACTGGCAGTCAGATGCCAATTCGATTTGAGAGGATTTCAGATGATTTAAGATACTTAGGAAACCGGCAAACGGCAGCCAGATGCCAATTCGATAATTCTACTGAACTGGCAACTCGCAGCGAGATGTCAATTCGATTTGATGGTTTTTGAGACGAATAAAGCTTCATAGGAAACCGGAAAACTGCAGCCAGGTGCCATTTTTGAACATTTTTATGAATTTTCAACTGGCAACTAGCAGCCAGATGCCTATTCGATTTGAGAGGGTTTATGCCGATTTAAGCTATATAGGAAACCGGCATAAGACATCCAGATGCCAATTCGCAAATACTTGTGAACTTGCAACTGGCAACTGGCAGTCAGATACCAATTCGATTTCAGAGGGTTTGAGATGATTAAAGCTACATGGGAGACCGGCAAACGGCAGCCAGATGCCAGTTCGCTAATTCTCGTGAACTGGCAACTGGCACTCAGATGCCAATTCCAGTTGAGAGGGTTTCAGTTGATTAAAGCTACATAAAAAACCGATAAACGGCAGCCAGATGCTAATTCGCTAATTCTCCTGAATGGCAACTGGCAACTGACAGTCAGATGCCAATTCGATTCATGAGTGTTTAAGACAATTTAAGCCATGTAGGAAACCGGCAAACGGCAGCCAGATGCCAATTCGCTAATGCTTGCGAATTGTTCATTTGCAACTTGCAGTCAGATGCCAAATCGATTCATGAGTGTTTAAGACATTTAAGGGCATGTAGGAAACCGGCAAACGGCAGCCAGATGCCAATTCGCTAATGCTTGCAAATTGGCAACTGGCAACTTCCAGCCAGATGCTAATTCGATTTGAGAGGGTTTAAGACGTTTAAAGCAATATAGGAGACCGGCAAACGGAAGCCAGATGCCAATTCGAAATTTTTTATGAATTGGCAACTGGCAGCCAGATGCTAATTCGATTTGAGAGTGTTAAAGACGATTAAAGCTACATAGAAAACTGATAAACGGCAGCCAGATGCCGATTCGATTTTTGTATGAATTGTCAACTGGCAACTAACAGCCAGATGCCAATTCGCTGATTCTTGTGAACTGGCAACTGGCAACTGACAGTCAGATGCCAATTCTATCTGATAGGGTATCGGACAATTAAAGCTACATAGGACGCCCGACAAATGGCAGTCAGATGCCAATTCGATTTGAGAGTGTTTAAACCATATAGGATATCGGCAAACGGCAGCCAGATGCCAATTCGCTAATTTTTGTGAATTGGCAACTGACAACTGTCAGCCAGATGCCAATTCGATTTTAGAGGATTTATGCCGTTTAAAACTAAATAGGAAACCGGCAAACGACATCCAGATGCAAATTTGCAAATTCTTGCGAACTGGAAACTCGCAACTGACAGTCAGATGCCAATTCGATTTGAGACGCTTTTAGACGATCAAAGCTACATAGGAAACTGGCAAACGGCAGCCAGATGACAATTCTCCAATTCTACTGTACTGGCAACTGGCAGCCAGATGCCGATTCGATTTGAGAGTGTTTAAATAGATTAAAGGTATAAGACAGTCGAACTCCGCGGTTAAGATTCTCAAAAGGCGCAAAAAGTAGCCCCAATTCTTTTGTTCCCCAATACCGGGCCCGACGTCTTAAGACAACTAAAACAATGTCGGGTATCGGCAAACGGCAGCCAGATGCCCATTCGCTTATTCTTGTGAACTAGCAACTGGCAGCCAGATACAAATTCGATTTCAAAGGGTTTATTCCGATTAAAGATAAATAGGTGTCCGGCAAAAGGCTACCGGGTGCCATTTCGTCAATTCTTGTGAATTGGCATCTGGCAGCCAGATGCCAATTCGATTAGAGAGGTTTTAAGACGATTAAAGCTAAACAGGAAACCGGTAAACTGCAGCGGATTCTTTAATGAATTGTAAACTGGCAACTGGCAGACAAAATGCCAATTCAATTTGAGAGTGTTTTAGACGATTTAAACTCAGTTGGAAACCGACAAACGACATCCAGATGCCTATTCGCAAACTCTTGTGAACTAGCAACTGGCAGTCAGATGCCAATTCGGTTTGAGACGGTTTCAGACGATTAAAGCTACATAGGAAACCGGCAAACGGCAGCCAGATACCAATTCGCTAATTCTACTGAACTGGCAACTGACAACTGGCAGACAGATGCCAATTCGATTTGAACGTGTTTTAAACAGATTAAAGTTACATAGGAAACCGGTAAACGGCAGCCAGATGCCAATTCGAAATTATTTTATGAAATGTCAACTGGCAGCTAAATGCCAATTCTAGCTGAGAGTGTTTATCCCGATAAAAGCTAAACAGGTAGCCGGCAAAAGATATCAAGATGCCTATTCGCAATTATTGTGAACTGGCAACTGGCAGCCAGATGCCAATTCTAAAGTTTTTATAAATTATTAACTGGCAACTGGCAGGTAAATGCCAATTCGATTTGATGGGGTTTCAGTCGATTAAAGCTACGTAGGAAACCGGTAATCGGCAGCCAGAGGACAATTCGAATTTTGTTATGAATTGTCAACTGGCAACTGGCAGCCAGATGCCAATTCGATTTGAGAGTGTAAATGCAGATTTAAGCTATATAGGAAACCGGCAAACGACATCAAGATGCCAATTCGCAAATTCTTGTGAATTGGCATTTGGTAGTCAGATTCCAATTCGATTTTAGAGAGTTTCAGATAATTAAAGCTACATAGGAAACCGGCAAACGGCAGCCAGATGCCTGTTCGCTAATTCTCAACTGGCAACTGGCACTCAGATGCCAATTCGTGCTGAGAGGGTTCCAGATGATTAAGCTACATAGGAAACCGGTAAACGGCAGCCGGATGCCAATTCGCTAATTCTCCTGAACTGCCAACTGGCAACTGGCAGTCAGATGCTATTTCGATTTATGAGTGTTTAAGACAATTTTAGCCATGAAGGAAACCGGCAAACGGCAGCCAGATGCCAGTTCGCTAATTCTTGTGAACTGGCAATTGGCAGCAAGATGCCAATTCGATTTGAGAGGGTTCATTCCGATTAAAGCTAAATAGGTGCCCGGCAAAAGGCTACCGGATGCCAGTTCGCTAATTCTTGTGAATTGGCATCTGTCAGCCAGATGCCAATTCGATTTGAGAGGGTTTATTCCGATTTAGCTAAATAGGTGTCCGGCAAAAGGCTACCGGATGCCATTACGCTAATTCTTGTGAATTGGCATCTGGCAACTGGCAGCCAGATGCCAATTCGATAACAGAGGTTTTAAGACGATTAAAGCTAAACAGGAAACCGGTAAACGGCAGCGGAATCTTTTATGAATTGTAAACTGGCAACTGGCAGACAGATTCCAATTCAATTTGAGAGTGTTTTAGACGATTTACACTACATGTACATGTAAATAGGAAACCGACAAACGACATCAAGATGTCTATTCGCAAATTCTTGTGAACTAGCAACTGGCAGTCAGATGCCAATTCGGTTGAGACGGTTTCAGACGATTAAAGCTGCAGAGGAAACCGGCAAATGGCACCCAGATGCCAATTCGCTAATTCTACTGAACTGGCAACTGACAACTGGCAGACAGATGCCAATTCGATTTGAGAGTGTTTGAATTGATTAAAGGTACATAGAAAACCGGTAAACGGCAACCAGATGCCAATTCAAATTTTTTTATGAATCGTCAACTGGCAACTGGTAGCTAAATGCCAATTCGAACTGGGAGTGTGTAAGACGATAAAAGCTAAATAGGTAACCGGCAAATGATATCCAGATGCCTATTCGCAATTCTTGTGAACTGGCAACTGGCAGCCAGATGCCAATTCGAAAAATTTTATTAACTGGCAGTAGAATTAGTGAATTGGCATCTGGCTGCCGTTTGCCGGTTTCCTATGTAGCTTAAATCGTCTGAAACCGTCTCAAATCGAATTGGCATCTGACTACCAGTTGCTAGGGGCCAGTTCACATGAATTTGCAAATAGGCATCTGGATATCATTTGCCGGTTGCCTATTTAGGTTTTATCGTCTCAAACATTCTCAGTTCGAATTGGCACCTACCTGCCAGTTGTGAGTTGACAATTCATAAAATTGTGTGATTTGGCATCTGGCTGCTGTTTACCGGTTTCGTATGTACCTTTAATCGATTTAAACACTCTCAAATTGAATTGGCATCTGGCTGCCAGTTGCCAATTTCCAGTTCAATAGAATAAGCGAATTGGCATCTGGCTGTTGTTTGCCGGTTTCCTATGTAGCTTTAATCGTCTGAAACCGTCACAAATCGAATTGGCATCTGATTGTCAGTTGCCAGTTCACAAGAATTTGCGAATAGGCATCTGGATGTCCTTTGTCGGTTTCCTATTTAATTTTAAATCGTCTAAAGCACTCTCAAGACGAATAGGCATCTGCCTGCCAATTGCCAATTGCCAGTTCTCAAGAATTTCCGAATTGGCATCTGGATGTTGTTTCCTGGTTTCCTATGTAGCTTTTACCGCCTTAGACACTCTCAGTTCAAATTGGCATCTGGCCGCCAGTTGCCAGTTGACAATTGATAAAAATTTCGAATATGCATCTGGCTGCCGTTTACCGGTTTCCTATGTAGCTTTAATCGTCGTCTGAAACCGTCTGAAATCGATTGGCATCTGGGTGCCAGTTGCCAGTTGCCAGTTCAAAAGAATTTGAAAATATGCATCTGGCTACCGTTTGCCGGTTTCCTATGTAGCTTAAATCAACTGAAACCGTCTCAATTCAAATTGGCATATGACTGCCAGTTGCCAGTTGCCAGTTCACAATAATCTGCGAATTTGCATCTGGATGTCGTTTGCCGGTTTCCTATTTAGCCATTATCGTCTGAAACCGTCTCAAATCGAATTGGCATCTGACTGCCAGTTGCCAGTTCAAAAGAATTTGCGAATAGGCATCTGTATATCGTTTGTCGGTCGCCTATTTAGTTTAAAACGTCTAAAACACTCTTTCCAGACGAATTGGCATCTGCCTGCCAATTGCCAATTGCCAGTTCTCAAGAAATTCCGAATTGGCATCTGGGTGTCGTTTCCTAGTTTCCTATTTAGCTTTTACCGCCTTAGACACTCTCAGTTCGAATTGGCATCTGGCCGCCAGTTGCCAGTTGACAATTCATAAAAATTTCGAATATGCATCTGGCTGCCGTTTACCGGTTTCCTATGAAGCTTTAATCGTCGTCTGAAACCGTCTCAAATCGATTTGGCATCTGGGTGCCAGTTGCCAGTTGCCATCTCCAAAGAATTTGAAAATTTGCATCTGGCTTCCGTTAGCCGGTTTCCTATGTAGCTTCCCCAAACCGTCTCAAATCGAATTTGCATCTGACTGCCAGCTGACAGTTCACAATAATCTGCGAATTGGCATCTGGATGTCGTTTACCGGTTTCCTATTTAGCTACTATCGTCTGAAACTGTCTCAAATCGAATTGGCATCTGACTGCCAATTGCCAGTTCATAAGAATTTGCAAATATGTATCTGGATGACGTTTGTCGTTTTCCTATCCAGTTTGAATCGTCTTAAACACTCTCATTTCGAATTGGCATCTGACTGCCAGTTGCCAATTGCCAGTTCACAAGAACTTGCGAATTGGCATCTGGATGTCGTTTGCTTGTTTCCGATTTAGCTTTTACCGTCTAAGACACTCTCAATTCGAATTGGCATCTGGCTGCCAGCTGCCACTTGACAATTCATAAAAGATTTCGAATTTGCATCTGGCTGCCGTTTGCCGGTTTCCTAGGTAGATTCGATCGTCTGAAACCGTCTCAAATCGAATTGGCATCTGACTGCCGGTTGCCAGTTGCCAGTTCACAAGAATTTGCAAACTGGCATCTCGATGTCGTCTGTCGGTTTCCTATTCAGTTATAATCGCCTTAAACACTCTCAAATCGAATTTTGCATCTCATTTACAGTTACCTGTTGCCAGTTTACAAGAAGAATTTGCGCATTCGCATCTAGATGTCGTTTGCCGGTTTCCTATTTAGCTTTTATCGTCTTAGACATTCTCAAATAAAAGTGGCATCTGTCTGCCAGTTGCCAGTTGAAAATTCATAAAAAAATTTCGGATTGGCATCTGGCTGCCGTTTACCGGTTCCATATGTAGCTTTAATCGTCTGAAACCCTCTCAAATCGAATTGGCATCTGAGTGCCAGTTGCCAGTTCACAAGAATTTGCGAATTGGCATCTTGGTGCCGTTTTCCCGGTTTCCTATTTAGCTTTAGTCGGAATAAACCCTCTCAAAATGAATTTGCATCTGGCTGCCAGTTGCCAATTCGTAAAAATTAGCGAATTGGCATCTGGCTGCCGTTTGTCGGTTCCCATCATGGCTTTAAATGTCTTAAACACTCTCAAATCGAATTGTCATCTCGTTGCCAGTTGCCAGTTCAGGCGAATTAGCGAACTGGCATCTGACGTTTACCGGTTTCCTATGTAGCTTTAATTGTCTGATACCCTATCAAATCGAATTGACATATGACTGGCAGTTGCCAGTTGCCAGTTCACAAGAATTAACCAATTGGCATGTGGATGTTGTTTGCCAGTATCCTTAGCTTTAACCGGCATTCACCCTCGCAAATCGATTTGGCATCTGGCTGCCAGTTGCTAGTTGACAATTCATAAAACATTTCGAATTGGCATGTGGCTGCCGTTTACCGGTTTCCTATATAGCTTTAATCGTCTTTAACACTCTCAAATCGAAATGGCATCTGGCTGCAAGTTGCCAGTTGCCAATTCAGAAAAAAAACTCCGAATTTGCATCTGGCTGCCGTTTGTTGGTTTCCTATGTTGCTTTAATCGTCTAAAACCCTCTCAAATCGAATTGGCATCTGGGTGCCAGTTGCCAGTTCAAAAGAATTTGCGAATTTGCATCTGGCTTCCGTTTGCTGGTTTCCCACATGGCTTGAATTGTCTTAAACACTCTTGAATCGAATTGGCATTTGAATGCCAGTTGCCAATTGCCAGTTTAGGAATATTAGCAAATTGGCATCTGGCTGCTATTTGTCGGTTTCCTATGTAGCTTTAATCATCTGAAACCCTCTCAAATCGATTTGGCATCTGACTGCCCGTTGCCAGTTCCGGAATATTAGCGAATTGGCATCTGGCTGCCTTTTTTCGGTTTCCTATGTAGCTTAAATCATCTGAAACCCTCTCAAATCGAATTGGCATCTGACTGCCAGTTGCCAGTTGCCAGTTCAGAAGAATTAGCGAACTGGCATTTGGCTACGATTGTCGGTTTCCTATGTAGCTTTAATCATCTGAAACACTCTGAAATCGAATTGGCATCTGACTGCCAGTTGCAGGTTAACAAGAATTTGCGAATAGGCATCTGGATGTCGTTTGACGGATTCCTAATAAGTTTAAATCGTCTCAAACACTCTCAAATCGAAATGGCATCTGTCTGCCAGTTGCCAGTTGCCAGTTCAGGAGAATTAGCAAATTGGCATCTGGCTGGCGTTTACCGGTTTCCTATGTAGCTGTAATCGCCTGAAAACCTCTCTAATCGAATTGGCATCTGGCTGCCGTTTGCCGTGTATTACATGCCTTAAATTGTCTTAAACACGCATGAATCGAATTGGCATCTGGCTGCCGTTTATCGCTTTCCTATGTAGTTTTAATTATCTAAAACCCTCTCAACTCTAATTGGCATCTGACTGCCAGTCGCCAGTTTAGGAGAATACGCGGACTGGCATCTGGCTGCCGTTTGCCGGTTTCCTATGTAGCTTTAATCATCTCAAAGCCTCTGAAATCTAATTGGTATCTGACTGCTAGTTTCCAGTTGCCATTTCACAAGAATTTGCGAATTGGCATCTTGGTGTCTTTGCCGGTTTCCTATATAGCTTTCATCGGCGTAAACCGTCTCCAATGGAATTGGCATCTGGTTGCCAGTTGCCAGTTGACAATTCATAAAGAATTTCGAATTGACATCAAGCTGCCGTTTACCGGTTTGCTATGAAGCTTTAATCGTCTCAAACACCATCAAATCGAATTGGCATCTCGCTGCCATTTGCCAGTTGCTAGCTCAGTAGAATTATCGAAATGGCATCTGGCTGCCGTTTGCCGGTTTCTTATGTAGCTTTAATCATCTCAAACCCTCTGAAATCGAATTGGTATCTGACTGCCAGTTGCCAGTTGCCATTTCACAAGAATTTGCGAATTGGCATCTTGGTGTCGTTTGCCGGATTCCTATATAGCTTTAATCGGCATAAACCCTCTCAAATCGAATTTGCATCTGGTTGCCGGTTGACAGTTGACAATTCATACAGAATTTCGAATTTGCATCAGGCTGCCGTTTACCGGTTTGATATGAAGCTTTAATCGTCTCAAACACCATCAAATCGAATTGGCGTCTCGCTGCCAGTTGCCAGTTGCTAGCTCAGTATAATTATCGAAATAGCATCTGGCTGCCGTTTGCCGGTTTCCTTAGTAGCTTAAATCGTCTGAAACCATCTCAAATCGAATTGGTATCTGACTGCCAGTTGCCAGTTGCAGGTTAACAAAAATTTGCGAATAGACATCTGGATATCATTTCTCAACTCGAATTGATTTAATCGATTTAAACACTCTCAAATCGAATTGGCATCTGACTGCCAGTTGCCAGTTCATAAGAATTTGGGAACAGGCATCTGGATGTCGTTTGTCGTTTTCCTATTTAGTCTAAATCGTCTAAAACACTCTCAAGTCCAATTGCCAGTTGCCAATTGCCAGTTCACAAGAATCTGCGAATTGGCATCTGTATGTCATTTGCCGGTTTCCTATATAGCCTTAATCGGCATAAACCCTCTCAAATCGAATTGGCATCTGTCTGCCAGTTGCCAGTTGACAATTCATTATATTTTGCGAATTGGCATCTGGCTGGCGTTTACCGGTTTCCTATGTAGCTGTAATCGTCTTAAAACCTCTCTAATCGAATTGGCATCTGGCTGCCAGTTGCCAGTTGCGAAGTTACAAGAATTAGCGAACTGGCATCTGGCTGCCGTTTGCCGGATATCCATTTAGCTTTAATCGTCTTAAACCTCTCAAATCGAATTGGCATCTAGCTACCAGTTGCCAGTTCACAAGAATTAGCGAATTGGCATCTGGCTGCCGTTTGCCGATTTCCAACATGATTTTTATTGTCTTAAATACTCTCAAATTGGCATCTGGCTGCCAGCTACCAGTTCAGTAGAATTGGTAAATTGGCATCTGGCTATCGTTTGCTGGTTTCCTATGTGCTTTAATCGTCTGAAAGCGTCTAAAATCGAATTGGCATCTGACTGCCAGTTGTCAGTTGCAAGTTCACAAGAATTAGCGAATTGGCATCTGGATGTCGTTTGCCGGTTTCCTATTTAGCTGTTATCGTCTTAAACACTCATCTGGTTGCCAGTTGCCAGTTTACAATTCATAAAAATTTTCGAATTGGCATCTGGGCGCCGTTTACCGGTTCCATATGTAACTTTAATTGTCTGAAACCGTCTCAAATCGAATTGGCATCTGACTGCCAGTTGCCAGTTGACAATAATTTGCGAATTGGCATCTGCATGTCGTTGTCGGTTTCCTATTAAGTTTAAATCGTCTTAAACCCTCTCAAATCGAACTGGCATCTGGCTGCCAGTTGCCAGTTGCAAATACATAAGAATTTGCGATTTGGCATCTGGCTGCCGTTTGCCGGTTTCCTATGTTGCTTTAATCGTCGTAAACCCTCGGAAATCGAATTGGTATCTTGCTGCCAATTGCCATTTGCCATATCGCAAGAAAGTTCGAATTGTCATCTGGATGTCGTTTGCCGGTTTCCTATGTACCTTTAATCGTCTTAAACCCTCGGATATCGAATTGGCATCTGGCTGCCAGTTGCCAGTTGCCATATCGCAAGAAGTTTCGAATTGTCATCTGGATGTCGTTTGCCGGTTTCCTATTTACCTTTAATCGTCTTAATTCCTTTCGAATAGAATTGGCATCTGTATGCCAGTTGCCAGTTTCCAGTTCAGAATTAGCGAATTGTCATCTGGCCGCCGTTTGCCGGTTTCCTATGTAACCTTAATCGTCTTAAATCCTCTCAAATCGAATTGGCACGTGGCTACCAGTTGCCAGTTGCAAATTCACAATAATTTGCGAATTGGCATCTGGCTGCCAGTTGCCAGTTGCCAATTGACTAGATTTTGCGAATCGACATCTTGAAGCCGTTTGCCAGTTGCCTATCCACCTGGTATGCTCTAAAACCCTATCGATTCGAATTGGCATCTAGCTGCCAGTTGCCTGTTGCCAATTCGCGAGAATTGTCGAATTGGCATCTAGAATGTGAAGCTAGCTGCCATTTGCCAATTGCCGATTGAATAGGCAAATGGCAACTGGCAACTGGCAGCAAGTTCGCGAGAATTGGCGAATTGGCATCTAGAATGTGAAGTTAGCTGCCATTTGCCAATTGCCGATTGAATATGCAAATGGCAACTGGCAACTGGCAGCCAACTTCACGAACATTGAGAATGATTGTATTTTTTTTCTTTCATTTTTGGTTTAACCA
>OZ022498.1:9432855-9515121 GCA_963989385.1 Ctena decussata
ATCATACAAACGACTTCTTTAGAACCATCATGTGGCTGATATTTTGCAGGAAGCAAATGGGGCACCTCCCTATTTCTCTAGGAGCCAAGTCAGCTAAAATTTGAAAGAGGTGGCACCCTCTGCTATCCTTAGCTTGACTACGTTTTCTTCTAGCCATAACCTTCTGAAAGGAGGTTTGCTTGTTCTGCTCTCAAAATTTTATTGTCATGATGCTTTAATTCACATGTGAACCGAGCTACCCTATGACTGAGAAACAACACCATTAAGGCATACATTTTTGCATTGTTATGCTTCAGTGGAAGTCATGTTTTGAAGCAATGCCATTCTTTTTCCGCTCTAGGGATATCGTTTCAATACAGGTGTTACTAATTAGAACCATAATGCACCAAAACGACTTTCTGTTCAATATTTTTGTCCATTAAATGGCATAGTGGTTTAGATTTAAATGTCCAAGAAACTAACAAAATAAGTTTCGCACTCAAAACTGATTGGCATGATATTGTGTATATATACAATGCTTCATGCTACCCCATGCGGAAAAAAATGTCCAAAGAAATATAATCTTGAAATAAAACATGTAAACAAACACCATTTTAGGTCAAATGCCTGCTCTTTGCCTTAATATTACTTAACTATAGTCTACAGGTATTCAGTAATAATAAATTAAAACAAACTTTGGACTGCAAGTTTCTTTTACTACCACATAGTATCGCCTTTCTACCTTTCTTTTAACTTTATGGTGCTATTTCCAGTTTGGTATTGTGGGTTGGTTGTTGCACAGATAGAATCAATTTCCTAAATGTTCCCTTTTCCACTATTTTGATCTGTTTTGGCCTTTTCTTGTAAAAATTTTATATAAAATCAAAGATTTAAATTGTTTTGCCTTATCGCATGTATTTTCACCAAAGTAACGTAAATAACAGGCTAAAAAGTATGAGTTATTTTACTCTGCTGACACAAGTGTAAAGTGACGTGTGGCTAGAGTGAAACGCTCTCTCTCTCTCTCTTACTTCATCATAATGAAAATCAGGTTTGGGATCATTTGGACTCATTCTGAACCAAAGGGAAAGAAGCGCACACATAGATTGACAAAATTCGCGAAAGACACACACGGTAAACTGAATGAACAGCTCTTTCCCAAACAGTACTACCATGGCACTTTACACTAGCTGCAGTGTAGTAAAGGTAACACTTACTTTTTAACCTGTTATGTACGTTACTTTGGTTTAAATATATGCTAAACGGCCAACACATTTTAACCATAATTTTAATATTGCTTTTAAAAAAAGTTAAACAGATAAATTAATGTAAACGGGCAGCGATCTGGAATGTATTCAATCGGTTCAACTCTCCCATGACACAAAACTAGAAATAGTTACATAAAGTAAACAGCCAAGTACTCAAAAAATACTAGCAAGTAGCAAAATAAACATGCAGCTCATTCCATGCAGATGACCTCAAAGCTAGCCTTAAACAAACATAACCAGACACACACAACGTCTGTTTTCAACAAGATTATGGCGAATTAACAGACAAAATAAAACAATATTTCGAAGACAACAGAAAAGTGGACAGCACAAAGTTTAACATCGATACGCAACAATGGATGCACCGCCTTGGAAATATCACTGATAAATTATGTACGGTGGGTTTCAACGGATTTCACATACATGTAAAAATAACTGAAACTAATCAGGCCTAGGCGTATTTTGCGTTTGCAACATTTAATCTCAAGGATTGTTTTCCAATAAAAGTTACAAACGCTACCTTTCTGAGTATAAAACCGTAAATTATTATATCTTAGTTTGTAGTGTGTGATTCTTAAAAATCATTAGGATATTAATGAATATAAATACCTTTAGTACTTTTCCATGTACAGATCAATTCACGAGCGCTTCTCTCTCTTTTTTTTAATTTTTGGGACAATTTCAGTTTTTCTTATCATGTAAACAACACTGTTTGCTGTGTGAGTAGGCAACTAAACTATGCAAAAATTATTTTTTTAACGTTACCTATTAAATATATAATTATCAGTGATATTTTCCAAGACTTACGTTACATATCAAATATGTAATATCAGTGATATTTCCAAGGCGGTGCATCCATTGTGGTGTACCGATGTCAAACTACGTGCTGTCCACTTTTCTGTTGTCTTCAAAACATTGGTTCATTTTGTCTGTTAATTCGCAATAATCCTGTTAATAAATATATAAAGCACAACTGCGTTGTTTAACAGGCAACCTTTCTAAAGAGTGTAATCTTGGGGAATGAATGATAGTCGTTTTATGCAAACATGTTAACCTGTTAAGTACGTTACTTTGCTTAAGATATGTGCTGTAAGGTCAAAAATGTGAAACTGTTCTGTTGTGTCATGTTTAGTATGATCTTAATGAAACAGGTCAAATTTTTCAGTTGTAAATATCTTATTAGCTACTTTTTGTCAAATGACTTCGAAGCCACTAACAATGACCATGATGACTAGGTGTGCTTTTGTTCAACAGTACAAGGTTGACCAAGTATAAAAACTACGAGTCTCAAATTTATTTTGTTAGTAAGGTATTGAAAAGGACAAATTAGACAGTTTGGAAATTGAATATTAGGGCCTTTTTATAAAAGTCTTCGTAAAAAAAGCAACAGCTTAAGTTCTGTTTTAAGTTTTCAAGGGATACATGCATTGTTATAACAAAAATAACAGCACCGAAGTTCTTAATTGTTTTCTGTGTAGTGTAGCTTTATGCAAAGCATATTAAGTATTCTTAAAGAAAACATTGACATTTGATACATTTAAATCGTTACGACATCTTTCTTAACGATTCTTACTTTATATATTTAATAGGGTAACGTAAATAACTGGCCATTACAGAGTTATGCAAAATTTGCCAAGGTGGCAAACGCTGAATCTGATCACTACAGATCAAGACAATCATTTTTATATATAAAAACAAATGTTACACTCCCTAGACCACAATCTTCCTTTTCTAGGCCACTTATGGAATCCCATTTGCTCCTCTATAGGTAGTCTTTTTTCATCGCTTAATTTGACTATTTTGACAACAAAAATTAACGAGCAGAAAATTCAAACCTAGTTTCTGAAGGTTTAGATTATTCAAAAATACATTCAAACTAAGTATAGCAGAGGTTGCCACCTCCGACCCTTATTTTGGCAAGATAGGCGATTTTGGCTCCTGGAGCCCTATATAAAATAACTAAAATCATTCCGGTCCAATCGCAAACAGGCCTTAAGTGGAGGGGTAAATTTGGGGAAATGACCTAAAATTTCAGACACAGGGACCCTTTGAGCTAGGTAGCTAATTTTTCATAAGATTATTGAAGATAATGTACTGATAACATATTTGTAGTTTTTATGAAAATTACACGACAATTTTAGTTGCCATGGCAACCGTTCATGAAAAAATTCAAATGACATTTCCTCTGAAACTAGGCAGCCAATAATTTTAGTCGAATTTCATATTTAGCATTTATATGGTGTGTTTAAAAAATAGCTAAAATGGCCATGATTTTTTTTTACCGCGGTGGTTTATAAAAATGTCATTTGCATTGGTTGCTTAAAGCACGCTAAAAATTAAATTTTAGAACAAACACCTACCACCTACTTAAAGGCTAGGTAGACTATAAAAGCAGAATTAGAATCTGTGCAATAGAAGATTCGCATATAGCACATCCACGATCATTTTTACTTCTAAAACTAATGGTATAGATTTTAAAATCTATGCCATTATCTCAGTAATGGACAAATTCACTGCCAGGAGGTGCAGCCATGGAATCGTTCCACTGAGTCTCTTGGAGATCATTATTACGAGAATGGAAACAACAACAGCACGAAATGCCCAGTCGAATATGCGCATAGATTCGTTCCGCTGAGCCTCTTGGAGACCATCTTTACGACAATCGAATCAAACGATTGATATGTTAGTTCCTTATTCCTTTTTCCCTTTTCCTATTTCCTTATTCCTTTTTCCTTATTCGACTATCAGGTTCAAAGAACTTTGCGACTGTACATAGGAAGATTCGCATACAGCAAATTCATGACTACTTTTACTTCTAAGAATAATGGTATAGATTTCCAAATCTCAACGGTACAAACTGCGAATAAAAAAAAGGGAAATGAACGAAAAATTCCTTTTTCCTTATTCGATTTTGAGGTCCACAGAACTACGTGAAGCTATGCAATAGAACATTCACATATAGCGCATTCACGATCATTTTCACTTCCTAGTATATTGATATAGATTTCCGAATTTCAAAGCAAACAAAAAGCGAATAAGGAAAAAGGAATTGAACGAAAAATTCCTTTTTCCTTATTCGATTTTCAGGCTCATAGAATTTTGCAGATCTATGCAATAGAAGATTCGCATATAGCACATCCACGATCATTTTTACTTCTAAAAATAATGGTATAGATTTCAAAAGCTGAATAGTACAAATTCCGAATAAGGAAAAAGGAAATGAAACAAAAATTCCTTTGTCCTTATTTGATTTTAAGGTCCATAGAACTTAGTGCAGCTATGCAATAGAACATTCACATATAGCGCATTCACGATCATTTTTACTTCTAAGCATAGTGATATAGATATCCGAATTTCAAAAGTACAAACTGGAATAAGGAAAAAGGAAATGAATGAAAAATTCTTTTTTCCATATTGAATTTCCAGGCTCATAGAACTTTGCGAAGCTATGCAAAAGAACATTCACATATAGCGCATTCGCGATCATATTTACTTCTAAGCGTAGTGATATAGGTTTCCGATTTCAAAGGTTCAAACTGCACATAAGGAAAAAGGAAATGAATGAAAAATTCCTTTTTCCTTATACAGTTTTCAGACTCGTAGATCTCTGTGGGTCTGTGCAATAGAAGATTCGCATATAGCACATTCTTGATCATTTTTACTTCTATGCATAATGGTAAAGATATTCAAAGCTCAACGTTACAAACTGCGAATAAGGAAAAAGGAAATGAATCGAAATTTCCTTATTCGATTTTGAGGTCCATAGAACTTAGTGAAGATATGCAATAGAACATTCACATATAGCGCATTCACGATCATTTTTACTTCTAAGCATAGTGATATAGATATCCGAATTTCAAAAGTACAAACTGGAATAAGGAAAAAGGAAATGAATGAAAAATTCCTTTTTCCTTATTGGATTTCCAGGCTCATAGAACTTTGCGAAGCTATGCAAAAGAACATTCACATATAGCGCATTCACGATCATATTTACTTCTAAGCGTAGTGATATAGGTTTCCGGATTTCAAAGGTTCAAACTGCGAATAAGGAAAAAGGAAATGAATGAAAAATTCCTTTTTCCTTATTCAGTTTTCAGGCTCATAGAACTCTGCGGGTCTGTGCAAGTGAAGATTAGCCTATAGCACATTCTTGACCATTTTTACTTCTAAGCATAATGGATAAGATATTCAAAGCTCAATGGTACAAACTGCGAATAAGGAAAAAGAAAATTAATCAAAATTTCCTTATTCGATTTTGAGGTCCATAGAACTTAGTGAAGCTATGTAATAGAACAGTCACATATAGCACATTCACGGTCATTTTTACTTCTAAGCGTAGTGATATAGATATCCGAAGTTCAAAGGTACAACTGCGAATAAGGAAAAAGGAAGTGAATGAAAAATTCTTTTTTCCTTATTCGATTTTCAGGCTCATAAAGCTTTGCGAAGCTATGCAAAAGAACATTCACATTTAGTGCATTAACGATCATTTTTACTTCTAAGCGTAGTGATATAGATTTCCGGATTTTACAGGTATAAAGTTTTAAAACTGCGAATAAGGGAAAAAAGAAATGAATGAAAAACTACCATGTTCATATTGTACATATGTTAGTCATAACCTCATGTGACTGTACAGACTTAAGTGTAATAGTATATGTTCGTTCGTTCCTTATTCGATTTTCAGGGCCAAGGAACTTAAAGAAGCTATGCAATAGAACATTCACATATAGCGCATTCACGATCATTTTTACTTCTAAGCATAATGATATAGGTTTCCGAATTTCAACAGTACAAACTGCGAATAAGGAAACAGGAAATGAATGAAAACTTCGTTTTTCCTTTTTTGATTTTGAGTTCCATAGATTTTAGCGAAGCTATGCAGTAGAACATTCGAATAAAGCGCATTCATGATTATTTTTACTTCAAAGCATAGTGGTATAGTTCTCGCATCACGCGTTATCAAACTCCTTCATCATGTGTTCAAGAGCATAGGGTAAAACCAATCCGCCAATTTTCGCTTCCTGCTGAGGCTGTCCATCATTTCCTGTTTCCCCTAAGACTGTCCGCGACCTCTTGCTTCCTACCGAGACCACTTTCTAGGATAAATGGCTTCCAACCGAGACTGAACGCCTGATTTTGCTTCCTGCCGAGAGTCTCGACCGGTAGCAGAATCACTCGTACAGTCTCATTAAGAAGCCATTTTCTACGGAGGGTAGTCTCGGAGGAAGCAGAATCACGCGGCCAGTATCAACAGAAGCAGGAATGACGGGCGTCTCGACAGGAAGCGAAAATTGGAAGACTAGTTAATAGCCTGTGATGAGATTTTACGAACTCTCAGTCTGTGTTATCGGCCTGGCAAATCTTTCATTCTGCAGTATTGTATTTTCGTAGAAGAGATAATTGCTGAAGAACAGTCTGGTATCAGAGCCGGAAGAAGCACCACAGAACAGTTTTTCAACCTCAGAATACTGTGTGAAAAGTACCTTCAGCACCAGCAAAATCTGTACCATGTCTTCATAGCTTTCAAAAAAAAGCTACCATGCGAAAGAACAATATCAATGCCAGCCTAATTCGGGCCAGTGAGCACCTGTTCAAAAAGGCTTCAATTTCAGTCCAGATGAATGGCAGCACAGGAGAATGGTTCAGAACTACAGTTAAAGTTAGGCAGGGATACCTTATTTCACCCACCCTCTTCAACATTTTTCTCGAAAGGATCATGTCTGATGCTCTTGAAGAACATGATGGAAAGGTTAGCATAGGTGGCATTGCTATTACCAATCTGCGGTTTGCCGATGACATTAATGCTCTTGCTGAGGAGGAGCAGGAACTAGAAGCCCTAGAGGAAGGTCTCGATAAAACCTGCACAAGGTACAAAATGGAGATATGTGCTGAAAAACCCAAACTGATGACAAATAACACCGATGGCATCCAAAGGGATATCAAGTTAAAAGGACAGAAGTTGGTAACCGTGACAAGTCTCAAATACCTAGGTGCAATTGTATATCACTATGCTAGGAAGTAAAATTGATCATGTGTCACAGGGTATTGGTTAGGTATAAGATACACTTGTACTGCCTTGCGGTACAAGCCGGCTTTTATAGCGACGTGGTAGAGTGCGAGACTTTAGATCGAAAGGTCCCGGGTTCGATCCTCGGCCCGGGCGTGAGATTTTTTAAGAGTCCGTGACAAATGGCGCCCAACGTAAATGACCCACATGTGCATTAGAACATGGATGCGCTATATTTGAATGTTCTATCTAATATCTTCGCTAAGTTCTATGGACCTCAAAATCGAATAAGGAAAAAGGAAATTTTGATTCATTTCCTTTTTCCATATTCGCAGTTTGTACCGTTGAGCTTTGGAAATCTATACCATTATGCTTAGAAGTAAAAATTATCAAGAATGTGCTATATGCGAATCTTCTATTGCACAGCTTCGCAAAGTTCTATGAGCCTGAAAATCGAATAAGGAAAAAGGAATTTTTCATTTATTCCCTTTTTCCTTAAATGCTGTTTGTACCTTTGAAATTCGGATATCTACATGTGTATCACTATGCTTAGAGGAAAACATGATCGTGAATGCGCTATATTAGAATGTTCTGTGGCATAGCTTCGCTAAGTTCTATGGACCTCAGAAGTTAAATTGATCATGAATGTGCTATATGCGAATCCTCTATTGCAAAGCTTCGCAAAGTTCTATGAGTCTGAAAATCGAATAAGCAAAAAGGAATTTTTCGTTCATTTTCTTTTTCCCTATTCACAGTTTGTACCGTCGTGCTCTGGAAATCTATACCATTATGCTTAGAAGTAAAAATTATCAAGAATGTGCTATATGCGAATTTTCTATTGCACAGCTTCGCAAAGTTCTATGAGCCTGAAAATCGAATAGTTTTCATTTATTTCCGTTTTCCTTAAATGCTGTTTGTACCTTTGAAATTCGGATATCTATATCACTATGCTCAGAGGAAAACATGATCGTGAATGCGCTATATTAGAAAGTTCTGTGGCATAGCTTCGCTAAGTTCTATGGACCTCAGAAGTTAAATTGATCATGAATGTGCTATATGCGAATCCTCTATTGCAAAGCTTCGCAAAGTTCTATGAGTCTGAAAATCGAATAAGCAAAAAGGAATTTTTCGTTCATTTTCTTTTTCCTTATTCGCAGTTTGTACCGTCGTGCTTTGGAAACCTATACCATTATGCTTAGAAGTAAAAATTATCAAGAATGTGCTATATGCAAATCTTCTATTGCACAGCTTTGCAAAGTTCTATGAGTCTGAAAATTGAATAAGGAAAAAGGAATTTTTCGTTCATTTCCTTTTTCCTTATTCGCAGTATGTACCTTTGAGCTTTGGAAATCTATACCATTACTCTTAGAAGTAAAAATGATCTAGAATGTGGTATATGCGAATCTTCTATTGCACAGATCTGCAAAGTTCTATGAGCCTGAGAATCGAATAAGGCTAAGGGAATTTTTCGTTCATTTCCTTTTTCCTTATTCGCTCTCTTTTTCTTTGAAATTCGGAAATCTATATCACGATGCTTAGGAGTAAAAATGATCGTGAATGCGCTATATGTGAATGTTCTACTGCATAGCTTCACGTAGTTCTATGGACCTCAAAATCGAATATGAAAAACGAAATTTAGATTCATTTCCTTTTTCCTTATTCGCAGTTTGTACCGTTGAGCTTTGGAAATCTATACCATTATGCTTAGAAGTAAAAATGATCAAGAATGTTCTATATGCGAATTTTCTGTTGCACAGCTTCGCAAAGATATATGAGCCTGTGTATCGAATAAGGAAATAGGATTTTTTTCAATCATTTCCTTTTTTCTTTATTCGCGGTTAGTACCTTTGGACTTCGGATATCTATTTCACTATGCTTAGAAGTAAAAAGACCGTGACTGCGCTATATGTGAATGTTCTTTTGCATAGCTTCTTTAAGTTCCTTGGCCCTCAAAATCAAATAAGGAAAAAGAAATTTTTCATTCATTTTTTTTTCCTTATTTGCAGTTTGTACCTTTGAAATCCGGAAATCTATATCACTACGCTTTGAAGTACAAATGATCTAGAATGCACTAAATGTGAATGTTCTTTTGCATAGCTTCACTAAGTTCTATGGACCTCAAAATCGAATAAGGAAATTTTGATTCATTTCCTTTTTCCTTATTCGCAGTTTGTCCGTTCAGCTTTGAATATCTTTACCATTATGCTTAGATGGATGGATGGATGACTTGCGATTTTACGTCCTTTTCAACAGTATTTCAGTCATATCAGGACGATGGGCTTGTGATAATGAAAGGCTGTGTGCAATGGAATCCCGTTTGCGATGGAAAGAACTCCGCCTCTGGCGGGGCTCGAACCCTCGACCGCTAGATCAGTAGGCTAGCGCTTAACCCACTGAGCTACCGGGGCTCCTATTATGCTTAGAAGTAAAAATGATCAAGAATGTGCTATATGCGAATCTTATATTGCACAGACCCGCAGAGTTCTATGAGCCTAAAAACTGAATAAGGAAAAAGGAATTTTTGATTCATTTCCTTCACTAACTTCTATGGACCTCAAAATCAAATAAGGAAAAAGGAAATTTTGATTCATTTCCTTTTTCCTTATTCGCAGTTTGTACCGTTGAGCTTTAGAAATCTATACCATTATGCTTTGAAGTAAAAATGATCTAGAATGTGCTATATGCGAATCTTCTATGGCACAGATCCGCAAAGTTCTATGAGCCTGAAAATCGATAAGGAAAAAAGGAATTTTTCATTCATTTCCTTTTTGCCTTATTCGCAGTTTGAACCAATGAAATTCGGAAATTTAAATCACTATGCTGTGAGGTAAAAATAATCGTGAATGCGCTATATGTGAATGTTCTTTTGCATATGTTCGCAAAGTTCTATGAGCCTGATAAACGAATAAGGAAAAAGGAATTTTTCATTAATTTCCTTTTCCATATTCGCAGTTTGTACCTATGACTTCGGATATCTATATCGCTATGCTTAGAAGTAAAAATGATCGAGACTGCACTATATGTGAATGTTCTATTGTATAGCTTAACTAAGTTCTATCGACCTTAAAATCAAATAAGGCAAAGGGAAATTATGTTTCATTTCCTTTTTCCTTATTCGGAGTTTGTACTATTCAGCTTTGGATATCTATACCAGTATTCTTAAAAGCAAGTTAAATTGATCGTGAATGTGCTATATGCGAATCTTCTATTGCACAGATCCGCAAGGTTCTATGAGCCTCGATCAAAAATCGAATATGGAAAAAGCAATTTTTCGTTCATTTCCTTTTTCCTTATTCGCTTTCTTTTGCTTTGAAATTCGGAAATCTATATCACTATGCTATGAGATCAAAATGATCGTGAATGCACTATATGTGAATGTTCTATTGCATTTCGCAGTTTGTACCTATGACCTTCGGATATCTATGTCACTATGCTTAGAAGTAAAAATGATCGAGACTGAACTATATGTGAATGTTCTATTGTATAGCTTAACTAAGTTCTATCGACCTTAAAATCAAATAAGGCAAAAGGAAATTATGTTTCATTTCCTTTTTCCTTATTCGGAGTTTGTACTATTCAGCTTTGGATATCTATACCAGTATTCTTAAAAGCAAGTTAAACTGATCGTGAATGTGCTATATGCGAATCTTCTATTGCACAGATCCGCAAGGTTCTATGAGCCTCAAAATCGAATAAGGAAAAGGGAATATTTGATTCATTTCCTTTTTCCTTATTCGCAGTTTGTACCTTTAAACTTCGGATATCCGTATCACTATACTTAGAAGTAAAAATGATCAAGGATGTGCTATGTGCGAATCTTCTATTGCACAGCTTTGCAAAGTTCTATGAGCCTGAAAATCGAATAAGGAAAAAGGAATTTTTCGTTCATTTCCTTTTCCGTGTTCCGTGTTCGCTTTCTTTTGCTTTGAAATTCGGAAATCTATATCACTATGCTTAGAAGTAAAAATGATCGTGAATGCGCTATATGTGAATGTTCTATTGCATAGCTTCTTTAAGTTCCTTGGCCCTGAAAATTGCACAACTTTGCAAAGTTCTATGAGCCTGAAAATCGAATAAGGAAAAAGGAATTTTTCGTTCATTTCCTTTTTCCTTATTCGCAGTTTGAAATCCGGAAATCTATATCATTACGCTTAGAAGTAAAAATGATCGTGAATGCACTAAATGTGAATGTTCTTTTGCATAGCTTCGCAAAGCTCTATGAGCCTGAAAATCGAATGCGGAAAAAGGAATTTTTCATTCACTTCCTTTTTCCTTATTCGCAGTTTGTACCTTTGAACTTCGGATATCTATATCACTACGCTTAGAGTAAAGCTGATCGTGAATGCGCTTTATGTGAATGTTCTATTGCATAGCTCCTCTAAGTTCTATGGACCTTAAAATCAAATAAGGAAAAAGGAAATTTTGTTTCATTTCCTTTTCCTTATTCGCAGTTTGTACTATTCAGTTTTGGAAATCTATACCATTTTTCTTAGAAGTAAAAATGATCGTGAATGTGTATGCGGATCTTCTATTGCGAAAATCCCCAAAGTACTATGAGCCTGAAAATCGAATAAGGAAAAGGGAATTTTTCGTTCAATTCCTTTTCCTTATTCGCTTTTTTTTGTTTTTGTTTTTTTTCTTTTGCTTTGAAATTCGGAAATCTATATCACTATACTTAGAAGTAAAAATGATCGTGTATGCGCTATATGTGAATGTTCTATTGCATAGCTTCACTAAGTTCTATGGACCTCAAAATCGAATAAGGCAAAAATAAATTTTGATTCATTTCCTTTTTTCATGTTCGCAATTTGTACCGTTGAGCTTTGGAAATCTTTACCATTGTGCTTAGAAGTAAAAATGATCGTAAATGTGCTATGTGCGAATCTTCTATTGCACAAATCCGCAAAGTTCTATGAGCCTGAAAATTGAATGAGGAAAAAGGAATTTTTCATTCATTTCCTTTTTCCTTATTCGCAGTTTGAACCTTTGAAATTCGGAAACCTATATCACTACGCTTAGAGGTAAAATGATCGTGAATGCGCTATATGTGAATGTTCTTTTGCATAGCTTCGCAAAGTTCTATGAGCCTGAAAATTGAATAAAGAAAAAGGAATTTTTCATTCATTTCCTTTTTTTCTTATTCGCAGTTTGTACTTTTGAACTTCGGATATCTATATCACTATGCTTAGAAGTAAAAATGATCTTGAATACACTATATGTGAATGTTCTATTGCATAGCTCCTCTAAGTTCTATGGACCTTAAAATCAAATAAGGAAAAAGGAAATTTTGTTTCATTTCCTTTTCCTTATTCGCAGTTTGTACTATTCAGTTTTGGAAATCTATACCATTTTTCTTAGAAGTAAAAATGATCGTGAATGTGTATGCGGATCTTCTATTGCACAGATCCCCAAAGTACTATGAGCCTGAAAATCGAATAAGGAAAAGGGAATTTTTCGTTCAATTCCTTTTTCCTTATTCGCTTTTTTTTTTTTTTTTTTTTTGCTTTGAAATTCGGAAATCTATATCACTAAACTTAGATGTAAAAATGATCGTGTATGCGCTATATGTGATTGTTCTATTGCATAGCTTCACGTAGTTCTATGGACCTCAAAATCGAATAAGGAAAAAGGAAATTTTGATTCATTTCTTTTTTCCTTATTCGCAGTTTGTACCGTTGAGCTTTGGAAATCTATACCATTATGCTTAGAAGTAAAAATGATCATGAATTTGCTATATGTGAATCCTCTGTTGCAAAGCTTCGCAAAGTTCTATGAGTCTGAAAATCGAATAAGGAAAAAGGAATAAGGAAAAAGGAAAAAGGAATAAGGAAAAAGGAACTTACTTATCAATCGTCACTCTTAGATTAAAATTGTATGGCAGTATTAACTGCACTAATTTTGTTGCAAGTGCTGATTCTACGCTTAATGACAAGTGATGATTGCAGAATTATAAAAGCTGTTTGCATATTTATCCATGTGTCACAGGGTATAGGTTAGGTATAAGATACACTATTGCATGCATTGGACAAGGATATCCCTTTCTAGAGCTGTCTGAGATTTTTCTATCTCGGCCTGCTATCTCAGCCTAGGCTCAGAAAGTTGTCTCATAATGCCAATCATTGCTATATAGTACAGTCCCATTAATTACACACTTTAATTCAACAAATCAACTTGCTACCTGTCATGTAAATTGCATGCAGAATATGAAATTGACACCCAGTGATGTACAGGAAGTATCACTGTAGATTTCTGATTAGCTGCCAATCATGAAAAAGGCATGCACAAGGTGAAATTAACACACTTGTCAAACTATGAATAGAAAATTAGCTTCAAGTTTATAGGAATGGACTCAACAAGAAGTTAAAAATTCAGTGAATATTCTGTTTTATAACATATTGGGTGAGAAAAATAACCAATGATGGGGTTGAGGCCTTGACAAGGAAATCTCAGGCTCGTTTTCAGATCATTTAAGTCTTATGCTCGACAAGCCTCGCATAAGACTAAATAATCTGAAAACTAGCCTGAGGTTTTCTTGTCTCGGCCTCAACTCCGTCATAGATTCTATTAGTACTGCCTTGCGGTACAAGCCGGCTTTTATAGCGACGTGGTAGAGTGCTTGACTTTAGATCGAAGGGTCCCCGGTTCGATCCTCGGCCGGGGCATGAGATTTTTTAAGAGTCCGTGACAAATTGCGCCCAACGTAAATTACCCACATGTGCATTAGAACTCCTTAAGTCTCATTTCCAGTGATTCTTGTACGGCATATACTAAAACCTGGAGTGGAGTTAACGTTTGGAGTGGAGTCTTGGAGTGGAGTGGTTTTTTGGGGTGTTTTTGGAGTGGAGATTTGGTGTGAACTTAATCAGACTCTGCAAGGAAAAATGTCCGGAAAAGTAAACATGCCTGACCTTTCACCGGCAATGACCAGTTGCAAAGAGGCATGTTCTGATTCCTGAGCTGTTCTGGCCCGATTATGTGAAATGATATAACAGCTTGCTTGATGGCACAATACTATGGACCAAGCAAGGTCAGGCCAATTATACTTTGGGGAACCAATAATTAAACATTATGGCCATACTGCATATAAACTATCAGCAGCATACAGTCTTGGCAGTTTGAAATAGCCCCCTTGGGGTAGGATAATGAGTCATGTTAAATTCTAACAAAATTAAATTGAACATTTTGACTGTTGGAAAAGATGTATACTTACTTACTTACTTACCAACTGGCTGGCTGGCGTGGTGGTTCACTTATAAATATACTTACTTGATTGTTGGGCCTGTATTTTCATTGACATGGCCAACTTATTTTTACACTGACAATGGACTCAGGAGCAGTAGATCTGGTTTTAATTCCTATAGTCTCTGAGTCAAGGAGAGGTCATCTTCTGACCTTATATGACTTATTACCTGACTCCAAAAACCACTCCAAAAAACCACTCCACTCCAAAAGTTAACTCCACTCTATGTTTTAGTACATGCCTTCTTGTACTCCTAAGAATTCGAGGACGAATTCAATATGAAGGGGGAGAATGTCACAGAGTATAGGTTAGGTATAAGATACACTTGTACTGCCTTGCGGTACAATCCGGCTTTTATAGCGACGTGGTAGGGGTCCTCGATTCGATCACTGGGTTCAATCCTCGGCCAGAACGTGAGATTTTTTAAGAGTCCGTGACACATGATTGCCACATAATGTTAAACTAGTCTTTAGCTCCTAACAGGTAGCAAATAAACATGTTTATTTGCCACCTGCTCCTAACCATTTAACTTCTTCTTTCAATGCATATGGTAAGAATGTGTGTGAGTGTTTGTGTGTATGTTTAAATTTGTTTTGTTTCTTGTAATTAGTTACATGTATGTTATTTACCCTTAACCCGGTAAACGGGTATACTTGTGCAATGAATAAATTCTATTCTATTCTTAATTCTGTATCTTTCATAAAATTCACATTATTGATCAACAAATACCTGACCTACGCAGCTGTGCTGAGATAGACAAGGGTGTCAAATAACTCACAGTTGAAGGTGAGCCATTGTCAGCGGCTCCTACTAAAGACAGAAAAGGACTTTTGCCACCGAAAAGGACCGAAAAGAACTTTAGGGCACCGAAAAGGACCTTTTAAATGCCATTTTATATGATAAAACGTTTGAAAAAATATATAGGATAAAATATTTTATTTCTAAACATAATTTTCTAAAACATTAAATGAAAAATGCCCCTTTCGGTGCCTGAAATTCGCCATTTGCGATGTCCTTTTCGGTACATGGCATCTCTTCACTGACCAGAAGTGGAGTCCTTTTTGGTGCTGTAATATTTTTGTGAAATTTAAGGATGAAGATACTATAAATCACAAAATTATTTTCAAGCGCTGATTAATATCATGATGATAGTAAAAATTGTAAAACATATGTTTTATATGGCATTTAACGGCAAATAAAAGTCCTTTTCGGTGCCCGAAAGTCCTTTTCGGTGGCAAAAGTCCTTTTCTGTCTTTAGTAGGACCGATTGTCAGCCACATCAAATTATGAGACTCGTGATTTCTCTGAAAACTGATACAGATTATGATGTACACAATCTGCAGGTCGACAATCAAGTTGGTAATTATCAGGCTGATAAAAATCAAATTGGTTGTGATCAAACGGGTTATGGTGTACATGATGATCAAGTTGATGTTCAGATTGGAGTTGGTCAGATTGATTATGATGTACATACTCGCCAGGCTGCCAGTCATGGTGATGACCCTCAGGTTGATAACTGTCTGGTTGACAGTTGTCAAGTTGGTTGCCATCAAACTGATGATGATGTACATGATGATCCACTTGATGTTCATGTTGGTGTTGTTCAAGATGATTATGACGTACATTCTCGCCAGGTTGCCAGTCATATTGATGACACTCAGGTTGATAATTGTCTTGTTGACAGTTGTCAAGTTGGTTGCCATCAAACTGATGATGATGTACATGATGATCCACTTGATGTTCATGTTGGTGTGGTTCAAGATGATTATGACGTACACTCTCACGAGGTTGCCAGTCATGTTGATGACACTCAGGTTGATAATTGTCTGGTTGACAGTTGTCAAGTTGGTTGCCATCAAACTGATGATGATGTACATGATGATCCACTTGATGTTCATGTTGGTGTGGTTCAAGATGATTATGACGTACACTCTCACGAGGTTTCCAGTCATGTTGATGACACTCAGGTTGATAATTGTCTGGTTGACAATTGTCAAGTTGGTTGCCATCAAACTGATGATGATGTACAAAATGACCCACTTGATGTTCATGTTGGTGTTGTTCAAGATGATTATGACGTACATTCTCGCCAGGTTGCCAGTCATATAGATGACACTCAGGTTGATAATTGTCTTGTTGACAGTTGTCAAGTTGGTTGCCATCAAACTGATGATGATGTACATGATGATCCACTTGATGTTCATGTTGGTGTGGTTCAAGATGATTATGACGTACACTCTCGCCAGGTTGCCAGTCATGTTGATGACACTCAGGTTGATAATTGTCTGGTTGACAGTTGTCAAGTTGGTTGCCATCAAACTGATGATGATGTACAAAATGATTCACTGGATGTTCATGTTGGTGTTGTTCAAGATGATTATGATGTACATTCTCGCCAGGTTGCCAATCATGTTGATGACACTCAGGTTGATAATTGTCTGGTTGACAGTTGTCAAGTTGGTTGCCATCAAACTGATGATGATGTACATGATGATCCACTTGATGTTCATGTTGGTGTTGTTCAAGATGATTATGACGTACATTCTCGCCAGGTTGCCAGTCATATTGATGACACTCAGGTTGATAATTGTCTTGTTGACAGTTGTCAAGTTGGTTGCCATCAAACTGATGATGATGTACATGATGATCCACTTGATGTTCATGTTGGTGTGGTTCAAGATGATTATGACGTACACTCTCACGAGGTTGCCAGTCATGTTGATGACACTCAGGTTGATAATTGTCTGGTTGACAGTTGTCAAGTTGGTTGCCATCAAACTGATGATGATGTACATGATGATCCACTTGATGTTCATGTTGGTGTGGTTCAAGATGATTATGACGTACACTCTCACGAGGTTCCCAGTCATGTTGATGACACTCAGGTTGATAATTGTCTGGTTGACAGTTGTCAAGTTGGTTGCCATCAAACTGATGATGATGTACAAAATGATCCACTTGATGTTCATGTTGGTGTTGTTCAAGATGATTATGACGTACATTCTCGCCAGGTTGCCAGTCATATAGATGACACTCAGGTTGATAATTGTCTTGTTGACAGTTGTCAAGTTGGTTGCCATCAAACTGATGATGATGTACATGATGATCCACTTGATGTTCATGTTGGTGTGGTTCAAGATGATTAATGCGTACACTCTCGCCAGGTTGCCAGTCATGTTGATGACACTCAGGTTGATAATTGTCTGGTTGACAGTTGTCAAGTTGGTTGCCATCAAACTGATGATGATGTACAAAATGATCCACTTGATGTTCATGTTGGTGTTGTTCAAGATGATTATGATGTACATTCTCGCCAGGTTGCCAATCATGTTGATGACACTCAGGTTGATAATTGTCTGGTTGACAGTTGTCAAGTTGGTTGCCATCAAACTGATGATGATGTACATGATGATCCACTTGATGTTCATGTTGGTGTTGTTCAAGATGATTATGACGTACACTCTCGCCAGGTTGCCAGTCATGTTTATGACACTCAGGTTGATAATTGTCTGGTTGATAGTTGTCAAGTTGGTTGCCATCAAACTGATGATGATGTACATAATGATCCACTTGATGTTCATGTTGGTGTTGTTCAAGATGATTATGACGTACCTTCTCGCCAGGTTGCCAGTCATGTTAATGACACTCAGGTTGCTAATTGTCTGGTTAATAGTTATCAAATTGGTTGCCATCAAACTGATGATGATGTACAAAATGATCCACTTGATGTTTATGTCGGTGTTGTTCAAGATGATTATGACGTACACTCTCGCCAGGTTGCCAGTCATGTTGATGACACTCAGGTTGGTAATTGTCTGGTTGACAGTTGTCAAGTTGGTTGCCATCAAACTGATGATGATGTACATGATGATCCACTTGATTGTGACCGTCATTGTGATTTGGAAGGTCAGTTTTATGCGGAGACTCATATTTGCCGAGTTGGTTATAGTGTTGTGGATGAGAGTGTTGAGAATGATGAGTTTGTTATTATTGACTTGCCTGGAGAAAATTGTTACGCAGAAGGTTTTACACACGATCGACACGGGTGTAGAGCCTTATGCGTCGCCAGGACGGCGGAGGGTGATTTCCGGTTAAAGGGTTATCTACCAGTGTATTACACTAACAAGGAAACTCTAACAACGTTAGAATTTTTTGAAGTTTATATATAATGTAAATTCTATATACAACGATACAATTTACAACAATTCACAATTACAATAATATACAACACATATCAGTTCATGTCGCTGGCCCAAGTAAGGTGTTTGTTTCAAATCTGTAATCGATTTGCGTACAATACGCAAATAGATTACCGTCTGACGTCAACACCGTACTCGGCTCAGCGCCATGAACTAAAGGAAAACACAAAGAACAAAAAACGTTAGTTTGAGCTCATACAAAAAAACAAGGCCTTATGTTGGTAGACTTCAATTCGTCGTTCCCTGGATCATGTCATGGGCCAGTCCATATATCATGAGGAACACCAACTTATATTAACACGTGCACGATTATATACTGGTCGCTCCCTGGATCGTACCAGGGACCAGTCTATATATATTAACACACCTTAGTGGACGAACACTGTCCCACACTTGATGTGACCTTCAGATCTTATCACAGAATCTGGCAAAACTGTGCTAACTACTTCCGCCTACATTTTGTGCTTCCCGCCTCTGCTTAGGAACCATGCACAAACGGCGTTGTATTTGAATGTTTAAGTTATTTATAGACGCTCAACCCTGGTAAGGGCATATAGCGTCTAAACGTCAGCAATTTAAAACGTTTCTATAAGACAAATTCAAAAACGATTAAATGTTTAAAGTATTATGTTACGTCCAAATGATAAAAATGTTATGTACAATAAAAGACTAAATCTTGTTAAAAAGTCCAGCTTCCTTTAAAAAATTAATAATTTGGATAGAAGAAACTTTGTTAAAAAGCTCGGTTATGGTTTTAATGTTGTAATGTTTTGAACGAATATGGTTAAAGTCAATGCACGACACAAGAAGATGTTTGATAGTAATGACTTCATTGCATGGTATGCACAATGGTGCAACCTCATTATTTAATAAAAACGAATGTGTAATTCTGGTATGCCCTATTCGGCATCTGGTAATGACAGTCTGTTCTTTTCTATTTGATAGTATATTGTCCTTGCTGTGAAAATCTGGTTTAATTTGTCGGAGTTTGTTATGAATTTGATTATCCCAATTAGTTTGACATTTTGATTTGATATATGTATTAATTTGAGATTTAAAATCTGAGTGCGGAATTCGGAAGGTACTTTCTGGTAAATTTAAAGCCGCCTTGGCCTCTTTATCGGCCAGGTCATTTCCACGAATATTGACGTGACTTGGAACCCAGCAAAAGATTATTTCTTTTGATGGTAACTGAAAATATTTACAAAGTAATTTTTGTATTAAAGGATTGGGGTGATTGACGTTTTTAAGTGATGATAAAACAGAAAGTGAGTCTGAGAATATAATAAACTGATTGTTTTCTTGAACTGAAATTTGATTGAGGGCCAAATCTATGGCTTTAGCTTCAGCTGTAAATATAGAGCTGCCATTTGGTAATCGTATAGTATCTGTGAATAGGGAACTAACAACCGAACATGCAACTTTATCTTCCTGTTTTGAACCATCCGTATAGATTGTGGTATGGTTCGGAAAATTAGATTTTACTTGCAAGAATTCTGATTGAAGAAGGTCAGGGTTCGTCTGTGATTTTTTATTCTTGTGTAATGATAAAATAACGTTAGGAGGTTTTAATGTCCATGGCTCTTGGACAGGTAAAGAAAATTTCTGGATGTTTTTAATGTCAATATGAGAGTCTACTAGCAAAGGTTTAATACGTAAACCCAAGGGTTTAATAGATCTCGGTTTGTTGTTATAAAATATTTCATACCGAGGGTTAAAAACACAATCGTAAGCAGAATTCTTTGGGTTTGCAGCTAGTTTTGATACATATTGTAGTGATAATTTCTCTCTTCTGATATATAGAGACGGTTCATTCGACTCTGCGTAAAGACTTTCTACGGGAGATGTTCGAAATGCTCCAAGAGCAAGACGTAACCCCTGATGATGAATGGTGTCAAGACATTTAAGGTATGATTTTCGTGCCGAACCATATACGACTGAACCATAATCCAGTTTAGATCTCACAAGAGATCTATACAGGTTTAGAAGTACAGTACGATCTCCTCCCCAATTTGTATTGGAGAGCACTTTTAAAACATCTAAAGCTTTTAAACATTTAGCTTTCAAAGCTTTTATGTGAGGAATAAAAGTGAGTTTCTTATCGAACAGAAGGCCTAAGAATTTGGCCTCATTTACAACTGGAATTGGCGATCCATAAATGTTAAGAACTGGGTCGGGGTGCAAACCCCTCAACTGACAGAAATGAACACATTGGGTTTTAGTTTTAGAAAATTTGAAGCCGTTTTCTGTGGCCCAGGTCTCTACTTTATTCAGGCATCTTTGAAGTCTGAATTCTATGTTTTCCATATTTTTCGATTTGTAAAAGATGCCAAAGTCGTCAACATATAACGAAGAATCGGTATCGTTAACACATTTAACAATGTTATTGATTTTTATGTTAAATAAAGTAGGTGATAAAATACTTCCCTGAGGAACACCCTGTTCCTGTTTAAAAGTGTCAGACAATGTAGACCCTATTCTAACATTAAAGGATCTGTCAGATAAGAAATTCGAAATAAAGTTTGGAAGTCGGCCTCGAAGGCCAAGATTATGTAAATCTTTCATGATGCCATATTTCCACGTCGTGTCGTACGCTTTCTCCAGATCAAAAAATATTGCGACGACATGTTCTTTTTTCACAAATGCATCACGAATAAAAGTTTCTAATCGAACTAAATGATCTACAGTACTGTGATTCTTACGAAAGCCCGCTTGATTTCTGGAAATCAAGTTATTTGACTCCAGGAACCAAACGAGCCTATCGTTAATCATTCTCTCCATTGTTTTACATATGCAACTTGTTAACGCTATCGGTCGGTAATTTGTAGCTTCCGTCTTATCCTTTCCCGGTTTGGGAATAGGAATGATGATTGCTTTATGCCAGTCTTCTGGAAAATTTCCAGTATGCCATATATCGTTCAACATATTAAGTAAGATCTCCAATGCATCAGGTGGTAAATGCTTAAGGATTTGATAATGAATATCGTCCGGCCCTGCGGCCGTATCTTTACATTTATCAAGAGACTCTTTTAGTTCTGATATACTGAAGGGAAGATTATATTTTTCGTTATTTAACGACTGAAAATTTAAATTTTCTGATTCTTTTTCAGTTTTCAGTTCCTGAAATCGTTGACTGTAATTTGAACTTGAAGAATTTTTCTGAAAGTTTTCGCCTAATGCATTGGAAATCTCTGCAGTGGAAAAACATTTGTTACCGTTGGAAGATTTAATATGAACACATTCAGATTTCTTGTTTTTTCCACTAGTTTTTCGTATCATTTCCCATATCTTTTTTACTGGCGTTTTAGGATTTAATTTATTGACATATTGTTGCCATGATGAACGTTTGGCTTCTTTAATAGTTCTTCGTGCTTTAGCACGAGTTAATTTTGAATGTACATGATTTTCACGAGACGGATTTTTATTAAATTTTCGTAAAGACGATTTGCGTTTGTTTATTGCAGTTTTACATTCATAAGTAAACCATGGATTACGCCTTTTTGAACTTGTCGAGGATTTCGGAATACTTTCTTCCGAAATTGCATGTAATGCTGATGTAAAAGCAGACATATCTTCTGCTGTTTTGAACTTTTCAGAGCTAAGCCGCTCCTGACATGATGTTACGAACATTTCCCAATTTGCTTTTTTCAAATTCCATCGAGAATGCTGTTCTTCATCAGATGAATCAATTTCTTTAATTATGATTGGGAAGTGATCGCTTCCATGCAGGTCATCACAAACTGACCAGTCAAAATCTAAATATATATTAGGATGACAAATAGACAAATCTATGGCAAAATAATTTCCCGTGGGAGGGTGAAGATATGTAGGCTGTTTTTCATTAAGTATACACAAATCATTTTCAGCAATTACATCTTCAATGATTTCTCCTCTGTCATTTGTATCCAAACAACCCCAGGTTTTATTGTGACCATTGAAGTCACCAACTAACATAAATGGCTGCGGCAATTGGTCTACTAGATTGACCAAGGAATTTTTAGAAAGTACATCATTTGGCGGAATATAGATAGAGCATATCGTTACTTTTTTGGATAAAGTAACATTGACGGCAACTGCTTGCAAGTTTGTATTCAGATTAAACTGACTATGTGGAATGTTAGATTTTACGAGAATCGAAGTTCCTCCTGATGCTCTTTGACCATCAGGACAAATATAATTAAACATACTAAAATCTCTAAAACTAACATTATCTGACTGCTTTAAAAAGGTTTCTTGAAGACAAATGACACTTGGAGATAGAAGAGACATTAAAATTAGTAATTCATTATAATTTGCTTTAAGACCACGACAGTTCCACTGTATTATTGACTTTTTATCCATGTTTAAATGAATGGGAGAGAAAAAAACGTGTCAGGAGACCAATCAGGAGAATATACTTCTCCTAAGCAGTATCCATGTCATCCTCCAAAGCGCCATATTTATTGACCGTTTTAACAGGATCCGGAGATCCTTTGCCGAGCTTATTGGAGGACGAACCTCCGATGGCAGGTTTATTGGAGGACGAACCTCCGCCAGAATGTGATCGACGGCCAGAGCCGTGACCAGAAGGAGAACGATGTTTATCCTTCTCCTTCTGCGCTTTAGCCGCCGCTTTAAGCTGTTCCTTAGTCTGCCTAGCAGACTGCGAACCAGACGAACTAGACTGTGAACTAGACTGTGAATTAGACTGTGAACTAGACTGAGAATTAGACTGAGAACTAGACTGAGAATTAGTTGGACGAGCCGCCGAAGCGGCTCGAGGCTGTGAACCTGAGCCAGAGCGGGCTGTAGTTGCTCTTGGCTGAGATGTTGGCTGAGATGTTTGTTTTACAGATGGTGAAATAACTTTAGAGGATGGTAAAATGTCAAAATCTTTTTCGAAAAATTGGGTACCAGTAGTTTTTGTTTCGGGTCTTGCCAGTGAGTGTACAATTTTTGTGAAGTCCAAATCCGATGTTTGAGTTTGGCTTTCATACAATTTCCTAGCTTCCAAATATGTAACATTTTTGTTGACTTTAATTTTCAAAATTTCTTTTTCTTTTTTCCATATTTCACATACACTGGATCGAGAGACGTGATCTTTGCCGCATTTAACGCATTTGGCCGGATTTTTGCACGCGGAGGTATGGTGGTCATGACCTCCCGCGCCACAAGTCGCACAAACAGATCCGGGATCAACGGGGCAATTGTTTTCGTGATGGCCAAACCTCTGACAGTTGAAACACCGCAGAGGATTTGGCACATACACGTCAACCGGAACAACTCTGTAAAAGATTTTTAACGATTTCGGTACTGTGACGGAGTTGAACGTGAGAAGTAACGTATTCGTCTCAACAGTTTCGTGATCTTTTTTGATGGTAAAGCGTTTGCAGGCGGTCACGCCCTGTTCTCTTAGATAGTCAACGATTTCATTTTCTTTTTCCCCTTTCAGCATCCTGTCACGGATGATGCCTTTTGATGAATTGAGGCTTGTATGCTCCGTGACAGAGACTTTAAGGCCAAAAAAGGTGGAAATTTTCAACAGATTGTCCGTTTGAGCTTTTCGGCATGTTTCAACTAGCAGAGTCTTGTTTTTTAGTTTTTTAACAGATTTAGGTGTCCCAATTAAACTTTCAATTTGTTTTTCAATCACGAAAGGGGAAAGGGTCGTGACCGCCTTCTCTTCAAGTGACTGAATGACTAGAAATTTAGAGAAACTAACATTACCTTGAAATGTGAAATATGAGGGCCGGTCCGCGTCGTCATCAGAGTCCATTAGAAATCTTCTCTTATTTGAGGATCCCATGATTGATGTTTATTATTCATTGGCTATGCGCTTCACCCTCCGCGGAGTCCTACAAGGGGACGTTTTAGGGGAACGGATCTCCTATTCCCAACGCCAAAGCTACATAACCATTATACTCAACGATCAAATCCCTCGGTTTAAACCCCCAATGCTGAAGGCCGAAAAATATGCCCGTCAATTAACCCATCAGCCGCTGCCCATCGAAAATACCCATATAGAAAGAAACGAAGGGAATATTTTAAGCCCGGTATGTACCATTATAGATACGTATAAAGAAAGAAGGAAGTGAAGGATCAAGAAGCGCATTTCTAGAGCTTAGCACGACTGAGCCGATTGAAACGGGTCGGGCCTAACCCGAAACGCTCGTCTATCTGAAGCCAGGGCCAAAGTAGTGTGTTGGAAAGCTGGAGATCCCCGGGCTTCCCTCAACTACCAGGATCCCTTTTTCCAGCATACGAGACGCCACCCACGGCAAACAGGTGGCTCCTGTTTTGACAGGGAATTTCACCCCGTCCACTACAGAAGTAAAGTGGCCTGTTAATTTTATTCCCCACAGACAAAGGGAAAAAGAGAACCGTTTGCTGAAAAGACGTCTTTGGCGTTGTCGGAATAGAAGATCCATATCCGGAGTATATGCTATGAGACTAATAAGTTGTCAAAGTTACTATATAGGTAAGAAGAGGTAGTAACATATAAGATTTGTTAATGATTTGAAACTAAGGTATATGCAAACAAAACGTAGCAGACAAATGCTACAGAAGACATTGTTTATTATTTTTCTGTTGAGACAAATTTCTTAATAATTTTAAAGTGCAACGTGCTCGAGTTTGGAAAAGTGACACATACACAAGACAATTGTTATATACAGATGAGGTAATAATCTTCGTCCCGTGTGCGACCCACGGGCACAGAATGATACACAAACAAATGAAGCATGTTAGTATCATGAAATAGTAAAGATCGAAAGGATAGAATTCGCGTTTGATGTCTACTTAAATATATCTAAAATTTCAAAATGGGGTTTATTTAAATTCGCACGTTGGATCTGTTTGTACGTAAGATTTGATCATTTAAATTTGATCAGTTAAACTGTATGAACTATATAACGGACGGTTGCTTATATAGTGGGGTTTCACCACCTGCTCAAGCGAAAGCATCCAACTATTTATACCCCCCGGTTGGCACGGGGCCACGGCGTTGTAACTGCCTCTACCCGGGTTGGTATTAACCTGGAGACGTATATCGAATCTCCAGGTGAGACGTGGCTCTAAGCCCTAACAGCTGACTGCCGGACTTGATGTGCCTAAAAATAACGAACTTACACTTAATACATTGTAACTACATATTAACAATACGTAAGACTTGGGCCTGTCTTGGAAATACCATACAACGCCCTCGGCGAATGCCGAGCATAACGTGCACACGCCAGCCGTGTCACTAGACACGACTCGCGCTCACGATGTAAAGCTAAAAGTGGGCTTACCACTTCCGCCAATGAAGAAACGTAGATCCTACCACGCATGTGCGTCGAAGGATCTGACGCCAAACATTGACAAGAAGTATACTGACGTCAACAGGCATTACCATGACATACCCCACATAAAACATGAATAATCTAGACAATGACCTATTTACATTAAACTGATTGACCAAAATCTAACTCGCATATGTATTAATTCTACATTTGCCATAGAATATAATAGCTGAATAAGCGTTTCTCACACATTTGGGATCATAACGTTTGATCTGACATCATGACATCAATGATGTTATACCATATGACGCCGTCTAATGAAGGCAAATCAAACGCATGATGACCAAATGTTACCATTATAACTTATGGAAAAAAACCCTTAATGCGGTGCATGCTATGGCGTCAATTGACGTCACGAGTATATACATTAGTTCCATTACAAATCAATCTACTTCTATAGGCCACGTATACGTGAAACTAATATAAAAAGTGCTGACGTCGCAATAACATGATGCAACTGACTTCATATGAATAACATGAATGCAACTGACGTCACATGAATAACATGAATACAACTGACGTCACTGGACGTCAAATAGACGCGCACCAGTGAAACTAATGTAAAAAGTGCTGACGTCGCAATAACATGAATGCAACTGACGTCACATGAATAACATGAATGCAACTGACGTCACTGGACGTCAAATAGACGCACACCATTGCAACCAACATCAGTGATATAAACTATTTCCGTAATTTACAAAACTTCCTAATATACAAATACCATGCGCAGCATGGTCAGTATAAACAAAATTGGTCGACATATGCACAGCCTGATCACTGTCAACAAAATCAAATCAGTCGACACATATAATCATACCATATCAATCAGAAGTCACATTTTTCATTCTTAGCCAAACTATTCTAAATAAATATAATAAGATCTTACCGTTCTGGTCTAAACTCAGAATCTGGGCACACAACAATATAACATCCTCAGTATAAGAATTAAACAGCCACGTCTAACTTTTCAATAAAAGATAGGCGTATAAATAGTATGCGTCTCACATTTAAATCATGGGAATCGAATATAAGCGTGCAGGTACTCACATTAAAATCATGCAACACGCTGTCCACAATCAAAAGACTCGTGCAGGTATTCACCTTAAAATCATGCAATATGCTGTCCACGAGAGGTATTCACAAACAACCCATGCATAACGTAGTCACAATTTCCGTAAACGTTTTATTACCACAGTTACCCTAAAAACTGTAGCCTTACTGATTGAAAGGATTAAAATAATCTCGACGATATAGTGGACGATTAGATCCATTTCGTAACATAGGTTTCCCCTTAGGGAGAAAAAAACATAACAATGTTTCTTTTCTGAAATAGTACGAAATGCGATCGAATCGTAGGCTATGTCAAAACTGGAAAACTAGCTATATTCACAACAACGGTGCGATGCATAACGTGGCCAAACTATCTACTAAGGTAGTCCGCCCCCAAATTATCTTGGCCGCGGATAGCAACGATCCTGAATCTGTACGGCTGTAATTTCATGGCCCAACGCATGATTCGGGGATTGAGCACCTTAGCTGTCTGCATATAAGACAAAGGTTTGTGGTCAGTTTCAAGTAGGAACTCCGCCCCATACAGGTACTTACGAAATTTCTCAACACCCCAGATAATACCCAAACATTCCTTCTCAATTACAGAGTAGTTCTTTTCCCGAGGTAACAATTTCTTGCTAGCATAAGCAATCGGCAAACGACCTTCACCTTCGAACTCCTGAAGCAAAATAGCTCCAAGACCAACGTCTGAAGCGTCTGTTCGAAGTACAAACGGGTTACCTTCTTGAAAAACAGGTAAGCGAAGAATAGGACTAGACGTGAGCCTACTCTTCAGGGTTTGAAATGCCCTTTCATGCTGATCTTGCCAATCTTTGATAGAATTAGGTCTATCCCGTTTAGTTAAATCAGTCAGAGGAGAAGCTATGGATGAGAAATTTGGGATAAAACGACGGTAAAACCCAGCTAATCCCAGAAAAGATTTAATTTGCCTTTTCGTACGTGGACGAGGAGCATCTCTGATAGCCTGTATCTTGTCCTCTTGCGGTCGTACCGTCTGTCCGACGATATTGTGACCAAGGCACTCGATACTGCCATATCCGATCATGCATTTAGATGGTTTTGCCGTCAATTTGGCCGACCTGAGCCGATCTAACACTTGACGTAATGACGTCACATGATCCTTCCATGTTTCAGTAAATATCCACATGTCATCAACAAAGCTGTCAACATTTGGGAGATTGGACAATATGATTCTCATTAACCTACAAAATGAGGCTCCCGAATTGACCAAACCGAAGGGCATAGTTTTAAACTGGAATAAACCCTTAGGCGTTTCAAATGCCGTCAAAGGTTTAGACCTTTCAGTAAGACTGACTTGCCAATAACCCTTACTCAGGTCCATCTTTGTAAAGAATTTATGTCCCGACATTTTATTGATAACCTCCTCCATATTTGGCATAGGTTCTGCATCGAATTCCGTCACTTTGTTAAGCTTCCGGAAGTCGATACAGAATCTAACCGATCCGTCTTTCTTCGGAACTAGGACAACAGGAGATGAATACGGTGAAATCGACGGCTCGATTACCCCTAAATCTAACATATCCTGTATCTCCGTCTCCATGACGTTACGCGTCTTATACGGGATAGAATAACCTTTCGTCCGTATGGGTTCTGACGTGAGTAGTTTGATATCGTGCTTTATTTGATCAGTTCGACCGGGTAAACTTGATAGTACATCCGGGTACTGTTTAATCAACGCTTCAATCTCCATACGTTGTTCTGACGTTAAGGTATCCGAGATACTGACGTCATTATAAGTTTCCGGCTCTTTAGCTGTCGGAAAAGCACAATCATCAAGAGAAAATTCATCACTACCATCGTCATCAACCGACTCTGTAGTCTCAGTCGACAATAAACAATGTGACGGCACAGTACGACGTTCGACATACTGTTTCAGCATATTAGCATGATATGTACTCACGACACCATTGACGTCGATTTTATAGTCCATTCTATTCACCACCTCTACTACTTCATATGGACCCTTCCACTGCAATAACAGTTTATTACTGTCAGTTGGCAGTAATAACAGTACTTTATCTCCCACGTTAAATTTACGCGACCTAGCGCGTTTGTCATAATAAGCCTTTTGCTTTACCTGTACTTTCCGTAAATTATCATGTGCTAATTTACACGTCTGCTCTAACCGTTCTCTCAACTCAATTACGTACTGGTACGTAGACAGAACCTGCTCATCCTGTACCTCTTCAGACCATAATTCACGTAATATTGTCATAGGGCCCTTAACGTTACGTCCGTATAACAGTTCGAACGGAGAAAACCCTAATGACTCCTGCGGAACCTCCCTTATTGCAAACAGTAGTGCTGGGAGATATTTATCCCAGTCTTTTGGACGTTCTGCGCACATCCTACGTAGCATTTGCTTCAACGTCGCGTGAAAACGCTCTACGAGACCGTTGCAGATAGGATGATACGGCGTCGTGGTTAACTGCTGGAGTGATAACAGCCTGCTTACTTCTTTCATAACTTCAGCAGTAAACTGACTTCCGCAATCTGTTAACATTTCATCAGGTATGCCAACTCTACTAAACATCTCAACTAACGCTTCGGCAACGCGTTCTGTCTCAATGCCGGGTAACGCTACCGCCTCGGGATATCTCGTCGCATAGTCTATCATTGTTAAAATATAGCGGGATTTCCTGTCAGAACGAGGTTCTATCGGTCCGACTATATCAACCGCGACTCGTTTAAATGGTGTGTCAATCTGTGGCAACTTTCCTAAAGGAACCTTAGTGACACGACCTTTTTGAATAGTCCTTTGACATATGTCACAAGATTTACAAAACCTTGCCACATCACCACAAATTCCAGGCCAAAAGAACTCAGTTAACACTCTATCCATAGTTTTCTTTATGCCCAAATGACCTGACATCAAGGTTTCGTGCGCCAATCTTAACACCTTCTCACGAAAACCTTCAGGGATAATAAGTTGCAAAGTGACCTTGTTTCCCTTAGTAAACTGCCTATACAATAAATCTTTCTTTCGGATAAACTTAGTTTCACCTCGGTTCAATCCACGACTAATAGTCACATTCCCAGATTCCACTCTTTGCCTTATGCCATTCAATTTAGGGTCAACAACTTGGGCCTGCTTCAATGCCTCCTTATCACTAGCAATAATTTGATCAGGAACTTTAAGTTTCCTATAGACCTATTCACCTTGCTTAGCTTGTGACCTAGTCACTGCCGCCATTGCAAAATGGGACATATCGGGAAGTTTTGACCCGTCAATATTTCCAATAACCAGGTCATACAATGTATCTTCCATGCACAATGCCTCAGTTTTTCCTGTGAAAAATGGACAATCTATGTCAACCATTGCTAAGGGATACCTTTGGGTGGATTCATCAATCAAAGTTACATCAGATTCTCTACCAAGTAGCTGATCATTAGAAACCAAGTTTCTACGAACGACACACCCAGTACAACCTGTGTCCCTTAAAACTACAACAGTCTTACCATTAACCGTACCCTGCGCTGTTGGTAATCGCGACCTTAAAAAGTAACAGACACCTTCCCTATCCACGTTATCATTGATTAGTGGACTTTCTTCCTTACTCTTATAGAGACCTTCAATTTCATGAGACCTATTCATTGTAGTTTTACAAAAACTCATTTGATGTCCGCCACCCCGACCACGTCCGCGGGAATAACCCCGACCACGGCCACGATCTGAATTACTACCCTTCGTCTGCACAGTATCGCTCTTACTCTGTGATCTTTGTGTCTCATCTTTCGGTGCATAACTACTCCCCTTACTTCCGCTATATCCGCTTGCACTTGCAACCACCTCCGCACTATATGCTTGCTTCCTATCGGGATTCTTAAAACATTTATATGTTAAATGTCCCTTACCACAAATACTACATTTTATCTCTGGCTTCGCACTCGGCTTATTATCAGATCTACTCTGTGTTACGCCCTTACTATCACGCTGCCCCTTATTAACACAAGCGTAGACACCGCCACGTGCTTCTGCAAATAAATCTGCTTCCCTAGCCATCTCACCTAGATTCGTGAATGTTTTCGGTTTCAAATGAACATATAGTTCTTTACTACAGGATTCTAAAAACTGATCCCTAGCGAAAAAATCACAAACAGCTTCGTAAGACTGGTCTACTTTCGCCATTTTCAACCATTTATTAAGATACGACCTAAGTCTACTACTAAACTGAATAAACGTTTCGGACTTTTCAGGCCTATCATAGCGAAATTTCTTCCTAAATCCGCGTTCAGTCATATCAAAATTCTTTAACAACGCATCTTCTAACTTGTCATAATCCGCTGCATCATCTACTGACAATCTATCGTAAACATCAAGCGCGCGACCTTTAAGTAATGCGCTTAAATATGCAGCCCAAACGTTTTTATCCCATTTATTCGCCGTCGCGTATTTCTCAAACCTTGATAAGTAACTATCCATCTTGTCCTTACTTTCATCAAAATACGGTAATTTGGGATCTCGCGCATGCGCTAACTTTTCAGCCTTCTGTTTTTCTAATTCAACTCTAAACGTTACCTTCTGCAAATCTATCTGATTCTTTAACTCGCGTTGCTGCAATTCAAAACTATACTTCAACTTTTCTAACTCAACTTCGCTCGACAACTTCGCTTCCTTATCGCTTTCGACTTGAGACAACTTAGCTTCCCTATCTTTCTCGGCTTGCCGCTCTATGCTTTCAATTCGCGCCATCTCGATTTCCCTATCCGCCGCAATCTTAGCTTCTTCCGTCGCCCTATCCGCCGCAATCTTAGCTAACTCAATTTCCCTATCTCTTTCGGCCTGCGCGATCCTAGCTAACTCAATTTCCCGGTCTTTATCGGCCTGCGCAAGCTTTTCTTTCTCCGCCGCGATCTTCTCTTTCTCCGCCGCGATCTTCTCTTTATCAAGTTCCCTTACCGCGTGCCTTTCTGCCCTTTCAGTCTCTTGCTGTTGCTTTACAAATTCCTGCAATGCCTGCCCTTCATAACCTAACTCCCTTCCCGTCTTAACTAACTGATCCATGACGCTTAACGTAATGCACACGTTACTTTAACTGAAGCCGACGTTCACTTATAGTCACACACGTTAACTAAAACGTTAACAATAATAATAACGAACTAATCCAACTAAAACGTTGATTAATTAGTATACTCGCGATCTGGACGTAGCCATTAAAGTTACGTTCATAATAGACCGGAAATGACGTCATAAACTGACGTTGACTTTACCGAGAACCTCTTTTCTCTACCATATGACACAATTAGATGACGTAAATAACCCACATTACAATTACGCCCAACTTGATCTAGCGTATCGGATATACAAACGTAAGGTATGTAACGCAACGTATTAACACTGACACGACAACTGTACGTCCTACATTACAAAACCTTATAAGATACCAACGGTAAATCAAACTTAAGATTCTGCTATTAGGTTTAAGTAATTGTAACGATATTATATTACGTTACGGGTAACCTACGTTACTAAATCAGGACATAAAATGGACCTCAGTAACGGTTACGACACAACGTACAAAACGTTTAAGTTAATAAACTTACAGATTGTCATGCAACAGCAGTGCCAAGGTACTCAACCGGACCTTAAAACTAAATATGTATCATCCGTGCCAAGACAATTCAGGTCTATATACCTCAGTTTCCCCACTCAGATATGCAACCTGTTACATTCTATCACAAATTAATGCATGGGCTCTCGCACTTCATCACGCAGGGAATAAGGATAGTTGACCTTAATTGAGTGTAGGTTACATTTACAAAGAATTTAGTGGCAAAATTGCTCCCCTAAAATTCACAGCCTTACGTCACCTTAGAAAAGAACAATCAGAAAGTCAATAATAATAAAAAAAAATGTCTGACAAAATTGTGCCTAGATTCTGTATATATTGTCAATGTGTTACACTGGCAGATATTAACCGGAAATCAAATCCCGTTACTTCATGACACCATGTTACGCAGAAGGTTTTACACACGATCGACACGGGTGTAGAGCCTTATGCGTCGCCAGGACGGCGGAGGGTGATTTCCGGTTAAAGGGTTATCTACCAGTGTATTACACTAACAAGGAAACTCTAACAACGTTAGAATTTTTTGAAGTTTATATATAATGTAAATTCTATATACAACGATACAATTTACAACAATTCACAATTACAATAATATACAACACATATCAGTTCATGTCGCTGGCCCAAGTAAGGTGTTTGTTTCAAATCTGTAATCGATTTGCGTACAATACGCAAATAGATTACCGTCTGACGTCAACACCGTACTCGGCTCAGCGCCATGAACTAAAGGAAAACACAAAGAACAAAAAACGTTAGTTTGAGCTCATACAAAAAAACAAGGCCTTATGTTGGTAGACTTCAATTCGTCGTTCCCTGGATCATGTCATGGGCCAGTCCATATATCATGAGGAACACCAACTTATATTAACACGTGCACGATTATATACTGGTCGCTCCCTGGATCGTACCAGGGACCAGTCTATATATATTAACACACCTTAGTGGACGAACACTGTCCCACACTTGATGTGACCTTCAGATCTTATCACAGAATCTGGCAAAACTGTGCTAACTACTTCCGCCTACATTTTGTGCTTCCCGCCTCTGCTTAGGAACCATGCACAAACGGCGTTGTAACTGCCTCTACCCGGGTTGGTATTAACCTGGAGACGTATATCGAATCTCCAGGTGAGACGTGGCTCTAAGCCCTAACAGCTGACTGCCGGACTTGATGTGCCTAAAAATAACGAACTTACACTTATTACATTGTAACTACATATTAACAATACGTAAGACTTGGGCCTGTCTTGGAAATACCATACAACGCCCTCGGCGAATGCCGAGCATAACGTGCACACGCCAGCCGTGTCACTAGACACGACTCGCGCTCACGATGTAAAGCTAAAAGTGGGCTTACCACTTCCGCCAATGAAGAAACGTAGATCCTACCACGCATGTGCGTCGAAGGATCTGACGCCAAACATTGACAAGAAGTATACTGACGTCAACAGGCATTACCATGACATACCCCACATAAAACATGAATAATCTAGACAATGACCTATTTACATTAAACTGATTGACCAAAATCTAACTCGCATATGTATTAATTCTACATTTGCCATAGAATATAATAGCTGAATAAGCGTTTCTCACACATTTGGGATCATAACGTTTGATCTGACATCATGACATCAATGATGTTATACCATATGACGCCGTCTAATGAAGGCAAATCAAACGCATGATGACCAAATGTTACCATTATAACTTATGGAAAAAAACCCTTAATGCGGTGCATGCTATGGCGTCAATTGACGTCACGAGTATATACATTAGTTCCATTACAAATCAATCTACTTCTATAGGCCACGTATACGTGAAACTAATATAAAAAGTGCTGACGTCGCAATAACATGATGCAACTGACTTCATATGAATAACATGAATGCAACTGACGTCACATGAATAACATGAATACAACTGACGTCACTGGACGTCAAATAGACGCGCACCAGTGAAACTAATGTAAAAAGTGCTGACGTCGCAATAACATGAATGCAACTGACGTCACATGAATAACATGAATGCAACTGACGTCACTGGACGTCAAATAGACGCACACCATTGCAACCAACATCAGTGATATAAACTATTTCCGTAATTTACAAAACTTCCTAATATACAAATACCATGCGCAGCATGGTCAGTATAAACAAAATTGGTCGACATATGCACAGCCTGATCACTGTCAACAAAATCAAATCAGTCGACACATATAATCATACCATATCAATCAGAAGTCACATTTTTCATTCTTAGCCAAACTATTCTAAATAAATATAATAAGATCTTACCGTTCTGGTCTAAACTCAGAATCTGGGCACACAACAATATAACATCCTCAGTATAAGAATTAAACAGCCACGTCTAACTTTTCAATAAAAGATAGGCGTATAAATAGTATGCGTCTCACATTTAAATCATGGGAATCGAATATAAGCGTGCAGGTACTCACATTAAAATCATGCAACACGCTGTCCACAATCAAAAGACTCGTGCAGGTATTCACCTTAAAATCATGCAATATGCTGTCCACGAGAGGTATTCACAAACAACCCATGCATAACGTAGTCACAATTTCCGTAAACGTTTTATTACCACAGTTACCCTAAAAACTGTAGCCTTACTGATTGAAAGGATTAAAATAATCTCGACGATATAGTGGACGATTAGATCCATTTCGTAACATAGGTTTCCCCTTGGGGAGAAAAAAACATAACAATGTTTCTTTTCTGAAATAGTACGAAATGCGATCGAATCGTAGGCTATGTCAAAACTGGAAAACTAGCTATATTCACAACAACGGTGCGATGCATAACGTGGCCAAACTATCTACTAAGGTAGTCCGCCCCCAAATTATCTTGGCCGCGGATAGCAACGATCCTGAATCTGTACGGCTGTAATTTCATGGCCCAACGCATGATTCGGGGATTGAGCACCTTAGCTGTCTGCATATAAGACAAAGGTTTGTGGTCAGTTTCAAGTAGGAACTCCGCCCCATACAGGTACTTACGAAATTTCTCAACACCCCAGATAATACCCAAACATTCCTTCTCAATTACAGAGTAGTTCTTTTCCCGAGGTAACAATTTCTTGCTAGCATAAGCAATCGGCAAACGACCTTCACCTTCGAACTCCTGAAGCAAAATAGCTCCAAGACCAACGTCTGAAGCGTCTGTTCGAAGTACAAACGGGTTACCTTCTTGAAAAACAGGTAAGCGAAGAATAGGACTAGACGTGAGCCTACTCTTCAGGGTTTGAAATGCCCTTTCATGCTGATCTTGCCAATCTTTGATAGAATTAGGTCTATCCCGTTTAGTTAAATCAGTCAGAGGAGAAGCTATGGATGAGAAATTTGGGATAAAACGACGGTAAAACCCAGCTAATCCCAGAAAAGATTTAATTTGCCTTTTCGTACGTGGACGAGGAGCATCTCTGATAGCCTGTATCTTGTCCTCTTGCGGTCGTACCGTCTGTCCGACGATATTGTGACCAAGGCACTCGATACTGCCATATCCGATCATGCATTTAGATGGTTTTGCCGTCAATTTGGCCGACCTGAGCCGATCTAACACTTGACGTAATGACGTCACATGATCCTTCCATGTTTCAGTAAATATCCACATGTCATCAACAAAGCTGTCAACATTTGGGAGATTGGACAATATGATTCTCATTAACCTACAAAATGAGGCTCCCGAATTGACCAAACCGAAGGGCATAGTTTTAAACTGGAATAAACCCTTAGGCGTTTCAAATGCCGTCAAAGGTTTAGACCTTTCAGTAAGACTGACTTGCCAATAACCCTTACTCAGGTCCATCTTTGTAAAGAATTTATGTCCCGACATTTTATTGATAACCTCCTCCATATTTGGCATAGGTTCTGCATCGAATTCCGTCACTTTGTTAAGCTTCCGGAAGTCGATACAGAATCTAACCGATCCGTCTTTCTTCGGAACTAGGACAACAGGAGATGAATACGGTGAAATCGACGGCTCGATTACCCCTAAATCTAACATATCCTGTATCTCCGTCTCCATGACGTTACGCGTCTTATACGGGATAGAATAACCTTTCGTCCGTATGGGTTCTGACGTGAGTAGTTTGATATCGTGCTTTATTTGATCAGTTCGACCGGGTAAACTTGATAGTACATCCGGGTACTGTTTAATCAACGCTTCAATCTCCATACGTTGTTCTGACGTTAAGGTATCCGAGATACTGACGTCATTATAAGTTTCCGGCTCTTTAGCTGTCGGAAAAGCACAATCATCAAGAGAAAATTCATCACTACCATCGTCATCAACCGACTCTGTAGTCTCAGTCGACAATAAACAATGTGACGGCACAGTACGACGTTCGACATACTGTTTCAGCATATTAGCATGATATGTACTCACGACACCATTGACGTCGATTTTATAGTCCATTCTATTCACCACCTCTACTACTTCATATGGACCCTTCCACTGCAATAACAGTTTATTACTGTCAGTTGGCAGTAATAACAGTACTTTATCTCCCACGTTAAATTTACGCGACCTAGCGCGTTTGTCATAATAAGCCTTTTGCTTTACCTGTACTTTCCGTAAATCATCATGTGCTAATTTACACGTCTGCTCTAACCGTTCTCTCAACTCAATTACGTACTGGTACGTAGACAGAACCTGCTCATCCTGTACCTCTTCAGACCATAATTCACGTAATATTGTCATAGGGCCCTTAACGTTACGTCCGTATAACAGTTCGAACGGAGAAAACCCTAATGACTCCTGCGGAACCTCCCTTATTGCAAACAGTAGTGCTGGGAGATATTTATCCCAGTCTTTTGGACGTTCTGCGCACATCCTACGTAGCATTTGCTTCAACGTCGCGTGAAAACGCTCTACGAGACCGTTGCAGATAGGATGATACGGCGTCGTGGTTAACTGCTGGAGTGATAACAGCCTGCTTACTTCTTTCATAACTTCAGCAGTAAACTGACTTCCGCAATCTGTTAACATTTCATCAGGTATGCCAACTCTACTAAACATCTCAACTAACGCTTCGGCAACGCGTTCTGTCTCAATGCCGGGTAACGCTACCGCCTCGGGATATCTCGTCGCATAGTCTATCATTGTTAAAATATAGCGGGATTTCCTGTCAGAACGAGGTTCTATCGGTCCGACTATATCAACCGCGACTCGTTTAAATGGTGTGTCAATCTGTGGCAACTTTCCTAAAGGAACCTTAGTGACACGACCTTTTTGAATAGTCCTTTGACATATGTCACAAGATTTACAAAACCTTGCCACATCACCACAAATTCCAGGCCAAAAGAACTCAGTTAACACTCTATCCATAGTTTTCTTTATGCCCAAATGACCTGACATCAAGGTTTCGTGCGCCAATCTTAACACCTTCTCACGAAAACCTTCAGGGATAATAAGTTGCAAAGTGACCTTGTTTCCCTTAGTAAACTGCCTATACAATAAATCTTTCTTTCGGATAAACTTAGTTTCACCTCGGTTCAATCCACGACTAATAGTCACATTCCCAGATTCCACTCTTTGCCTTATGCCATTCAATTTAGGGTCAACAACTTGGGCCTGCTTCAATGCCTCCTTATCACTAGCAATAATTTGATCAGGAACTTTAAGTTTCCTATAGACCTATTCACCTTGCTTAGCTTGTGACCTAGTCACTGCCGCCATTGCAAAATGGGACATATCGGGAAGTTTTGACCCGTCAATATTTCCAATAACCAGGTCATACAATGTATCTTCCATGCACAATGCCTCAGTTTTTCCTGTGAAAAATGGACAATCTATGTCAACCATTGCTAAGGGATACCTTTGGGTGGATTCATCAATCAAAGTTACATCAGATTCTCTACCAAGTAGCTGATCATTAGAAACCAAGTTTCTACGAACGACACACCCAGTACAACCTGTGTCCCTTAAAACTACAACAGTCTTACCATTAACCGTACCCTGCGCTGTTGGTAATCGCGACCTTAAAAAGTAACAGACACCTTCCCTATCCACGTTATCATTGATTAGTGGACTTTCTTCCTTACTCTTATAGAGACCTTCAATTTCATGAGACCTATTCATTGTAGTTTTACAAAAACTCATTTGATGTCCGCCACCCCGACCACGTCCGCGGGAATAACCCCGACCACGGCCACGATCTGAATTACTACCCTTCGTCTGCACAGTATCGCTCTTACTCTGTGATCTTTGTGTCTCATCTTTCGGTGCATAACTACTCCCCTTACTTCCGCTATATCCGCTTGCACTTGCAACCACCTCCGCACTATATGCTTGCTTCCTATCGGGATTCTTAAAACATTTATATGTTAAATGTCCCTTACCACAAATACTACATTTTATCTCTGGCTTCGCACTCGGCTTATTATCAGATCTACTCTGTGTTACGCCCTTACTATCACGCTGCCCCTTATTAACACAAGCGTAGACACCGCCACGTGCTTCTGCAAATAAATCTGCTTCCCTAGCCATCTCACCTAGATTCGTGAATGTTTTCGGTTTCAAATGAACATATAGTTCTTTACTACAGGATTCTAAAAACTGATCCCTAGCGAAAAAATCACAAACAGCTTCGTAAGACTGGTCTACTTTCGCCATTTTCAACCATTTATTAAGATACGACCTAAGTCTACTACTAAACTGAATAAACGTTTCGGACTTTTCAGGCCTATCATAGCGAAATTTCTTCCTAAATCCGCGTTCAGTCATATCAAAATTCTTTAACAACGCATCTTCTAACTTGTCATAATCCGCTGCATCATCTACTGACAATCTATCGTAAACATCAAGCGCGCGACCTTTAAGTAATGCGCTTAAATATGCAGCCCAAACGTTTTTATCCCATTTATTCGCCGTCGCGTATTTCTCAAACCTTGATAAGTAACTATCCATCTTGTCCTTACTTTCATCAAAATACGGTAATTTGGGATCTCGCGCATGCGCTAACTTTTCAGCCTTCTGTTTTTCTAATTCAACTCTAAACGTTACCTTCTGCAAATCTATCTGATTCTTTAACTCGCGTTGCTGCAATTCAAAACTATACTTCAACTTTTCTAACTCAACTTCGCTCGACAACTTCGCTTCCTTATCGCTTTCGACTTGAGACAACTTAGCTTCCCTATCTTTCTCGGCTTGCCGCTCTATGCTTTCAATTCGCGCCATCTCGATTTCCCTATCCGCCGCAATCTTAGCTTCTTCCGTCGCCCTATCCGCCGCAATCTTAGCTAACTCAATTTCCCTATCTCTTTCGGCCTGCGCGATCCTAGCTAACTCAATTTCCCGGTCTTTATCGGCCTGCGCAAGCTTTTCTTTCTCCGCCGCGATCTTCTCTTTCTCCGCCGCGATCTTCTCTTTATCAAGTTCCCTTACCGCGTGCCTTTCTGCCCTTTCAGTCTCTTGCTGTTGCTTTACAAATTCCTGCAATGCCTGCCCTTCATAACCTAACTCCCTTCCCGTCTTAACTAACTGATCCATGACGCTTAACGTAATGCACACGTTACTTTAACTGAAGCCGACGTTCACTTATAGTCACACACGTTAACTAAAACGTTAACAATAATAATAACGAACTAATCCAACTAAAACGTTGATTAATTAGTATACTCGCGATCTGGACGTAGCCATTAAAGTTACGTTCATAATAGACCGGAAATGACGTCATAAACTGACGTTGACTTTACCGAGAACCTCTTTTCTCTACCATATGACACAATTAGATGACGTAAATAACCCACATTACAATTACGCCCAACTTGATCTAGCGTATCGGATATACAAACGTAAGGTATGTAACGCAACGTATTAACACTGACACGACAACTGTACGTCCTACATTACAAAACCTTATAAGATACCAACGGTAAATCAAACTTAAGATTCTGCTATTAGGTTTAAGTAATTGTAACGATATTATATTACGTTACGGGTAACCTACGTTACTAAATCAGGACATAAAATGGACCTCAGTAACGGTTACGACACAACGTACAAAACGTTTAAGTTAATAAACTTACAGATTGTCATGCAACAGCAGTGCCAAGGTACTCAACCGGACCTTAAAACTAAATATGTATCATCCGTGCCAAGACAATTCAGGTCTATATACCTCAGTTTCCCCACTCAGATATGCAACCTGTTACATTCTATCACAAATTAATGCATGGGCTCTCGCACTTCATCACGCAGGGAATAAGGATAGTTGACCTTAATTGAGTGTAGGTTACATTTACAAAGAATTTAGTGGCAAAATTGCTCCCCTAAAATTCACAGCCTTACGTCACCTTAGAAAAGAACAATCAGAAAGTCAATAATAATAAAAAAAAATGTCTGACAAAATTGTGCCTAGATTCTGTATATATTGTCAATGTGTTACACTGGCAGATATTAACCGGAAATCAAATCCCGTTACTTCATGACACCATGTTACGCAGAAGGTTTTACACACGATCGACACGGGTGTAGAGCCTTATGCGTCGCCAGGACGGCGGAGGGTGATTTCCGGTTAAAGGGTTATCTACCAGTGTATTACACTAACAAGGAAACTCTAACAACGTTAGAATTTTTTGAAGTTTATATATAATGTAAATTCTATATACAACGATACAATTTACAACAATTCACAATTACAATAATATACAACACATATCAGTTCATGTCGCTGGCCCAAGTAAGGTGTTTGTTTCAAATCTGTAATCGATTTGCGTACAATACGCAAATAGATTACCGTCTGACGTCAACACCGTACTCGGCTCAGCGCCATGAACTAAAGGAAAACACAAAGAACAAAAAACGTTAGTTTGAGCTCATACAAAAAAACAAGGCCTTATGTTGGTAGACTTCAATTCGTCGTTCCCTGGATCATGTCATGGGCCAGTCCATATATCATGAGGAACACCAACTTATATTAACACGTGCACGATTATATACTGGTCGCTCCCTGGATCGTACCAGGGACCAGTCTATATATATTAACACACCTTAGTGGACGAACACTGTCCCACACTTGATGTGACCTTCAGATCTTATCACAGAATCTGGCAAAACTGTGCTAACTACTTCCGCCTACATTTTGTGCTTCCCGCCTCTGCTTAGGAACCATGCACAAACGGCGTTGTAACTGCCTCTACCCGGGTTGGTATTAACCTGGAGACGTATATCGAATCTCCAGGTGAGACGTGGCTCTAAGCCCTAACAGCTGACTGCCGGACTTGATGTGCCTAAAAATAACGAACTTACACTTATTACATTGTAACTACATATTAACAATACGTAAGACTTGGGCCTGTCTTGGAAATACCATACAACGCCCTCGGCGAATGCCGAGCATAACGTGCACACGCCAGCCGTGTCACTAGACACGACTCGCGCTCACGATGTAAAGCTAAAAGTGGGCTTACCACTTCCGCCAATGAAGAAACGTAGATCCTACCACGCATGTGCGTCGAAGGATCTGACGCCAAACATTGACAAGAAGTATACTGACGTCAACAGGCATTACCATGACATACCCCACATAAAACATGAATAATCTAGACAATGACCTATTTACATTAAACTGATTGACCAAAATCTAACTCGCATATGTATTAATTCTACATTTGCCATAGAATATAATAGCTGAATAAGTGTTTCTCACACATTTGGGATCATAACGTTTGATCTGACATCATGACATCAATGATGTTATACCATATGACGCCGTCCAATGAAGGCAAATCATACGCATGATGACCAAATGTTACCATTATAACTTATGGAAAAAAACCCTTAATGCGGTGCATGCTTTGGCGTCAATTGACGTCACGAGTATATAAATTAGTTCCATTACAAATCAATCTACTTCTATAGGCCACGTATACGTGAAACTAATATAAAAAGTGCTGACGTCGCAATAACATGATGCAACTGACTTCATATGAATAACATGAATGCAACTGACGTCACATGAATAACATGAATACAACTGACGTCACTGGACGTCAAATAGACGCGCACCAGTGAAACTAATGTAAAAAGTGCTGACGTCGCAATAACATGAATGCAACTGACGTCACATGAATAACATGAATGCAACTGACGTCACTGGACGTCAAATAGACGCACACCATTGCAACCAACATCAGTGATATAAACTATTTCCGTAATTTACAAAACTTCCTAATATACAAATACCATGCGCAGCATGGTCAGTATAAACAAAATTGGTCGACATATGCACAGCCTGATCACTGTCAACAAAATCAAATCAGTCGACACATATAATCATACCATATCAATCAGAAGTCACATTTTTCATTCTTAGCCAAACTATTCTAAATAAATATAATAAGATCTTACCGTTCTGGTCTAAACTCAGAATCTGGGCACACAACAATATAACATCCTCAGTATAAGAATTAAACAGCCACGTCTAACTTTTCAATAAAAGATAGGCGTATAAATAGTATGCGTCTCACATTTAAATCATGGGAATCGAATATAAGCATGCAGGTACTCACATTAAAATCATGCAACACGCTGTCCACAATCAAAAGACTCGTGCAGGTATTCACCTTAAAATCATGCAATATGCTGTCCACGAGAGGTATTCACAAACAACCCATGCATAACGTAGTCACAATTTCCGTAAACGTTTTATTACCACAGTTACCCTAAAAACTGTAGCCTTACTGATTGAAAGGATTAAAATAATCTCGACGATATAGTGGACGATTAGATCCATTTCGTAACAAAAATGAACTTCATGATTCCTGGGTCGACATTTCCCTTGACTCACAAAATAATTTGGATGAGGAAGCTTCTGTTGGACCTGAATGTCATATAAGTAATATAGAGGATAGCGTCTGTTCAAAAGATCATGGTATTGCTGGTGTCATTGATCTTGAAAATTACTGCCAAATATCCCATTTGCATGAAAACAATATGCATGAAAATGTAAGCTTTCCTCGTTATAGAGTAGAACCCCTTGACGACTGGTGCATTATAGAAACAGAGACTGATGGTGACTATGATAACAGTCTTCAAAGTTTTTCGGGTGGGGGTATGAAAATGTCGTATATATGGAATGCAAACAAAATCTAACCCCGAAGTTAGTACGTGAGATCGTTGAGAATCCAGATAAAAGTAAAATCACATTAGTACCCCCTGTCAAACCCAAAGCCGGGGAAGTGTACGTCTTTAGTCATGGGGGCGATGTATCAAAAAGCAATGACTGGAAATCTGACCGCTACATATGGCTACACAAAAATAGTTATGGACTGCCCAAAAGTCAAAGATCTTTTTGGACTCAAACATTTTACATATCCCAAGAGCAAGGCGATAAAATAGGTAGTTCTGTGTTTGTCCGAAAAGTATACTTTTTTAAGGATAAACCCGACTGGCCTTATTTCCTTATTCATTATTTAGGTGATGAATCTGTTTACAAAGACAGGCCTCACGGAAATAGTAAACAAAACAAAAATCCTTTTGTGCGCACATGCAAGTCGGTTTTAAATGGTATAAAAGATTCCGCTGCCACAAACAGCAACAAAAACGTAATGAAGTCTTACGCAGAGGCACAAGCAAATGTCGAAGTGCATGCTGTGCACCAGGCTGTCCTTAATCCCGCCGGAACTAAACAGGTACATAACACGGTATATCGCGAAAGACGAAAGATGAGACTTTCACAAGACGAAATGTACGCTACAGCCTTAGTAGCTTTTCAGCTTGACGACTACGTAAGTAAATACAGTGTTTACCCAGATATAGAATGTGTAATGGGCTCCACGGAAATTCTAAATGAATTAAATACTCTGCTTTCTATAAAAACCGACGAACCCATACTAATGGGGTATGACACTACTTTTAACATCGGAAACAATTTCGTCTCAGCCCTAGTGTTTAAACATGCAATGTTTGAAGGCGGAAAAATTATTCCTGCTGCATTCCTCATACATGACAGAAAAAATCAGTCTTGTCATGAGCTTCTTTTTAAGAAACTTTTGGACCAAGTACCAAATCTCGGTAAATTTGAAAGCTTTTTAGTTACAGACCGAGAACGGGCAATTACCAATGCAGTTCAAAAGAATATTCCTAGTATAAAAATCTTTTATTGTTGGAACCATATGCGCATGGATTTGAAACGCTGGCTCGAAAATCATAATGCTACCAGTGATGATAAAATTGTTTACCGCTCCGACTTTATGTCTCTGCTTGAGTCAGACTCACTGACTGACTTTTTAGAGAAAGAATCTGAGCTAAAGATCAAATGGACCGAGGCAATGACAGAATATTTTGACAAGCACTATCGCGAAGACATACTAAATCATGCAGCAAAATTTGTTTTGGAACCACATGGCCTGTACACTCCTTCTAGCGGGTTGACAAACAATATTTCAGAATGCCTGAACTCGGTCATCAAACGGTTTGCAGACTGGCCTGGCATTTCCATGGATGCTATTGTAACGTCATTATTTTTTTTTTACAACGATACAAGTATAATGAAATAATAAGAGGTCGTCTGCTCTGCGGCGACATGAAACTTAAGGAGAATTACATGGACTTTGTATTGGATCCTGCAACTGTGGAAATGCCCCGGTCGGTCTGTTTACCAGATCAAATAGTTGATATGATTCAAGGGGGGAAACTTGAGCTGCCGCAACCAGAAGGTATCATTCCAGACGACGCAACACGCATCGATGATGCTACAGATGGCATCCGAACAGATGGCATGTTGCGGTCACAAAGAGGAATGGCTCGCGCCGTCATTCTTGAAAAAAGAATAGTTAACGTCCCTGAGGCCGGCGCATGGGTAGTTACAGGATCAAAGAACGACAAATATGCCGTTTCCTTATTTCCTGAAGAGAAATGTAACTGTGCGTCCCTCGGCGGATGTTACCATATTATTGCCGCGCGAATGTGTGCCGGAATTGATAACGAAGTTGTACCCCGTAAATTCAACTTAACCCAGCTGCGTAAGAATAGCAGGAAAAGACAAAATAGAATTGCGGGTCGCAAAAGACCCAGGCCGCTAGACAAACTTGATGCGTTAGCGTGTGAGGTAAATGCCGCGCCAGACTCTTTATTCAACCAAACTGCTATTGATATGGAGGAAACCAACGAGGTTTTTACTTCAACGCCTGTCGCAAATCGAAATTTAGAAAAGGGAACTTTAACAAACACACCTTTAGCTGCAAATAATACCTTTAACACTCCCAAAACACCAAAATCGCTGCTAAAGAGAAAAAGGACACCTGGTGTAGGCATCGCCGCAAAAAAGGCCCGCTTTGAAATTTCAAAGATTGTCGAGCAAACAGAAACAAATGAGTCACAAATTATTGAACAAACCGAAAAAAATGAAACACAAATTTCATCACAGTCATGCAAAAATAATGTCAAAGAAACTTTGTCAAAATCATGCAAAAGAATTGATTTCGAACAAACTGATGCGCAAAAAAAAGACATCACTGAACAAAAAAACACAGATGAACCTCAAAATTTGTCACAGGCAGACCAAATTATAACAAACCGAAAAAAATAAAACACAATTCTTATCACAGTCTTGCAAAAATAATGTCAAAGAAACTTTGTCAAAATCATGCAAAAAAAATGATATCGAACAAACTGGTGCGCAAGAAAAAGACATCACTGAACAAAAAAACACAAATGAACCTCAAAATTTGTCACAGGAAGAGCAAAAAAATGATTTCGAAAACGTATCTGTGACTGAAACACACATTGCTGAGACAAAAATCACGAAAGAAACAAAAATTTCGTCATTATCGTGCAAAAAGAATGAGTCGAAACAAGAATCCGTAGTGAAATCACTGAAGACTCCACTCTGCTATATGGCAAAGATGAATCCCATAGCCTGTCATGTAAATCAATAAATAATTCGACCAAAACAATTTTAATAGAGGATGATAATGAAGTATTGCCAATTTCAGATGATAGAAAAAGACGATGCTGGGTACAAATGAATGATTCTAAATATGCAGTGACAATAAGTGACAAATTTGACATTACTTATGACAGAAAAGTTAATGACAAGGTCATAAACTTTGGTCAGCAACTACTGAAGGCACAGTTTTCAGACATAAACGGATTCCAAGATTGTTGTTATGTTCCAGTGCAAAGTAATGGTGTCTGGAAATATTCCCTAAAAATGAAATTTTCTCGCCCCCCTGCATGTCAGGTTCACCATACAGAAGCAGACCACTGGGTTATATCTGTCTCCCCTGCTAATGGAACAGACCTAATAGTTTTCGACAGTTTGCAAGGTTCAGTTCCGTCAATAAGCAACAGTCTTAAAATGCAATTGTTTGCTCTGTATGCCCAAAATAAAAAACATCTGAATGTACTGATTCCAAAAATTCAACAGCAAGCAAATTCTGTTGATTGCGGGATTTTTGCTTTAGCGTATGCTACAGAATTTTGCTTTACTGGTTTTGTTGGTGGTGAGAGCATCGATTTTGACAAGCAAGTTATGAGAGAACATTTACTTAGCTGTTTTCAAAACAAGGTCATGTCGCCGTTTCCCAAAATGAAGAGAAAACTGCGACTGAAACCTGTCAAAATTACTAATCATCAGGTATTTTTATCAAGAGACTAAAATATAAATCTGTGCTACTAATATATTAAAGTTGTTAGTCGTTTGTTATATGTTAGACTTCTGTTCCATTTTAATATTAAGATTGCTGTGCTATTTAAAAAAAAATAATAATAATAAACTGGTAAAGCTTTATACTGTCTTGATCTTTATTTCCCGCCACATGTTAAAGTTCGGAAAATGACGGAAAAAATCGTCGCCATCCGCCATTTTCCGGGCGGTGCGGTACTGGGTTTTATGCGGTGCGGTGCGGTGCGGTACAAGGATTTAGTAATGGCCCGGATAAAACGACCCAGCATGTTTATATTGATTCACCGGCAAGGCACTTTTTCAGACTACTACTACTAGTGACTAGTCTATTTTCAAAGACCTTTATTACTTTCAGTGGATATGCACAGGTAGACAAAGAGGACCAAATGAGTATTTCCGAAGTCACTCAGCCATTAGCAAAACAAATATTGTTGTCTTGAAGTAAATACCAGTTCAATTTCCAAATTATTTTCGAATTGTCTTCCAGGTCACCAAGCGCTTATTAGATGCAACGCATTTTCTACGTACCCTATCGAGAGGAGGATGAGCAGTGTATGATGTACACTCTTCATTGCCAATTCCAAATATGATTATAAACATAAAGACTTGGTTGGAACCACTGGCATTTGATTTGTGCAGTAGGTGTGATAAGAGCCATCACTAGTGGAAGGATGCAAAAAAGATGCTAAAATTGGAAAAACAGATATTGTTATGTAGAAATAAATCAAATTGATGGTTATAGACAGAATATCTGTGAGTTTTATGACAAAGATAAAATTTGTTCAGGTTATTACATTTTTTTCATGAGAATATAGAGCTCTTTAAAAATGAAGAATAAAACGAGCGGCAAAGATGCGAAAAGAGCCTGGGTCGTACTAGTCCAGCTCCGGACCGAAATTATTTCAGAAACAAAGTTTCTAATTTAGGTCCAGCACCTGTAAGTCTTCCTCAGTGTGGGTATTTCAGATGCCGATAAAATCATTTTGGCACATAGTAAACTGTGCATTAATCAATATATTATGTTTTCTTTTTGATAAATAACAGCCTTTTTCTTCTTCTGACCTTCCCAATGTGTCTTATTTAATATTTACTGGCGATTTTTCCTTCGTAGCTGTGAGAATGTTTACGAAGACCGCCATGTTTGCTTGGGATTTTCCCAGTTACCGGATGACGTCATTGGGTGATAAAAATGGCAAGGGTATAAAACCTAGTACCTTAGGAGATATGAGTGTCGCAATTACATACGTCTGTGAATATTGTTTGCAATACCTATGTATGCATTTATTTTATGCCTGGTGTCCAAATTTCATTTAAGCACGCGTCAGTGTGCTTCTCTGACAAGGCTGAGCACTTTTTTTTAGATTTAACTAAGTACTGAAATAAAATCAACCATTATGAATATTCAATTACCATGCGGACACCGAATGTCCGAACACAATTTCACGTTTAATAAATGTTCGCGCACACAAGAAACAAAGGGAATGCTGTTTAATTAAGCTATCAATTTTATAATAGATCTAGTCCATGTCAAAACGTAACATTGGTAAAAAAAAAAGTACACCTAAACACTTCACAACATATGAAACAACTTTTGTGTGTTTGAAGTCGCCGACAGACCTGTATACTTTCAACTATCATGAGAGAGGACGCGATTAAAAGAAATCACGTGCTGTTATGCTTAAACACATTGCAAAAAGTCTTCAGACAAATGCTGTATTCAGACTGCAAAAGAACGATCACAATATTTTATATCCGCGCAACTTACGTAATAAGAATCTTTTAAGATCTCAAGCGTTAACAGCGATATTTTCAAACTGCGAGGACGTTTTCTTAAGATGTTGCGATCGGAGCCGTGATTATGTACAAATGCGGTACTTCTTTGAAATTCTTAAAACCATCTGTATCTGAAAATTAGCTGCATATAAAAATATAATATTTCTTGGGAAAATACGCATTTTCTTTGCAAAGGACAGGACCTACTATAGAACCAATATTTTACTGGTCTGGGCCTGCAGTTAGACGTGTTTTGCTATGGCGCGATTTGTTCTCGTCTGCGTATATTTCACTTAATTTCAACAATTGAAACTATGGAAAATAAAACTTCGCCGAAACCACTGACTTTCTTCGAATCCGTTTCAAATACCGATGACGGACGAGGCAATACTACTGTTAGCGAGCTGGTAATAAAAATCTTATAATTTCTTGGTTCACTGAAATTAATATAAAAAACATTTAATGCGTCGGAACAGTTGTGAAAGTTTGGGTAAGTAGGTATATGTGGCAGAAAATAACCTCGACATCATCACATTCTTTTGGCAACACAAATGTTCTTGCTAGTTTTCTCTTTGGTCGACACGTCGGAGCATACCATTGATCGGTAAATTTCCTATGTACTGTTATTCTACGCAAAAGAAAAAAAAAAAAAGAAAAAAATCTAGAAATATAGTCAGGCAGACGTAAGGCGTAACTGGGAGAGCAGATATCAAACAACCGACCCCCCCCTCCGCCACACACACAAAAAGAAAGAAAAGAAGAAAGTACAAAATAAACAAACAAAACAAAAATCACAGTCAGGAAGGCGTAAAGCGTATCGGGGGGAAGGGGGGGGGGGGGTGGAAGACAGAAAATATCTAGGAACCGCCGATTATAAGGATATTACACATCCTAGGATATGACACTTCCTTACTTTCTTCCCCCAGCCCCCCCCCCCCCCTCCCCTCCGATGTAATTTGTAATTTAAAAGCGTTTCTGCAGTGGAGCTATAAAATTAGTTTTCCGACCACTCGGACAGGGGATGCTCATTTTGATACAAACAGCACTGGAAACCGGAATAACAACACACGTTTCATGTTTAACAAAATTCAAAGATGTATGTAAGGCGTAAACAGTCGTCGTACAAATATTCTGTTATCGTTTAAACCCAGAACTTAGTCGCTTAACTTGGGTTGTCTGGAGTACGCCTGTCTTTGCAATTCTGGTACTGGATTTTATCAATTAGCTGATGGCGTCATCACGTGACCTCCACGAGCTCATTTGCATATCCTGTCAGCATGTCCGTTGAAACGCAATTTCTTTTCACCCCTCTTGAGGAAAATGCTTCAAGGCCAGCCCAATGTCTCTTAGAAAAGGTAAAACTGGTGGCAGTCATGATCCACAATGGCCAAAGAACACAACCGCTAATGTTTTTTCCTGAGTGATTCAAAAATAATGATTTTATCAGTGTATAGAAATTCCCCGGTAGCAGTTACCGGCAAAAACCCAGCAGTAGCGGAATAGGTGAGGCCTGGGCCGTGAAAATTGAAACTTGTTTCTGGGCATTTTCCGGCCCAGAGCTGGGCTAGGGTCGTACTTGATTCACCTGTTCAGAGTACGCTTTTTACTCTGAACAGGCAGAATTCCAATCAAGTATCAGAGAACAGCTGTGCAGAAGCTGTTCTGAGTACACCACCTTCCGAGGTGGTGTGGTCGGAGTAGAACAGTCACGTGATCTATCCAATATGGCCGACTTTAAATTTCTGCTCAGTTGTTGTTAATTTTTTCCTATATCATATTTTGGGAGCATTTCAGATAAAATATTAAGATCATGAGCAACTGAAATCAAATTTATTGAACTATTACGCAAACTACCGTAAGATCTTTGAAACTTATTTTTGAATGGTTTGCATGACACTAAATATTTTATTGAATTCCGTCATCATATTTTAGGCCCCTGTGATGGAATAGAACTTAAATTGCTCGTAATTCTTATTTTATGCGCCTTTTGTGTTGATTTTCATTAAATAAACATCAAAACATCACTTGATTTACATGAGAGTGTACTGGAGTACTCCGCACATATAAATCAAGTGTATTGAAATACTCCATGTTACTTGATTTAAGCCAATGTTCTGGAGTACCCGGAGTACTCTGAATTTGCTGAATCAAGTATGACCCTGATTTCATGTGAAAAGAAGCAAAGCTATGTACAAATAAAATAATATAGAATGGAAAAAGATAAAGCAGAATATTAATAAGTTATAAATATGATAATGCCCTTTTTCACGCGAAAATAGCAATATCATCTTTTAAGCAGAGTTGAAAATGCCAAAAGGTCTTTATGTAATTCAAAAGAATTCAAGCAGGAAAAGGCATTCTGAAAATGTTTCATTTGGTATGCGTTTTAATGTAATTATGAGAAATACTAGGCCTAACACCAAACTACTATTTTATCAATATGTATAATTAATTTCATATTTTAGGAAAGTATAAATTGCAGCTGATCACAGACCTGGTGGATTTATTCTGCTGGAAATGAAGAAAGGAAGAAAACAAAAGATTGGAAATAATGAAGTGTAACTGTTCCTGCTACGAATGACAAATAAGCTTGAAACTAAGTGGGGAGGAAATAAGAAAAGCGAAAAAGATCATATTTTTTATTTGACATATTTGTTTCCAAATGATTTATGACCTCCGTATTGTTTTTACTTATTCTTCTATCAGCCTAATGAGTTACATGTATGATGCACCAACTTCTATTAATTAATGCTTTTAATATCAGATATTAAGTCTTCCTAGCGGAGACAAGTTTTTTTTGGTCTCTCTAAACATCTATGACAGAGCATCCGTAATTTCATTATAGTACATTGATATACTCAGTATATTGATATACATGTACTTGTACTTAATGCAAAAAGATAGAAAGAAAAGAAGAAAACAAAACTATACAGCTGTTTTTGTCAACTTCAGATGTAGCCAGTGTAAACAGCTTTCTTTTGGAACGAAAGTTAATCTGAATTTTCAATATAAATGTTTTAAAAAAGTCCCTGATTTGTGTATACATATGGATTCAGTTTCTTAATCATGTAAAGCCTCCTGGTACCATTTGATTCCGGATTGCATATGCTGGAAACCAGGAAAATTGTGAAACAAAATAAAATCAAACAAAGCAAAGGCAAAGATTTTCTCTTGTGCTTCCCAGTTTCCTTCTTAATTTTGATGTTTTTGTGTATAAATATCTTATTTCAGTTGTTTGTGATCCAGTTTTGATGAAAAAAGGATTTCCAGTATCCCTTAGTATTCAGAGCGTTTACAGCTGTCAATGTAGTACCCAAGATCATGAAAATCAATGTCACGTGACATGGGATACATCATTAACCCATTGCATTCTGGGTATTTTTAGCTCACCTGAGCCGAAGGCTCACAAGATGAGCTTATACAGGGCTCGAATTTTTTTTGTGAACATACTTGTCCTGCAGGGCAAGTGCTTTCAATTTTTTACTCGTCCTTTCAAAAATCTACTCGTCCTTAAAAACTGTCTGATATCACTCATTTTTCCCTCGAATGTATTCTACTTTCAGTTTCATTTTCACTCGGTTATTTCCGGTACTTTCCGTAGGTATATCGTTTCGTCCCAATTCAGGTTTTGCCAAAGAGGTTTCGTTAATAAAGATTTCTGCACCAAAGTAGATTTTTTTCTGCTTTATTCAAGAGAGGACGTGAAAATAATGTCCTATACAACTATTTGAGTTGGATTATGCATTTGTAATCGTGCAGCTATAGAGCGCAAACAACTTAGGCGAAACCGCGTTGGTGCGAATCCTCATCGGGTCGATGTTGGATATGCGCAGGCGCACCGTTTATTTACAGTTTGCCATTTCCGTTTTCATTTTTAGATTACATGATGCGGGATTTCATGCTTTTTGCGTTACAGTCAATATTTGTTTGCTGTCATTTGATCGATTTGTAAAGTGCTTTTCCTGAACGGCATGATTAGACAATTTTCATGGAGGAAAAACCTACTCGTCCGGCAGGGCAAGTCAGTGACAATTTCCACTCGTCCTTACCGATCAGCTACTCGTAAATACGAGCGGACGAGTGTAAATTTCGAGCCCTGTTATAGTATAGGCTTGGTCCGTCGTACGTCGTCCGTTCACACTTTTAAGCATTAATATCTGCTAAAGTAGCTGGCCAATCTTGATCAAATTTTATGTGTAGCATGGTTGGGGTGGGGGATGATTGCGTATAGTTTTGGGACAGATTGGTTTAAAACTGTGGTTACCATGGCAACAAAAAGGTCCCATAGACTTATAATGGGGAAATAGAGTTACTTGCCCTTGAGCGATAAAATATTTTCCCATTGACTTATAATGGGGAAAATGTTGTCCGTGCCCTAGCTTCATCATTTTTGATCACAACTTCTTGTAACTTGCAGGTATCCAAGACATCCAAAACATCTCAGACCAGTTCGAATTTGAGCCAGGTTGGATCATTCTTTTCAGAGTTACTTGCCCTTGAGCGATAAATTATATAATGGGGAAAATGTTGTCCGGGCTCTAGCTTCTTCATTTTTGATCACAACTTCTTGTAACTTGCAGGTATCCAGGTCAGTCAAAACATCTCGGACCAGTTCAAATTTGGGCCAAGTTGGATCATTCTTTTCAGAGTTACCTACCCTTAAGCGATAAAATATTTTCCCACAGACTTAAAATGAGGAAAATGTTGTCCGGGCCATAGCTTCTTCATTTTTGATCGCAACTTCTTGTAACTTGCAGGTATTCAGGACAGCCAAAGCATCTCGAACCAGTTCGAATTTTGGCCAGGTCCGATCATTGTTTTCAGAGTTACTTGCCCTGGAGCGATAAAATATTTTCCCATAGACTTTGTCATCGCTCTAGCGCCTTGATTTGTGGAACAAAATCAATTTAATTTCACACAAGTGATTAATATGACAATATCTTGGACAAGTTTGCGTTTCAGCGATCTGGGGTCAAGGTCAAGGTCACAGTGGCTATTTTTAGAAAAACTTTGTCATCGCTCTAGCACCTAAATTTATGGACTGATTTTGATTAAAACTTCACACAAATGTGTAGTATGACAATATCTTTGACATGTTCGCGTTTCAACATTCTTGGGTCAAGGTCACAGTGGCTATTTTTAGAAAACTTTGTCATCCCTCAAGTGCCTTCGTTTATGGTTGGATATTGATTAAAACTTCACACAAAAGTTAAGTATGACTATATCTTGAACAATCTCGCATTTCAGGGACTTAAGATCAATGTCAAGGTCACTGTGGCTATTTTTAGAAAAAGTTTGTCATTGCTCTAGCGCCTTCATTTATGGACCAATTTCGATTTAACTTCACACAAGTGATAAGTATGGCAACATCTTGGGCAAGTTTGCATTTCAGCATTCTGTGTCAAGGTCAGGGTCATAGTGGCTATTTTTAGAAAAACTTTGTCATTAAACCCCCGGTATACGAAGTATATAGGGGGTATATAGTTTTTGGTTTTTCTGTTTATATATTTGTGTTAGTGTTTGTTAAAAAAAAAATTCTGTCACAGATTTCTCAGGAACCACTACAGCTAGGATTTTGAAATTTGGTACAAACGTTTAGTATGACTAGTTGTACAGTGTAAGAGAGAATCAGCCTCCTGCTGCTTATCATTCCCTTTAGTTGTCTATTTTTTCTTTCTCTCCAATTAATTTTCTGTCAAAGATATCTCAAAAACTTCTTCAGTAAGGGTATCTGAAATTTGGTAGAAACGTTGGGTATGACTAGTTGTACCGTGTAAGAGAGAATCGGCCTGATCCAGCTTATCATTCCCTTTTTTTGTCCAGTTTTTCTTTCTCTTCAATATCTCTCCAATTAAATTTTTGTCAAAGATTTCTCAGGAACCACTACAGCTAGAATTTTGAAATTTGCTACAAGCGTTGAGTATGACTAGTTGTACCATGTAAGAGAGAATCAACCTCCTGCTCTTATCATTCCCTTTATTTATCCATTTTTTCTTTCTCTCCAATTAATTTTCTGTAAAAGATATCTAAAAAACTTCTACAGGAAGGGTATCTGAAATTCGGTAGAAACGTTGGGTATGACTAGTTGTACCATGTAAGAGAGAATTGGCCTGATCAAGCGTATCATTCCCTTTTTTGTCCAGTTTTTCTTTCTCTCCAATATCCAATTAAATTTTTGTCAAAGATTTCTCAGGAACCACTACAGCTAGAATTTTGAAATTTGCTACAAGCGTTGAGTATGACTAGTTGTACCATGTAAGAGAGAATCAACCTCCTGCTCTTATCATTCCCTTTATTTATCCATTTTTTCTTTCTCTCCAATTAATTTTCTGTAAAAGATATCTAAAAAACTTCTACAGGAAGGGTATCTGAAATTCGGTAGAAACGTTGGGTATGACTAGTTGTACCATGTAAGAGAGAATTGGCCTGATCAAGCGTATCATTCCCTTTTTTGTCCAGTTTTTCTTTCTCTCCAATATCCAATTAAATTTTTGTCAAAGATTTCTCAGGAACCACTATAGCTAGAATTTCGAAATTTGGTACAAGCTTTCAGTATGACTAGTTGTATCGTGTAAGGTCAGTTACTGGTGAAAGTATGTGCACTTAGTACTGGTTAACCGCTTAGGAGGTCTAAGCCTGCCCAGGAATAGTGTGGTTAGGTTAACTGACCGTCCCGACATGACCATAGTTGGTTACCGTGGATGTTAAGCAACAAGTCAGTCAGTCAGTGTATCGTGTAAGAGAGAATCAACCTCCTGCTGCTTATCATTCCCTTTATTTATCCATTTTTTCTTTCTCTCCAATTAATTTTCTGTAAAAGATATCTCAAAAACTTCTACAGGAAGGGTATCAAAAATTTGGTAGAGACGTTGGGTATGACTAGTTGTACCGAGTAAGAGAGAATCGGCCTGATCCAGCTTATCATTCCCTTTGTCCATTTTTTCTTTCTATCCAATTAAATTAACCTTTTTTCTGTCACAGATTTCTCAGGAACCACTACAGCTAGGATTTTGAAATTTTGTACAAATGTTTGGTATAACTAGTTGTATAGTGTAAGAGAACTTCAGCCTCCTTCTGCAAAATTTTCCCTTTGTTTGTCCATTTTTTTGTCGCACCTGCTTTAGCAAGGTGCGATATAGGAGTTCACTTTTCCGTCCGTCCGTCCGTCAGTCATTCCGTCCGTCCGTTCGTACGTCCGTCTGTACGTCCGTCCGTCCACAATTACCTCGACCCTAGTGGTTAAGTCCATTTCTCTCAAACTATGATACCTACTATCATCAAATCTGGTATAAAGTTTCTTCTTAGAATGTTCTCAAGGTATGTTGCACTTTTTCCTACCCTTGACCTACATTTCACGCTCTGCTGACTTCGTAAAATTTAATGTCCAAAATTACCTCGACCCTAGTGGTTAAGTCCATTTCTCTCAAAATATGATACCTACAATCATGAAATCTGGTATAAAGTTTCTTCTTAGAATGTTCTCAAGGTACGTTGCACTTTTTTCTACCCTTCACCTACATTTCACTCTCTGCTGACTTGGTAAAATTCAATGTCCAAAATTACCTTGACCCTAGTGTATTAGTCCATTTCTCTCAAACTATGATACCTACAATTGTCAAACCTGGTATAAAGTTTCTGCTTAGAATGTTCTCAAGGTACGTTGCACTTTTTTCTACCCTTCACCTATATTTCACGCTCTGCTAACTTGGTAAAATTCAATGTCCAAAATTACCTTGACCCTAGTGTATTAGTCCATTTCTCTCAAACTATGATACCTACAATTGTCAAACCTGGTATAAAGTTTCTGCTTAGAATGTTCTCAAGGTACGTTGCACTTTTTTCTACCCTTCACCTATATTTCACGCTCTGCTGACTTGGTAAAATTCAATGTCCAAAATTACCTCGACCCTAGTGTATTAGTCCATTTCTCTCAAACTATGATACCTAGAATCATCAAACCTGGTATAAAGCTTCTTCTTAGAATGTTCTCAAGGTATGTTGCACTTTTTTCTACCCTTGACGTATATTTAACCCTCTGCTGACTTCGTAAATTTCAAGTCAAAAATTACATCTACCGTAAATTTCACGTCAAAAATTGCATCAACCTGGCATTTAAGTCCATTTCTCTCAAAGTATGATACCTAGAATTATCAAACCTGGCAAAAAGTTTCTTCATAAAAAGGCCTCAAGGGTTGTTGCACTTCCTTCTGCCCCTTACCTTTATTTTAAGGAATGCTGACTTTGTAAAATTTTACATCCAACATGGCTTTGACCCTAGCAGTTAAGTCCATTTCTCTGTAAACACAATGGTAGAAGCATCAAACCTCTATGCTTGATGTATATTTCATGTGCTCTGTTGGCTTTGGAAATTTGTAGGTCAACCTGGCATCCACATCTGAATGCACTCAAGCATTAAAGTACATGTCTCACAAACTAACCCACGTACAATCATCAGATATGGCATAAAATGTTTTCTTAAGCTGGTCTCTTGGATTGTTTAACTACTTTATATTTTTAATGATTATTTCATACCCTGTTGACTGAATTTTATGTCCAGAATTGCATCCTTCTTAGCTTGCGAGGCCAGTTCGCTCAAATTCTTATACATGAAATCATCAAACCTAATCTTAACCATGATCTCTGCTACTGTGGAAGAGCAAGGCAGGTGCGACATAGCATTCTGCAGAATTCTTGTCTTTCTCTCCAATTATTTTTTTTTTGTCAAAGACTTCTCAGGAATCACTTTACCTAGGTTTTTAGCTCACCTGTGAAGGTGAGCTTATAGTATAGACTTGGTCCGGCGTCGTCGGCGTCGTCCACACTTTTAAACATCTTCTTCTCAGAAACCACTGGGTGGATTGAAGCCAAATTTCATGTGGAGCCTTAACAGGATGGGGGAACGAAAGTTTATATATTTGGTCCAGGTCACATGACCAAGATGGCCGCCACGCCCATATATGGTAAAAACCCTTCAAAAATCTTCTTCTCCAGAACCAAAAGGCCTATGACCTTGAAACTTGGTGTGTAGCATCGGGCATGCGGGCCCATCATAATTTATACGAATCATGACCTTGCGTTGACCTTGACCTAATTTACGGCATGGTCAACTTTGGTACGTTAGGCTTTTATATTGGAAAACGCTTAAACAGTGGATTTCTCAGAAACTATTTAAGTCTAAGGTACAATACTTGGTATACATGGTTGACTAAATGACCAGATGAAGATATTATGTCACTAAAGGTCAAGGTCATTCCGTCGGACCATCCGTCGTCAAGATTTTCAAACATCTTCTCCTCTGAAACCACTGGGCCGATTGAAGCCAAATTTCATATGGAGTCTCAGTGGGATGGGGGAACGAAAGTTTATATATTTGGTCCAGGTCACATGACCAAGATGGCCGTCATGCCCATATTTGGTAAAAACCCTTCAAAAATCTTCTTCTCCAGAACCAAAAGGCCTATGACCTTGAAACTTGGTGTGTAGCATCGGGCATGCGGGCCCATCATAATTTATACAAATCATGACCTTGCGTTGACCTTGACCTAATTTACGGCATGGTCAACTTTGGTACGTTAGGCTTTTATATTGGAAAACGCTTAAACAGTGGATTTCTCAGAAACTATTTAAGTCTAAGGTACAATACTTGGTATATATGGTCGACTAAATGACCAGATGAAGATATTATGTCACTAAAGGTCAAGGTCATTCCGTCGGACCATCCGTCGTCAAGATTTTCAAACATCTTCTCCTCTGAAACCACTGGGCCGATTGAAGCCAAATTTCATATGGAGTCTCAGTGGGATTGGGGAACGAAAGTTTATATATTTGGTCCAGGTCACATGACCAAGATGGCCGCCATGCCCATATATGGTAAAAACCCTTCAAAAATCTTCTTCTCCAGAACCAAAAGGCCTATGACCTTGAAACTTGGTATGTAGAATTGGGCATGCGGGTCCATCATATTTTATACAAATCATGATCTTGCGTTGACCTTGACCTAATTTATGGGATGGTCAACTTTCTTCTCAGAAACCACTGGGTGGATTGAAGCCAAATTTCATGTGGAGCCTTAACAGGATGGGGGAACGAAAGTTTATATATTTGGTCCAGGTCACATGACCAAGATGGCCGCCACGCCCATATATGGTAAAAACCCTTCAAAAATCTTCTTCTCCAGAACCAAAAGGCCTATGACCTTGAAACTTGGTGTGTAGCATCGGGCATGCGGGCCCATCATATTTTATACAAATCATGATCTTGCGTTGACCTTGACCTAATTTATGGGATGGTCAACTTTGGTACGTTAGGCTATTATATTGGAAAACGCTTAAACAGTGGATTTCTCAGAAACTATTTAAGTATTAGGTACAATACTTGGTATACATGGTCGACTAAATGACCAGATGAAGATATTATGTCACTAAAGGTCAAGGTCATTCTGTGGGACCATCCGTCGTCAAGATTTTCAAACATCTTCTCCTCTGAAACCACTGGGCCGATTGAAGCCAAATTTCATATGGAGTCTCAGTGGGATGGGGGAACGAAAGTTTATACCCGGGGTCTGGGTCACATGACCAAGATGGCCACCATGCCCATATATGGATCTAGTTATCTTGGCTAAAGGTCGTTTGTCTGTAATGTGTCAACATTTTTAAAGGACTTCTCCTCTGAAACTACTGGGCAGATTTCAATTTAGTTTCAAATGCAGCCTTCAGGCAAAGCGGGAAACAAAGTTTATATATTCGGTCCACTCACATGACCAAGATGGCCACCATGCCCATATAATGGCAAAAACCTTGAAAAATCTTCTTCTCCAGAACCACTGGGCCAATTGCCTTGAAACTTGGTATCTAGCAACTGGGACTGTAGTACTACCAATTTTATATAAATTGAGCATATACTGACAGGTGAGCGATCGTTGCCCTTGGGCGACTTGTTGAAATTTGTTACAAATGTTGGGTATGACTAGTTGTATCATATTATAAGAGACCATCAGCCTCCATCTGCTTATCATTCCCTCTTTTTTTCTTTCTCTCCAATTTAATTTCTGTTGAAGATTTCTCAGGAACCATACAGCTAGGATTTCAAAATTTGGTACAAATATTGGGTGTGACTACATGTAGTTGTATTGTGTAAGAGAGTATCAGCCTCCATATATGTATCATTCCCTTCTTTTGTTCATTTTTTCTTTCTTTCCAATTTGATTTTTGTTACATGTCTCAGGAATCACAATAGGTAGGATTTTGATATTTAGGCCAAACATTAGGTATGACTAGTTGTATCAGTAAGAGAGTATCTGAGCCTCCTTCTGCTTATCATTCATTATCAGTTGTTATAAAGTTTTGTATTAAGTGTGGCAGTTTTACTGTTAGGCGGTGGTGCTGGCCGGGGGTATACGTGAGGACATGCTCTAGTTGCTCTAGCACCTTCATTTACGGACCGACTTTGATTTAACTTCATACAAATGTTTAATATGACAGTACCTTGAACAAGTTTGCATTTCAGCGTTCCAAGGTCAATGTCACAGTTGCTATTTTTAGAAAAATTTTGTCATTGCTCTAGCACCTAAATTTATTGACTGGTTTTGATTAAAACTTTACACAAATGTGTAGTATGATAATATCTTTGACATGTTCGCGTTTCAACGTTCTGGGGTCAAGGTCACAATGGCTATTTTTAGAAAACTTTGTCATCCCATTAGTGCCTTCGTTTATGGTCGGATTTTGATTAAAACTTCACACAAAAGTTAAGTATGACAATATCTTGAACAAGCTCGCATTTCAGGGACCTAAGTTCAATGTCAAGGTCACAGTGGCTATTTTTAGAAAAAGTTTGTCATTGCTCTAGCCCCTTCATTTATGGACCAATTTCGATTTAACTTCACACAAGTGATAAGTATGGCAACATCTTGGGCAAGTTTGCATTTCAGCATTCTGGGTCAAGGTCAGGGTCACAGTGGCTATTTTTAGAAAAACTTTGTCATTGCTCTAGCACCTTCATTTACTGACCGACTTTGATTTAACTTCATACAAATGTTAAATATGACAGTGTCTTGAACAAGTTTGCATTTCAGCGTTCCAAGGTCAATGTCACAGTTGCTATTTTTAGAAAAATTTTGTCATTGCTCTAGCACCTTCATTTACAGACCGATTTTGATTTAACTTCACACTAACGTTTAATATGACAGTATCTTGAACAAGCCTGCGTTTCAGCGTTCTAAGGTCAAGGTCACAGTTGCTTTTTTTAGAAAAATTTGTCATCGCTCTGGCAGCTTCATTTATGGACCGATTACACAAATGTATAGTATGACAATATCTTGAACAAGTTTGTGTTTCAGTGTTCTAAGGTCAAGGTCACAGTTGCTATTTTTAGAAAACCTTTGTCATCGCTCTGGCGACTTCATTTATGGACCGATTTTGATTTAAATTCACACAAATGTTTAGTATGACAATATCTTGAACAAGTTTGCTTTTCAGCATTCTAAGGTCAAGGTCACAGTGGCTATTGTTAGAAAAACTTTGTCATGGCTCTAGCGCCTTCATTTACGGACCAATTTTCAGTTACTTTGGCACAAATGTTTAGCATGACATTATCTTTGACAAGTTCTCATTTCAGCATTCTAGGGCTAAGGTCAAGGTCACAGGGGCTATTTTTACTGTCAATGCAATAATCTCACCTTCAAGGTAAGCTCATTCTGTGACAAACAGGTAGGCTGAATTTTTCAATTACACCAAATGTGCTTTCCGCAAAGTTTCTTTTGTCTCTGATCAGCAACGTCTAAAACTAGTTGCCAATCATGGTGAAACAGTATTCTCATATAATATGTACTTGATATTGGTTTGCAGAAGAATACGCAGAATTTAGAGTATAAAGATTTAGATGTTTCTGAGGAAGCCGTCAAGTGCATTAAAATAGACCACTACTGACGACTCTAAGATATTTCATTATGTTGGTGGTCTACCATGAGTTCAAGTTCGGTTAAACGATATGTAAATTTTGTAAACCTTTACCTTAAGCGCTACCGTTTATCCGTGTACACATAGAAGCCCTAGGTGTAAGTAGCGGCGCTATTCAGATGAAAGTGGTGCAGGTCAAAAATTAGGTCACTATGTCAAATCTTAGAAAAATCTTGTGTACACTCTAGAGGGCACTGTTTTCATCCAATTCATGAAACTTAGTCAGACTGTTTATTATGCCCCCGTGACGATAGTCAGGGGGCATTAAGATTTGCCCCTGTCTGTCTGTCTGTTCGTCACGCTTTATAGTATAGAGTTTGTGTAATCAACTCCTCCCACGGTTTTCAATGGATCTTTTTCAAACTTTGCATACATGTTGTGGACATATTGAAGATGTGCATGTGGATTTTTGATGGAGCTAAAATTAATTTTGACAGAATTACGGCCTTTTGAACTTAGTTATTTTAGGCAAATTTTTGTATTGTAGGGTATAGAGTTTGTGTAATCAACTCCTTCCACAGTTTTCAATGGATCTTTTTCAAACTTTGCATACATGTTTGGAACATATTGAAGATGTGCATGTGGGTTTTTGTTGGCCCTAGAATTAATTTTGACAGAATTACGGCCTTTTGAACTTAGTCATTTAAGGCAAATTTTTGCATTGGAGGGTATAGAGTTTGTGTAATCAACTCCTCTCACAGTTTTCAATATATCTTTTTCAAACCTTGCGTACATGCTGTGAATGTATTGAAGATGTGCATGTGGGTTTTTGTTGGCCCTAGAATTAATTTTGACAAAATTACGGCCTTTTGAACTTAGTCATTTTAGGCAAATTTTTGCATTGGAGGGTATCTATAGATTTTGTGTAATCAACTCCTCTCACAGTTTTCAATATATCTTTTTCAAACCTTGCATACATGATGTGAGTGTATTGAAGATGTGCATGTGGGTTTTTGTTGGACCTAGAATTAATTTTGACAGAATTACGGCCTTTTGAACTTAGTCATTCTAGGGAAATTTTTGCATTGTAGAGTATGGAGTTTGTGTTATCAACTTGCTCCACAGTTTTCAATGGATCTTTTTCAAACCTTGTCTACATATTGTGGACATATTTGAAGATATGCATGAGGCATTTTGATAGATCTAGAATTAATTTTGACAAAATCACAGCCTTTTTAACTCATTTTGGGCAATTTTTTACCTGTTAGGGTATGTTTTCAATGGATTCTTTGTAGCTGCTTTATGGATATACACATCATGTGACAAGCGCTGCACGGGGGCATCATTAGTGTCTTACAGACACAATTTTCTAGTTTTTATGAAATCTAAGGCAGGTTTGTAAGTGGGTCATGTCAGGTCAAAAAGTAAGTCAGATATGAGAAAAACCTTGATTACACTCTAGAGGGCACAGTTTTGATCCAATCTTTGTTCAGAATGTTTATTTCTATGTAATTTAGAACAAGGTGCTCTTGTGACCTCCTTTATTAAACAGTTTTGTTACCAGTATAACTTCACAGCTGTATTGGATTTGTTTGATGTCAGAATCTGCACTCTTTTAAAACCACTGGTTTAAGGTTTGTAACAATTGAGTGAAGTAACAAAATGTGTCTGTTGACAGTAAGATCTCAGGTGAGCTACAGGACCATTGGTCCTCTTGTTTGTAGTCTGCTGAAATTGTCGTCTTCATAAAAAATCAAGAATATTTTGACAATATTTGTCTAACTAACTCTTGTAGAAATGATGTCTAGGCAGCAAACAGTTTGGATCTCAGATCAGGCCCCACTTTTGTGGGGCCCGATCTGGATGCAAACTGTTTGCCTAGATACCCCTTAAACCCCATTAATAATAGAATGGGTTAATGATTGCTAGTAGATTCTAGTATTCTACCTCCTCAAGTGGCTCATCCTCAAGGATCTCCAATAATAACTGTTATTAATAAATATTGTGTTGTCTTGTTCACTGATGGAATTGAAAATATTGACTAACCTCAAGTACATGATGTAGGGGGTAGAGCTTTTAAGGCCAGTTTAGCAACAGGACAGAGGCATATACTCCTGTAATTTTATCGACCCAGTGGACCACTTCAGTCTACCAGTATTGAACGGTTAAAATTGGTTTTAACCGCCAGCCTGGTCAATACTCATATTGACCAGCTTTTTGCCAACATTGCGCTAAAGCAAGATAACAGATCTTACACACAGTTTTGTCAGAGTTTTCTGGTTGGAATGCAATAAAATTTTCAGGATTGCACAGAAAATAAGGGTATGTCGGCAAACCAGGAAAAACAAAAACAGTGTAATTTTTGTCGCACCTGCTATAGCAAGATGCGATATATGAGTTCACTTGTCCAACTGTCAGTCATTCCATTCGTCTGTCTGTACATCCATATGTCAACAGTTACCTTTACCCTAGTGTTTAAGTCCATTTCTCGCAAAGTATGATACCTATAATCATCAAACATGGCATAAAGTTTCTTCATAGAATGTTGTCAAGGGCTGTTGCATTTTTTTTTACCCTTTACCTATATTTTACGCTCTGCTGACTTCATAAAATTTTACATCAAAATTACCTCGACCCTACTGTTTAAGTCTATTTCTTGTAAAGTATGAAACCATACAAACATCAAACCTGGCATAAAGTTTCTCTTAGAATGTTCTTTGGGACTGGCACTAATTTTACCCTTGACCTATAGTTTACGCTCTGCTGCCTTTGTAAAATTTTTACATCAAAATGCATCGACCATAGCTTTTAAGTCTTTTGTTAGTGGCACCTGCTTTAGCAAGGTGCGATATAGGGGTTCACTTTTCCATCCGTCCGTCAGTCATTCTGTTTGTCCGTCCATACGTCCGTCCATCAACAATTACCTCGACCCTGGTGTTTAAGTTCATTTCTTCAGAACTATGATACCTACAATCATCAAACCTGGCATAAAGTTTCTGTTAGAATGTTCTTTAGGACTGGCACTTATTTTTACCCATGACCTATATTTTACAGTCTGCTGACTTTGTAAATTTTTTACATCAAAATACATCGACCATAGCGTTTACCGGTTAGTCCTTTTCTAACAAACTATGATACCTATAATCATCAAACCTGGCATAAAGTTTCTTCTTAGAATGTTCTTGAGGGCTGTTGCACATATTTTTAGCTTGCCTGAATGAAGTTCAAGAAGACCTATTGTACTACCCCCGGCGTTTGGGGATGTGGATTCGGCGTTAGCAAAATGTTAAGGTTTTAAGTTAAAGCTTTTTATGTGATGGGCAAGGCGCTGTCAGGCGAGCTATCCTGTACCCCAGACAGGTCTTGTTAACCTCAGCTTACATTTTAAGCTCTGCTGACTTAGTAAATTTTACATCCACAATAATGTTGAGGCTAGTGTTTAAGTCCTTTTCTCGCAACCTGTGATAACTACAACTTAGAATGTTCTCAAGGGCTGTAGAATGTTCTCAAGGGCTGTTGCACTTATTTACACTCTTGACCTATATTTTAAGATCTGCTGGCTTAGTAATATTCTATATCCAGAATTGGTCAGCCACGGCGTTTTAGTCTATTTCTCTCAAATAATGATACCTACGATCAGTAAACCTGGCACAAAGTTGTTCTCAAGGGATGATCCTTGTCGGACCAAAGTTGCTGAAAATTTTGTATATCAATACTCCAAGTGTAGCATAAACTTTCTTTTAACTATGGTCTCTGCTACTATTGATGGTCAAGGCAGGTGTGACATAGCATTCCGGTGGAATTCTTTTTTTTTCTTCAGACTCTAAAGATTTTGTTGCAGATCCTGAAAAAGTTAGGGTAAGTTGTAAGACAGGAAACACACATATAATTATATTTTGCATTTGAATATTTCAGATGCTAGGGATTTGAATCGGGCTCATATCCATCCATGGCTTGTTGGTGTACAGTAAAATGTCACTGTGGTGTGAGGATGTTAGTGAGGGCTTTTCATACTGCCCTCTGTCTCGCCATTACAGGTTCATTGCTGTGGAAAGACACAGGTATTTTGTACACCTTTAAATAGGTATTTTGTCCACCTTTAAATAAAGAAAAAATGGGATACTCAAAATTACTGAATTTATTTTTAATAAATATTAGAGTTAATTATTAATTAATATTAATTAATAAATATTATATATAAATAAATAGTAAATATTAATTAATATTAGAGTTTTCCACGAATGTGAGGTGTTAAACATTTGAGCTATGACATGACAAACCAACAAAGTGGCATGTGGAAACCGTCCAGTCTGATCAGAGTCTTTATTGTTAGCTGCATGCAAATGTTGAATACCAAAAATAATTGATTGAATCTTATTCTTAAACAATTCCAGTTGATTTTCAATTTTAATTCCTTTAAATCGATTTGATTTTCATTTTATATGTGTCATTCCTATATAGTGCAGGCAAGATCAGAAACATACATTTTGTGCTGTTAGTTAGGAGTCACAGTGAAGATTCGGCATGCTTTTTGTCTTGTCTGTGACTAGCAGTGATACACAGAGCTTTAGATGATAGGGAGTCTTTGGTGATAATTAGGGATAATTTTTGTTTATTCTGCATAAAATCATATGTTGTGACCCCTCATCTGAACTGTCTCGATGAGATGGTTCAGATGAGGGGTCACAACATATCATTTCAATGAGAAATAAGAAAAATTATCCTTTATTATCATCAAATACTCCCTCTTATCTAGAGCTCTGAAACATGTACACTACATTGTAGGGCTTCTACGTTTACAAAATATTGTAAACGTTTACACAAGCGCTAGAAAACGAAACGATTCCGTTTAAACGACCATTACCGTTGAAATTTTATTCTTAGTATCGGACATCCCTGAGACGCCCCCGAAACCTTATAATTATTATAATTATGTTACCACAGTGTCATCCAATAATGCGCTTTCATTTTCGGGGGGTCAACTCGAAGTTTACAGTAACTGACGGTATTAAAAATGACCAATTTCCGATGGCAGCAATTATTTCCACCGTATTTGATAATTACATGGATTAGATTTATAAAACATCAGACATAATTATCCAGTTAATTGATACTTACTGTCAACGTTACAAGCTGCAATTATCTCACTTTTGCGATAAGCTTATCCTGTGAAACACAGGTACCGAGGAAGTCCTATTTTTTTCTTTTGCACAACACGTGTTGTCGGCAGACATAACCTTGCCTTTGATCTGTACCGTATAAAATTAGCTGCCGATTATGACGTAACAATTTACTGGCAAAACGTGTACAGGTCATGCTTTGCGTAAGGTACACAGAAGTTAGAAAATAAAGATTTTAATATTAGACGTTTCCGAGGACGCCGTCAAGTACATTAAGATTGACTACTGACTTGTGTAAGGAACACAGAGATTTTAATATTAGACGTTTCCGAGGACGCCGTCAAGTACATTAAGATTGACTACTGACGACTGTATAAGATATTTTGACTTGTTGGTGGTTTACCGGGTGTTCAGGTTCGGTTAAACGATGTGTGAATTTTGTAAACGTTTAGCACATATACACGAACCGTTACCGTTTATCCGTGTAAACGTAGAAGCCCTACTACATTGTACATTTCTATAATCGTCGGGAGCTTTTATCATGTTTTCTGGTTGCGCTTAGTTATGTGCCAATGTGCTGACAGGGGAGACTGCCTTCTGCCAAATTCTTATTATGAAATTTACAGGTTAGCAGATTGTTCTTTGCTGTTTTACTTGGTAAATAGAACAATTTGCGGAGAAAACCAGACCATACAGACAGACATACAGCATTGAAACAGCATCTTATCACTGGAAAGCATCTTATCACTGGAATAATTGAGCTGTGACATGACAAAATTAACATAGTGGCATGTGTGCCCAGCAATGACTCCGATCAACATGGGCATAAGCCCAGTCTGATCAGAGTAGTTGCTTTTGGCATGGAGGTAGCTGAGACCCTTAGCTATCCATTAAGTGCACAGCAAAAATTCTGATCAGACTGGGCAGATACCCAGGCTGATCCTAGTCTTTGCTGAGTGCTTTTGCCACTTTGTTGGTTTTGTTGTGTCCCAGCTCATATAATGTATTTTTCAGGTCTGCGACATTCCCTGGTACTTCTTGAGAATCCACTGTATGGAGGAATGTTTCTGATGTTATTATCCATCTCTCTTATCCTCTACTACATCACCTGTTTGACTGACCCAGGATATGTTTCAATCACCAAGTTTAAAAGGGTACTAATGAACTCTAGATAAGAGCGAGAATTGGATAAAAATATGGATACTTTTTGTTAAATCTGCATCAAAACATATGTTGTGACCCCATATTTGAACCTCATAGAGGCAGTTCAAATGAGGGGTCACAACGTGCTCTCAAGAAGAAATAAGAAAAATAACCCCACAGTTATCATCAGATGCTCCTTATCTAAAACTCTGAGCTGTAACATGAATGATATATACTTTTTATGGGGAATGGGCACACCTCCATGTTTTCCACTATTTTAAAGGGGAACAACTTTTGTGACATCCGTTTTGGTTCCTGGGAAGACATAGCCCTTCTGAAATTGAGTCCTCTCTTAATGGAAAGAATTTGCTCCTTGGGAGTTTGCCACCAGTTAGAAGGGATACAAAAATGAAACAGAATTGCAGCCTCTGAAAGTATACGCATTCACCTGAAGACATAAGGAGAAACCTTCATTGGAGATCACCATGACAAGTAAAAATTTGCCTCCCTTTTCATATGGGTATACTTTTAAAGTGGTCTCTCTGATCTGGAACTCTTGTCTCCCATCTGACAACTGGCTACTCTGAGAGGAAAGAAGAGGAAATTCTTTCCCAGTGCTTCAGATAAGAGGGGGCATTATTGGTTATTAGTGAGTCAAGGAATTTTGCATATTTGTTAAAACATTGTAATTATGTTGTGGCCCCACATTAGACCGGTCTCACTGAGATGGTTTTAGAACCGTCTCTCTGAGACAGTTCTAATGAGGTGTCACAACATGCTTTCATTAAGATATGACAGATTATCTGAGAATTATCCATAAAACCTCACCTTATCTGGAGCTCTGAGTCTTTCTTTAAGCATAGTTCTCTTTGTGAAAGTGATTCAGACTTCTAAATATCCATCAGTCCATCATTCTCCTTTGTAATGGCTGTTCATTCATTGAAGATGAAACGAATGTATCGTAAACCATTATATACTAACGTAAATATTTACCACAAGATGGCACCACTGGGCCACGAATGAAGTGTGATGGAAAACCATAGTGCTGATTCATTCTAGCATCATGGATGAACCTAAAAGTGGGACTATGAAATAACAAGCTCCTTATACTTTTCTAATGCAGTTGGTTGACAGCTCTGTGTAACTGATAGTATTGGGTGCTGATAGGTAAGGACAAGCATTTCAGATGTACTTGATTCTGAGGATTTCCTTGTAATTGGGAGAAAATTTTGTACTTTTCTTGGACAAACAGTAGTCAAATTTACACCAATATTTATTTTGTTTTGGCAATGTTTCTATTTACAAAGGGGGACTACCCTGTATTTGTTTGGCTTGCTTTTAGCTGCTGCAGATTACAAAGTTCTTCCAAACTGGGATCAACATCTAATAGAAAGAATTTTCTTTCCCAGAGATATTCATTTCTTTAGGAGTCAATTCCAGTTGAGAAGAGAGACAGAAATAAAAGGGTACCCATTTACCTTTGGTAAATCGATAGCCTCCAAGGAAACATAGTTGAGAGTTGGCAGTACTTGCCACCCTTGTCATAAGTTAGCTACTATTAGAGGAAATCATTGCTCTCTAGAGAGAGTAAATTTATTCCTCTAAATGCAGCCCCTATTGGAGAAGGGATTCACCTACCAGGAACTCAGATACTCCAGTTGGAGCTCTTCCCTGTAAAAATGGGAGCTATTTCATTGAGGTGTGTGTCCTAACACGTTTAAGGTGTTTTCATTTCAGAGAGAACATAACCTAGGTTTAGAACTGGACACATCTGAGTCAGAAGCTGAGACATGTATGATGAGCAGACCTACTGAGCCACTGGCCAAGAGAGATAGATATAAATACAGATTCTGCGATTATTGTGAAATACAGGTAGTAATTTGAGATAATATATTAATGCTAAAAACACTTGCTCTTAAAAACATATGTTTACCTCATTTTCCACAAGGCATTGCATAAGTTTAATAATTATAATGCCAGATTATTAAGTGATTGAAAATGCAACTCTTACTCTTACATGGCTGACGATCAATAAAAGTGTTTATTGTGTGTACTTTAACAAGTGACTGGTTTGTTTCTCTTCAGACCCTTACTAATACCCTGCTATTGCAAAATGCGATGCCTGAGGTGTGTTAAATATGATCTGTAGAGTACCATTATGATTCGGCTATAAGATGTTTTTCCTTTTCTAGATTGACCCCAAATATATCAAAATCAGTCCTATAAAATTCAGCTATGAGATGAGATTTTCCCTTCTGAAAACATCCAAAAAATCTAAATCCATATTATCAGATAGAGCTAGAGATTGGAATTGTTTCGGAAGGGGAACCTCCCATCTTATAACCGAAGAAATAGTCTGATATTTTAGAATTCATGAAACCACAGAAAGATAACAGCTAGCGACATCCCAATGTCAAGGGTACCTTTATTTGTGAAACAGAGTTGGAAATACATGTATAAAGTGATACACATTTGAAGTGCAGTGGTATTAAAGAAGTTGGAAACTGCAGAATATGATGTTTGATGATGTATACTGATGTTAAAAGAAGTTGGCAATTAATATTTACTGAATGGATCAAATATGACTTTACAAGCATTGACATTTGCCAGCTCCTAAGGAGCTGGCAAATGTTAATGCAATGAAAAAACATATTTAATCCCTGTTATTGCACAAAGTCAACCACAATGCCACAAACTAAGGAAAATGTTTAGGCACTATTTTTCAGCTTCATTTCTATTACCTACATGTGTAAGCATTTCTGTAAAAATCCTCTTTTCAGCCATGGTCAGCTATTGTGAATTTTTGTCAAAATTTAGCAGCAGTTCACAAGTCAAAATCAGGTCACTAAATTTTCACTTTGATGTGGCCTGCTCTTCAATTTTTACAATATTCAAATCTGTATAACTCTCCCATGTAAGTATTTTATAGATAACTGCAACTGCAAACTACTTGCTTGCTTCTGTATTGATGGAATATTGCCGTGAAAATTGCATGCAAAAAGCATGAAAAGGGCCACAAGGCTGGTCATTATCGGCACTTGAATTGCCTTGTTAATGCATGGTTTTGTGGCTGCTAAAACACAGCTGTTAATAGTTTGTGCCACAGGTATTTTTGTAATAATTGCTATTAAAGGTCTAAGACTTCAGTGACCCTAATTTCAGCCGCCACTGAGAAGTAAGCACTGTGAAGATTGTACAAAATGTGTGAGAAGATTTGACCATCACTGTCCATGGCTAGAGACATGTATTGGGGAGAGAAATCATCGCTACTTCTGGATGTTCTTGCTTGTCACGGCAGCTTTAATTATCTGGACATTTGCTATTGTATGGTAAGAAATTTTACATGCTTTTTCATTTACTGGTATAACCAGGCCCCAAGGTTATAAAAAAATTTCCATGCTGCTGAGCATGAAATTTTCTCTGCGGATTAATATTCATAAGCAGAGAAAAAAAATTCTCTGCAGATAAATATAAAAATGGCAACTAATGCTGGCATTTTCTTATTCATAGGCAGAGAAAATTTCTTACTCAGCTAAACTGAGCAAGAAAACAACTGTACTTATCAGTAACTTGCTATTTATTAGCAGGTAAAATTTCATGCTCAGCTGAGTTGAGCATGGAAAAAGTTTTATATATTACCGTAGAAATTCTTGAAATTGGCACTCCTCAAAATAATTACCCTAATTTTCCTAAAATAGAACTGATTGGTTTTACAATACAGTAAAGCATCCAAAAGATGCAGATGACATGGCAAACAATGTACATGCTGATCAGACTGCTCCTGAGGAAAAAAATCTTCCATTTAAGAGCTGACCTAATTGAGATGAGAGGCAAAAATGAAACTGCAGAGTTGCTTTCCCTGAAAGTATACCGATACACTTTACGGACTGTGTGTCCCTTTGATCAATATGTGGGTGGGTGGGTGGGGGGAGGGGGGGGGGACAATTTAAAGCAGTATGTCTGTGTGTCCCTTTGATCAATATTTCGGGGGAGGGGGTGGGGGGCAATTTAAAGCAAAGCCTTACCAAACTGAGCATTTTTTCAATATGGAAATTTCCATGGCTTCATCTGTCTCAGATGGATGACTTGCGATTTTACGTCCTTTTGAACAGTATTTCAGTCATAACAGGACAATGGGAGGGTGATAATGGAAGGCTGTGTGCAATGGAACCCGGTTTACAGTGCCTCAAGCAGACTCGAACCCAGGTCCGCTAGATCAGTAGGCCAGCGCTTAATCCACTGAGCTACTGGGGCTGCTACCTGTCTCAGAATAACTGCCAATAACTGTAGTATGATTCTTTATATTTACAGGGAGAGTTTCATCACAAAGCCATCCTGGTCAGACTGGTTCCACTCCAATATAGTTTTATTTTTAGACACTGTTGTGTTAGTGCTTGGTGGACCAGTCGTTGTTGGACTGTTGTGTTTCCATACATATCTGATGTTCACGGGGCAGACAACTTGGGAGGCAGCGTCAAGGGAGAGAATCACATACCTTAAATATCTGGATGACGAATATAATCCTTTTGATGAAGGAATTGCTAAAAATGTTTTCAATTTCTTGTGTTATTACAAAGTTAGGAGATGGGAAAATTTATATGCACAGAAAGCTAGGTTTAAAGATGATGCATAATAGGATGTAGCAACCCAGCGGGCACATAACGTCGAAATGACGTCGTACTGACGTCGACGCGACGTAATGACGTGGCATCGACATCAGTACGACGTCATTTTGACGTCATGTGCCTGCTGGGAAGGCAGTTATCAGACATCCTGTAATGGTAGGATTATTAGTAAAATGAAGGGGACATTTTTCTTCTTTCTCACCCAAAATATATATTGTGACCCCTCGTTAAAACTGCCTTAATGAGACAGTTTTAATGAGGGGTCACAACATATGAGCCACAACACGAGAAAACCAACAAAGTGGATGTGCGCCGAGCGCAGACTTAGATCAGCACGGTCATCGGCCCAGTCCATTCAGACACATTGCTAAGTGCTTTAAAGGTAGCTAAGGGTCAAAGCTACCTCCAGACGGACAGCAAAGACTCTGATCAGACTGGGCAGCTGCCCAGGCTGATCTGAGTCTTTGCCAGGCGCACATGCCACTTTGTTGGTTTTCTTGTGTGGCGGCTCATATATTGTTTTATCATATGACATCGCTGTCATTCAGTGGATAACACTGTGTCATAAAAATTGTATGACCACACATATAATAACACTGGCGCGTACGTATAATGTCATTTACAACATTTATGTCAGCAATGTGTTTTCTTATTGAAATAATGTTAATTTTGAAGACGATTAACTCCCATTTTAAAGAATCATATGATAATCAGAATCTTACCCTCGTGATCATTTCATATGAAATGACCATTAGGGTAAGATCCTCTTTATGGAGCATTAGCAAAAATTAATCTCATAATAATAGTCAAAACTCCACACTTAACTGGAGAAGTGAATTATGCAGAACTCCAGATAAGAAGTACTTTTTGGGATGAATTTTTTTTATATATTTTCTCTTTTCTTTTCAAAGACTTTGTTGTAGGATGATGACATAAGAATGATCTCCACAAAACATATAGAAAACGTTGATATACTTGTCAAAATCAGAAATCTTCATTTAGATTATTTTACAGTGTCTTAGAATATCTCCAGCTTGCACAAAAAACTCTATTAAATGAAGCAGTTGTCATAGCAATGCTGATGCAATGTAAGACAATGTTGTATCAATGTCATTTGCATTGTCAAGTTGCCTTGACAAAGGTGTGATGATTTGACTGTTTCAGCATCGTGTGTGATTTTTTATTGCACCTGCTTCTGGAGCTCTGAATCCTACTGCATTTTTTATGCCCTGCCACGAAGTGGGGAAGGGCATATAGTTTTGCCCTTGTCCGTCCATACGTCCATCCGTCGGTCACACTTTGTAGTACTGTTCTTGTCTCCACAACTCCTCCTACAATATTTGATGCAGGGAGTTGAAACTTGCAGCACAGTTCAGACATGCATTCAACATGTGTATAAAGGAAACAGAACTTTGATTCAGATCTTTATTGCAGAATTATGTCCCCTTGAATAACATACATATTTTGACCATATTTCACACTGGTAGTACTGTTTGTGTCTCCACAACTCCTTCTACAGTATTTGAAGCAGGGAGTTGAAACTTGCAACACAGTTCAGACATGCATTGAACATGTGCATAAAGGAAACAGAACTTTGATTCAGGTCTTAATTGCAGAATTATGTCCCCTTGAATAACATACATATTTTGACCATATTTCACACTGGTAGTACTGTTTGTGTCTCCACAACTCCTTCTACAGTATTTGATGCCGGGAGTTGAAACTTGCAGCACAGTTCAGACATGCATTGAACATGTGCATGAAGGAAACAGAACTTTGATTTAGATCTTAATTGCAGAATTATGTCCCCTTGAAAAACATACATATTTTAACCATATTTTACACTTGTAGTACTGTTCTTGTCTCTGCAACTCCTCCTACAGTATTAGATGCCGGGAGTTGAAACTTGCAACACAGTTCAGACATGCATTGAACATGTGCATAAAGGAAACAGAACTTTGATTCAGGTCTTAATTGCAGAATTATGTCCCCTTGAATAACATACATATTTTGACCATATTTCACACTGGTAGTACTGTTTGTGTCTCCGCAACTCCTTCTACAGTATTTGATGCCGGGAGTTGAAACTTGCAGCACAGTTCAGACATGCATTAAACATGTGCATGAAGGAAACAGAACTTTGATTCAGATCTTAATTGCAGAATTATGTCCCCTTGAAAAACATACATATTTTAACCATATTTTACACTTGTAGTACTGTTCTTGTCTCTGCAACTCCTCCTACAGTATTAGATGCCGGGAGTTGAAACTTGCAACACAGTTCAGACATGCATTGAACATGTGCATAAAGGAAACAGAACTTTGATTCAGGTCTTTATTGCAGAATTATGTCCCCTTGAATGACATATATATTTTTGACCATATTTCAGTGGCTTATATACAAGCTCACCTTTTGTTGTGGCTCTAGCTGCCTCATTTTTGAACTGATTTTGATATAAGGTCACAGCTATATAGAGTATGACAATACCTCAAACAAGTTTGCATTTCAGGTTGGAAGAATCAAGGTCAAGGTCACAGTTGCTATTTTCTGAAAAACTTGGGCATCGCTCTAGGGCTTTTATTTATGGTTCAATTTTGATATAGCTTCACTCAAATGTTAAGTTTGACAATATCTTGAATAAATTACCATTTCAGCACTGCAGGTTCAAGGTCAAGGTCACAGTCGCTATTTTTAGAAACATCTTTATCATCCCTCTAGCCCCTTTATTCATTGACAGATTTTGATGTAACGTCACCCAAATGTTTAATGTGACAATATCTTGGAAAATATCGCAATTCAGAGTTTTAGGGTCAAGGTCAAGTCACAGTTGCTATTTTTAGAAAATACGTTGCCAACCCTCTGGAATGATTTTGACATAACTTTACACAAATATTTAGCATGACAATATCTTGGACAAATTTACGTTTCAGCATTGTCGGTCCAAGGTCAAGGTCACAGATGCTATTATAGGTACATGTAAATCTTTGTCAAGGTTCTAGTACCTTTATTTATTAACTGATTTTGATATAACTTCACACAAATATTAAGTATGACAATATCTTAGACATGTTCACCTTTCAGGGTTGTAGAGCCAAGGTCAAGGTCACAGATGCTTTTTTTAAGAAAAAAATTTGTCATCCCTCGAGCACCTTTATTATTGACAGATTTTGATATATTTCTATTCTATTCTATCCCATAACCTTACTAGGTCGTTGGGGCACCACAGCTGACTTCAAAACAATCCCTTTCCACCTTGTCCTGTCTTCAGCTGCCCTAGTTGAGCTGGCAAAATCCATTCCAGTCCACTCCTTGATATTGTCTTCCCACCTCTTCTTCTGTCTACCTCTTCTTCTTTTTCCTTTCACTGTGCCCTGAAGAATTGTCTTTGCTAAACCAGAAGACCTTGAGACGTGGCCAAACCACCTTAGTTTCCGTTTCTTGACCAGCGTCAGGAGTTCATCATATTCTCCAATGGCTGCTTGGATCTTCCTGCGAACCTCCTCATTGGTTATATGGTCCTTGTACGAAATGTTCAGTAACCTTCGGTAGCATCTCATCTCAAAGGCCTGTGTTCTTTTCTCTAACTCTGCTGTCAAGGTCCATGATTCACAGGCATACAGAAATATGGAAATGACAAGGGAGCGCATAAGTGTCACCTTTGATCCAAGAGATATGTTGTTATCTCTCCAAATTGGTTTCAGCTTGGCAAGAGCTGAAGTGGCTTGTGCTATCCTTGAGAGAACTTCCTGTTTTGAGCCATCATCTGAGACAACTGCTCCAAGGTATTTGAAGCTGCTTACAGTACCCAGCTTCTGCCCCTTTACCTTGATCTCCCTCTGGATGCCATCTGCGCTGTTTGTCATCAGTTTGGTCTTCTCAGCACTGATCTCCATCTTATACCTTGTGCAGGTCTGGTCGAGACTTTCAACTAGAGCTTCTAGTTCCTGCTCTTCCTCAGCAAGAGCGTCTATGTCATCGGCAAACCGCAGGTTGGTAATATTTCTGCCGCCTATGCTAACCTTTCCGTCATGTTCTTCCAGAGCATCGGACATGATCCGTTCGAGAAAAATGTTGAAGAGGGTGGGTGACAGAAGACATCCTTGTCTTACTCCAACTGTTGTTCTGAACCATTCTCCTGTGCTGCCATTTATCAGGACTGCACTTGTAGCCTTGTCGTATAGCTGCTCAATGGTGCGAACTAGGTTTGCATTGATATTGTACTTCCTCATGGTGGCCCATAAGGCTGCATGCCATACCCTGTCAAAGGCTTTTTTGAAATCAATGAAGACATGGTACAGATTCTGCTGATGTTGGAGATACTTTTCACACAGGATTCTAAGGTTGAAGATCTGTTCTGTGGTGCTCCTTCCTGCTCGGAACCCAGCCTGTTCCTCAGCGATTATCTCTTCGGCTTGTGGCTTAAGCCTGTTCAAGATAACTTTCAGCATGACTTTGCTTGAATGACTGATGAGGCTGATGGTTCTGTAGTTCTGGCAGAGCTGCAGGTTGCCCTTTTTAGGGAGAGTAATAATCAGCGACTGAGTCCATGGGGTAGGCCATTCTCCTGTTCTCCAGATCCTGTTACAGATATCTGTTAAAACATCAATCATGGTCTCCCCTCCAGCTTGAACAAGTTCTGCTGGTATATTATCAACTCCGGCAGATTTTCCCTTCTTCAGTGCTGCTACTGCAATCTCAACTTCCTCACGAAGGATCGGTTGTTGATCTTCATCTGGGGGCTGACTGCAGTCCAGAACCGTATTGTCACCATCAGTCTCATGGTTGTATAATTCTGAGCAATATTCTGTCCATCTGCTGAGAATCTCTTGTTCTTCTGTAAGGCATTTCCCAGACTTGTCCTGGATAGCTGTGGATCTACCCTGTTTCTCTGAAGTTAGATCCTTCACCAGCTGGTATGCTTTCTTGCTGTTGTTTTTGTTCAGGCAAGTTTCGATCTCCTCGCACTGACTAGCTATCCAGTCCTCCTTCGCTTTCTTCACTGCCTTCTGAATCCTCTTGTTTGCTTCCCTGTATTCTTCTGCTCCTCCAAATACCTCTTAATACATTACTCATCTAGTGAGGCATATGGCGGGGGCATTCATCACCAAGCAGAACTTGAGTGATTGTCTAGTTTTGTTTATAAGACAGGGAATTTCCCTTCTAAAACAATCTCAAGGATCTTGATCCATCTTGTAAGATGGATCTAGATCCTTGGGATTGTTTTGGATGAGAAAAATCCATGTAATGGCTGAATTACACTGATTCACATATTTGCAGTTCTTTTGGAAGTACAGTCAAACCTCGATAATTCGAACTGACAGGGACCTCACTATTTCTTTTGAATTATCCGTAGTTCGAATTTTCGAATTCGGCCTTTCCCGTTCATTTTCCGTACATTTCCGGAATTCGTAACAGACAGTCCGATATTTTATTTCTCTATGCTTACTGACATTCATGGAATTACAAATCACTCAAAACAAAATCAGAACGTAGAATAATTAACATTACATACCGGGAACATCCAAAACATCCACGATCATTTAATATCGCGAGACCACCCCTCTTGTTTGGCACATGTACATGTGTATTGTCCAAAAGCAGCACAGCTGCCGAACGTTTTCCCAGCACTGCAAATCAACTCTTAATGACAATGCAGCGCCGGCGAAGATCAAAGCATCACTAAACGCAAACAGGCTAGCTTGTTCTATCTCGGACTTAACTGTACTTTCACTTTCTGTTTATGTTTCCGAGAACTGGGCTACTTTCGTTTTCAGAAAAACGACTCAAACCGGTCATCTGAGCCGTGTCATGGAAAATGTTCCTCAGTCATTTCGGAGTCAATGTATTTGGGAACAACGAATAGTCAAACAGCCTGAAAGTCTGCGCAGTGTAGCTAGAGACTCTGTTTAGTGCCGTGTGCAAACCGTATGATCCGTGCGCAAACCGAACGAAAGTTCGGATGCGCATGCTAGTCCGAGGCATTACTGGTTACAAAAGCCATCAATTTACAAACTTCAAACAAGATAATCCCCGTCAATTATGCAATTAGGCAGACACCTTTTAATGACTTAAGCAATCGAAACGTTAGTGGTCATGAAGCGATAATTACCGGTACAGTTGGTAGTGATGACCTGAGGCTGTAAATATTTACAACGCGTCAATCCACTACTGCAACATGTCGTTGTTGGAGCAGGTTCAGAAACGTTCCGTTATCTCAAAATATTAAAAAGACAGACAATCAAAGTTGTTTCTTCATAGACGTCGGCTCAGTTGATCCTAGTCACAAAATTTATCTTAACGGTACCTGTCAGCTACATTATCAACGACTTCCGCGGCGGTCACATTGTTAGCGCGAGGTTGACAGAGTACAGCGAGACTCTGACGTCACAAATCTAGTTACCGCGACTTTATCTGAGCGGTTTTAATACCGTTATAATTGGATCAAAAGAAATCAGTTTTTCGGCGGAATATTTTATCTGACAGTTGACCGTAACAGATTACCATCGCCTTTAGAAGGACGTTGGTTGCAGTAGATACTTGACTTGTAGTATCTCATCGATGACAATAGGTGTTATTTTCCGACATGAAATTGGAGCATGAATTTTGATTTCGAATAATAGAGGGATTTTTTTAGTGATTTTACTCAATCAGGACCTAATTTTCCTTTCGAAAAATCCGATTTTTCGAATAATCGAAATTCGAATTTGCAGAAGTGTTTTTGCATAGAATTAATGGGCTTTACTGGTTTGATTTTTTTATTTTCATAAAAAGATGTATGACTTGCTATTTTGTGGCCTTTTCAGCACTATTTCAATCATGGACGATGGGTGGGTGAAAATAAAAGGTTATGTGCAATGTAATCCTATTTAGGATTGAAAAGATTCCTGCCTCCAGGGTTCGTTACAGGAAGCAAATCAGTGTTCTAGTGAATTTTCAAGGTGCCATAACAATTTTCCTCATTTTGCCATCATTATACATACCATTATTCTTTTTTCTGTTCAATATGTTTTGTAAATGTAAGAAACTGTTCATTTCAGATCTTGCCTTTGCACAGTCTGAATATATTCTTATGTTCAGTACATTGCTGTAATAAGGGAGATTTTTTTTTAAAATTAGTAACAGTTAGCCAACCAATCAAATGTTCAACCTCTAGTTCTGTATCTGCCAGTGAGAGCTTCTCACAATGCAGACTCAGTAGAAAATATAGATTTATAATGTTATGTTAGCTTAGCAGGCCAGCTCTTACTGACTTGTTGGAAAACTTGGGTGAATGGGTACACTTTCGGGGAAGAAACTTTATCATTTTCTTGTTTTGCCTCTCTTATCAATGGGGATCTACTCATAAAGGAAAGAATTTGCTCCTAAGGAGTATGGCCAAAAAATACATAGAGGAATACTCATTCACCTTAACTCATGTGAACAGCTCATGCTGGTAGTGACTGCGCAGATGTGCAGTGTGGTCAGAGCATGGGTAGTTTTCTCATTCAGCTTACAGTTTCAATTCAATTTACTGTATCTATGACCTAACTGCAGGTGTGTGTGCTGCTTTGGGCATGCGCAGTGTGTATATCTGTAAGGCAGGTTTTAGCATACCATAAAAATTCTAATTATTGGGATGGATAGGTGTGAGCAAACAGTGCAGACCTGGTCAAACTGCACCTAAACGATCAAGGCCTACACTGTTTGACATGCCAGCTGCATCTTTTGGATGCATTACTGAACTGTAAAACTGGTCCAATTTTTTGGACAGTAGAGTAATTTTTTTCCAGATGTCACTATTTTAAGAATTTTTATGGTAACATACATATGATGCTATGTTTACTGTGATACAAACTCAAATTTAATTATGTGCAATAAAGTTAACGAAGCTAGCTGTTTTGTGTTGTTTTATCTGTGTTTTATTTGTGGTTTCCTGTAATGGCTTCAGTATGTTACAGTCCCCCAAGCTTTTATCATATTGCTTTTAGCTCTATTAATGGAGTACGTTTCAGCAGAATATCTGTTTTGTAGTGCTCCCTCCACTCAGCCATTATCTCGTCAGCTTGTTCAAGCTGGCTTTCAGCATGCCATTGTGGCTGATGGTTTTATAGGTCTAGCAGAACGGAGGTTTGCAACTGGGTCTATTGGGCTTTCATGTTTACCTGTCTTCTTGTGTCCTATTTTTACAGATCTTTGTTAAAACATCAATCACTGTCTGTCTGCTTGTTTGAACAAATTCTTCTGGTGTTTTACGAACCATTGTAGACTTTGCTTTTCTGAAATGGCAATTTCAACAGTAGGATGTAGATCTTCTATACTGCTGCATTATTTCATGTGTTGGAATGGTTGGCTGTTTCAAGACTTTGAGCTGAGAAACAACATTCAGCTGTTTCAGTGGATATTTTATACACTGTTTTTGGTTGGCTGTTTTTGTGCTTTGTTATGGCTAATTTGTATATGTTAAATCAAGGGCAATAACCCATGCAATACTGATGCCATCACAACAAAACTTGATGTGCACTGCTGTGTTGTGATGATAAATAATTAAGTTTCCTGAAATTCCCTTCTTTGGTAATTTATTTATGACTCAATTTGTCTATTTTAAAGCAATTCAAGTGCATTAATTCATGCATTACTGAAGCAAGTCCAACAAAACTAAAACTTAATATGGACCTCCCTGTCACCATAATACATATTTTAAAAGTGTAAGTTCCATAGAATTCATTGATTTTTTTGTTATGGCTATACTTGTCCTTTTTAAATTGATTCAAGGGCAGCAGCTCATGCACTACTGATGATATTCTAACAAACTTTGTGCACAACAGTGTTAATGAAATTCGGATCATTGGTTACTTAGTTATTGCTCATTTTATTTTTAAATCAATTCAAGGGCAATAAATGGTGCACTTCTGAAGTCATGTGCATTACCATCTTATAGTGACATATATTTAAATGTCATGAAATTCCATTGAATGGATAGTTATGGCAGACTGAAGGAGATGGACAAAACTATATCCCTCTGCCTTTGGCGGGGGGATAATGATTACACTCTGGTGCTCTTTTGGTTGGTAATAACTGCTGGTAATGACTCAATTTGGTAATGGCAATAACTGTTTCACTATATTCAATATACTACTGCACTTTTGGCTGGGATGGAATGGTTTCTGTTCAGAATATATGCTGCTACACTTCTGAGAAGGTTGAAATGATTTGCTATTCAGCCTATATGCTGCTACACTGTTGGCTGTGTTGGAATAATTGGCTGTGTCAATGCATGTTATACTGCTGCACGTTAGGCTGGGGTTTGATGGTTGCCTGTTTCAGTGCATACTTTGTATACTGCTGTACTTTAGGCTGGGTTAAAGTATTTTGATTGGCTGTGCTTATCTCCATGAAACTAAGC